>OY728148.1:1573285193-1573885193 GCA_963277665.1 Viscum album | reverse complement strand
AAGGAGCAGACATCCTTGAATTAGGAGCGAATGTCACCCGCCTTTGGAAAGCGGGAATTCGGGGCAACAAAAGCCACGTCTTTCTCACTCAAGAAGATGGACGCACGCACCCCAGCAAAAGTGTCAAAAACAAGGAGTTTGATTTAGTGATTAATGATAATAAATGGGCTGAGAATGTAGTTATAGATTACTTGTCCCGATTACCCAATACCCCAAGTAAGGAACCAAGAGAGATCAACACTTCTTTCCCTGATGAACAATTGTTTGCAACCTCTGTGTAGCAGTCTACTTGGTTCGTAGACCATGCCAAATTTCTAGTAGCTAGAGTCATGCCCAATGATCTATCACACAACTAGAGGAATTGGTTTATATCTGAGATTAAATATTATATTTGGGATGACCCTCTTCTCTTTAGGAGATGTGCTGATGGGATTTTGAGAAGATGTGTGGTTGAGGATGATATTTTTCCCATACATGAGAGCTTTCATTCATCAACTTGGGGTGGCCACCATGGAAAAGAAAAGACTACTCAAAAGGTCCTACATGATAGTTTCTACTGGACAACATTGTTTAAAGATGCTAGGAGTCTAGTTATTGGCTGTGAGAAATGTCAAATGTTGGGAAATGTTGGAAGAAGGCATGAACTACCCCCCAAAAAAATTCTGGAGGTTGAAATATTTGATGTGTGGGGCTTGGACTTCATGGGACAATTCATATCCTCTTATTAGAATGAGTACATTTTGGTTTCTATGGACTACGTGTCCAAGTGGGTTTAGACAGTAGCTCTTCCTGACAATTCAACTACTAGTGTTGTGAAATTCATCAAGAAAAACATCTTTTTTAGGTTTGGTATGCCTCGAGCATTCATCACTGATAATGAGACTCACTTTAATAATTATAAGTTAAAAGGTTTGATGGAGAATTATGGGTACTCACATATGACATGCACCACTTACCACCCACAGTCCAGTGAGAAAGAAGAAGTTTCAAATAGAGAGCGCAAATAGATTTTAGAGAAAATAGTGTCTAGCTATAGAAAGGATTGGTCAAGGAAGTTAGATGAGGCCCTATGGGCCTATATAATTGCTTATAAGACTCCTATAGGAATGTCAACGTATAGGATACTCTTTGGGAAAACATGTCATCTACCTGTTTAGTTACATCAGAGATCTTATTGGGCAGTGAAGGATCTTAAATTTGATTTTAAGTTTGCTGGTGAGAAGAGACTGTTAGAGCTGAGTGAGTAGGAGGAGATTCTAAGAGAGTCCTATGATAATGATGAAATTTAAAAATATAGAACAAATTCTTTTCATGACTCAATCATTAAAAACAATAATTTCAAGGTTGGTGAGAGGGTCTTACTTTTCAATTCAAGATTTAAGTTGTTTATAGAAAATTTGAAGTCCAAGTGTCTAGGAACCTTTACCATTGTTCAAGTCTTGATTAATGGATTTATTGATCTAGTTGGAGAAGATAATCGACCTTTCTTAGTCAATGTTCAAAGAATAAAACACTTCTTTGAAGGGAAGCCAAAGGGATTGTCTACCATATCTCTGTTGGAAGAATGATCTGTTTTAAGTTGAACTAAGGACTATAAACTTAGTGTTTCATGGGAACAAACCCATGGCTGCTTAGTTGTTTTCATTTTATTTTTTTTCTTCAATGAAGTTCACCCCTACTGTTTGTTCTCTAGTTTAACCTCTTGACTTCTTGATGGTTCCTAATGATCTATTGTTTTTCTAGAGAGAGAGTTGTTGCTGCCAGAAACTTGGCAAAGAAAACCCAAGGGAGCAATCCACTGCATCATATGAATAACATTTCTTTCTACTCACTCCATTGGGTTAATTATCTTGAACATAAAACTCTACAATATTATTTTAATTATTTGAACTTTTAGGTTAATGAAGAGGAGTAACCAACTAGTTCTGCTGAAGAGGATCTGTATATGGAATTTAGTATTAAAGCTCTGATAATTCAAGGAAGTGTTGTTATGTACTTCTACACTTTTAATTACCTACTTAATCTTCACTATGAATTAAGTGTGGGGGAATTCCCCCTGACCTATGGAAAATAAACTGTGTTTTTTACTTGTATGTTAGATTGCTAATATCTACTTAATTGGAAATGTATTTTGAACTGCATTTTAAAACTTTCTACACCCACTGTTTTTATTCTCATTGAGATGATGATCCACATCATTGCTAATCATGATACTATTTGAAGCATATTGAGATTTTTTTTGGTGATGGTTTTTAGGGTTTGGTTCTTCTATTTTTTTTGTGTTTTTATTTTTTCTTCTTTTTTTTATTGAAAATAAATGTTTTGAAACTTGTTTCTACCCTCTCCATATCCTTTTTTAAGCTGAAATGTCCATCTCTTTTGAACTAAAACTATCTTCCACATTACAATTCAACATTGGGGACAATGTTAGGTTTTAAGTGTGGGGGAGAGGGGTACTTTTAGTGTCATTTCAAATTCCCACTTCTTGAACCTGAGTTAAATTTCTTAAAAAAAATTCAAATTATTTCATAACTTTATGACCATTGGAGGTTCACTGGTACTTAAATTCTGTCATGTTTAGTGGATAACTGATTACTGGTTGTTGATAGTGACACTTAGTCAGAAATTGTTATGCATGAGTGATTGCTGAGTGCAATTATTCATTCTTTTGTGCACATTTCTGTTTAGGAACTAGGGATGGAAGTGTGACAAGATAGGTTTTATGGAATAAAGATCATGAATTAGGGTAACTAGAAGTTCTCACTGGAACCCAAGAAACTCACACTTTTCTAAAAATAATAATATTCAATCACTTTAGGAAGTCAAATTTATTGATTATTAATTAAGTCCTTTGTAACTTGAGTAAAATGGGAAAATGGGATCCCACGGTGAGTATTTGAGACAAGGCGCACTGGGTGTGTTTCTATGAATAAATAAATCTAATTTCACTATTAATAAGTGCTATGTATAGTGTACTGCACATGGAATAAGGCTGGGAAAAAGTAAAATAAAGTGCCCTTGTCAAAAATGAAGTCATTAGGGTGAGGGGAATTTTGAACCCAGATGAAGAAGGGAGCAATTGACTTGGTTAATTTTCATTTGAGTTGAATCATTAAAGTGATGAAATTAATGCAATTTAATTTTTGAAACCTATAGGAAGGTGAGAATGGAAGGTTCCCTTGGTTAAGTTTTTAGTTTCACTTATTCTAACCTATAAACACTCCTTGAATCAGAACTTAAATTGGGAATTGAAGTAGGACAGTCAATGAGTACATGTATGAGGCATGACATACTTGACTGTGTATGAATTTGTGAGGATTTTGACATCCAGTGGGTTTTTGAAGCTAGATAGGGCCTCATTTTTGAACACATTTGTAAAACATTACTCACTGTTTGGTCATGTTACACTGGATATTAACATTTAATCATTCACTTTTCGAACTAAAACTCAGAAATCATCTTTCTATTTTAAAGTCAAGGGCATGTATTTGTTTGAGGACAAACAAGGTTTTAAGAGTGGGGGAATTTGATGTGGTAGTGTTTTCACATTATTTACCACACCCTTTTTTATATTTTTATTGACCTTTTTATACCAAAATGTTGTTTTTATTAAATAATTGATAATTGTTGTGGTTTAATAACTTGGTGTGTAAAATAATCATTTTTAGTTTAAATCATGTGTTTTAATGTGCATTATTTTCATTTTAAATAATTCTTAAATTAAATCAATTCTTTTGAATTTGACTTTTATTTTTTATTCTTTTATTTTTTATAATTTTTCATTCTAGTTAGTTTATCAATTCATTAATTTAAGTAATTTTTTTAATTTGTAAATAAATAACTCACTTTACTTTAAATAATTAAATTGGTGTTTAATAATTTTATTCAATTCTTTAATTTACTTAATTCTTTGATTAATTAATTTGTTAATTAAGTGGTTAAATAATTTAATAAAGTAACTGTAATTACTTTAATTTGTTCTCAAATAAATTTGTTCATTTTTTAAATAATTCATAATTAATTTTATCATTTAAATTTTTTATTTTTATTTAGTTTTTAATTATATTTGTTAATTTAATTGATTTAGTTATAAATTTATTTTTTAGTTTTAGTAAATTATTGATTTATTTAAATTTATTTATTTATTTTTTGTTTTGTAGATGTTACAGTCACACCCAGTGCTATCTCACCGTGCCACCATTTCCTTCTCACGGTGGCACCGTTTCATTTTTATTTTCCCCACACACTGCCACCGTGAGTAGACACCGTGAGCAGCACCCAACTTCACGGTGCCTCACTTATTGTCTCACACCAACCGTGAGGGTCACTCACGGTGCCACCCTTGTGTCGCCACTCCTCCATACCACATACCCTTGGTACCATTTCCCGAACTGATTCCTCTATTCTTTCACGGTACCACATCCTTTTGTGGCACCGTTTCAGAACCAATGCCACCACCTTGCCACCACTCCACTCATGGTGTCACACACTGCCACCGTTAACCAACCCACAACACCTCAACAACAACATTCAGCCTGCAGAAATCAACATAACCATAGATTACAACAACAATACAACCCAATTCACAACATCATCCAACCAGACACAAATAACTCAGAAACAACAACAGATTGAAGAAGTTAAACAAATTAAACCAAAGCTTCATCACCTCGCCAGCCCTGTATGCCAAATCTTCTCCACCCAACACCACTGTGCACTGAAGTCCCGTTATTCTCTTGAACTGCCTCCTGGTCAAGCCTCACCATGCCGTATCTAGACTTTACCTCACTTTCCAGTCGAACCTGAACCCATGATGTCACCCAAAGTTGAATTCCCCTTCTCCTTCACTTGTTCTGAGTCCCGTCGTAACATATCCCTATGCCCCTTCTCCGCCTCCCCCATTCTTCTCTCCCTTGTTTCACCGGTCTACCACCTGTCTACAAGAGTCTGCACCTCCCTCCGACCTGCATCTGAGACCAAGCTCCCCTCCATTGAACCTTAATCATCTGCCACACCTGCCACCTTCCACCACGCTCCATTCTCCTCCATCAGCCGCCACAAACCTACCTCACCTTGAACAGCCGACGGTCTGGCTTCTCCCACCCTAGTCAAGCCACTGTCCGAAGCCCAACCGAGCTTTTCCACGTCACTCTACTCAGACCAAGCCCTACCACCTTATTCACTAAGATCCCCTACTCCCTACCCTTTTTCACTACTGCGCACAACCCCCCCACCTTCCTTTTCTTTTTTTCTTTTGATTTATTCTAATTTTTATTATATAATATAACACTTATATATATAATATAAAACATATATTATAGTCTAATCATACATAATATAACTAATATAACTTATATAATAGAATATATTAAATTAATGTAATTAACATTATAATAATAAATAATATAATTAATGTGAATAAATTAGTATTCCATGTTTATATATATATACATATATAGTTAATTAGTATTTTAGTTATAATATTATATATCTATTAATATAATTAGTATAAAATTAATAATTTATATTAAATACATTATGTACATTATTTTTATATAATTTCCATATTATATTAGCTATAATATACTTTTATCAGATATTCTTCTAGTAAACTTATAATATATATGTGTATACTATTTTGAACATATAGTTGTATTTATATAAATGGTTAATTATATATTTTTTCTTTTAGCTATAATAATATTCACTACTTAATTTTTTAAATATTTTTTCTATTTATTTATTCAATTAATTTATTTTTTAAGTTTTTCTGTTTCACGGGGGGTTGTGGCTTGGCGTGAACGCCCCATTATTCAGTTAGGAGTAACTGCTCAAGTGACGAGCACAAGAGAAGTAGAACTATGAAAGCTCCACGTATAGGTTGGGGAACACTTCAGATGAGATCCCAAAGACTTCGATTACCGATTCATCAACATTCATCATGGGAACTAGATCATTCATTCACCAGGGGGCAGGATACGGGACATCGATTCATCGATCTAGACTGGGGGAGTAGAAGAGGAGGAACATATAACTTTCACAGAGAAGAGTCCAACCATCAGAGTAGCAGATCATCATTTCATACCTTGATTCTCTGGGTGGGACATCGAGTTCACTCCAACACCTCATTTCCCATTGAGCAGTAGGAATTGGATCTTTCAGGAGATCAAGCAGGGAGACAAATATATTTATTTTCCTTGTTCTCTGTTTTTATGAAACTTATTTCAACATGAACTTAATTGATATTAATTATATTTTTTCACTAAATACAACCATTATGTCTGGCTAAAATCCTTTGGGGGGGGGGTGGTAAGATGTCTGGTTAGATTTTTTTTACTCTGATTCATGCACTGCATCATTTTCTAGATCACCTCTCTTACTATTTGCGAGACAATTTTATTTTCAAAATAACAAGGTTGAGTGAAAACCAATCTTGTTTGAATCTAAATGAAAATTATTTCAATCCAAGGAATTAACTAACAATTGAATCATGCTCAAATAAGAGAGACATGCTGAACTTAACTGATAATTTGAGCCCAGTGACATCTAAATTTTTATCACCATTGTATGGAATGACTTTTACAGTTGAAGTACTGTAAGGGTTATTTCATCGCAAGCTGACCAGATGAAAAATCTGTCTAGTTACCTTAAGTCAGATCTATATTCCTTAACTTTAGTGCATGAATTAGGCTAATCAATATCAAAATCATCCAGTGGACTTTCCCCCTACTCATCTATTGGTTTTTTTCACCACAAGCATTCTTGCCGTCTTGTCTACTTCCATGCACTCACCAATTCATTATCACTTCCTCACACACTGATTTTCACTCACTCCACTTCACCACCACCAACTGATTTTTTTTGTTTTTGTGTGTGTTTTTGTTTGTTTCTTTTTTTAGTATATCACCAAGCACAACATTAGGCCTAACTGTGGTTCGAACCTATCTTTACACTGTTCTAAGTAGTAAGTAGGTTATAAATTTTAGTTTGTTGCCCGTGCTGAACAACATGTGTGCGATCATGCACCATTAGCCATTGGAGGGTATGAACTTTGTTTTAGATGGAGTTTCAGTGTATATTTAGGGTGACAATCCCATGTGTTGGGAACAATAAATGGTTGGTGTTTTTTAGCGCTTGAGTGTAGTGACCATTCTATTTAACTGGGGAGACATGACCCTCATGTCAGAAGGGTCATGGGTGTGGTAAGACTAGTCATTGGATGGACGATATATCATTTTTTTGGTGGGTAGATGAATATGATTATATCTATTTCCATGGAGAATACTAGGTTTGGTATTTAGATATGATTCTATATGGACTAGTGTAAAATCATATTTTAACATTTTTTAAATTTTTTTAACATTAGTTTTTAATTGATGTTGATAAAGGAGATGTTAAAAATAATAGTTTCAATGCCGGTTTTGTCAAAAACCACATAAAATCTTCAAATAAAAGGTGTATTTAAGTGATATTTCAATATTGGTTTTTTTTAAAAATCTATCATTGAAAAATAGTTTCCATTACAGTTTTATTGTTTAACTGACATGGAAATCTTAAAAAAATGTACCTTTTCATGTTGATTTTATGGGAAACTGGTGTGGAAAAATCCTGAAATTTTTAAAAACTTTCCATGCCATTTTTACCATAAATATGATGCAAAAAGGGGCTTTCAAAATTGGTTTTGGGTAAAACTAACATCCAAAGTCCAATCTTTAAGATTCCACATTAGTTTATAAAAAAATGATGTGTAAATTTCCATTTTTCAAAAAAATAAAATAAAATAAAATACATGCGCTAAGAACATCTAAAATTCCTTATCAGTACAAAAAACACAAATAACCAACGTAAACTAGAAAATAATTGTCTGAATACTCGTTTTTAAACTTTCATTAAAAGTGAAATACATCACATTGAATTTAAAAATTATCCATACATAAAAAATATTTTGCAAACAAACTTTAAATATGATTAAGATGTTAATATATATATGATGTGACATCATTGAAAATCTATAATAACATTGAATGATAAAAGATTAAAAAATATAATATTTTGATATAAAACATAAAATAATTAATATAACTAACCTTATTAAAATAAATTTCTTCCCTAGTTATGATAATCTCAAGATTTAATCTTAAAACATAATAACCACATTCCACATTTTTATTTTGAAGATAACATAGTGGTTTTGAAACATTAACTTGAAAATAAAAACAATATATATATATAAGAGAAAACAAATATTATCTAATATAAAATTTATGTATCTTTACTTTCATGTATTAAATTTTATTTTGATCATGTATTGATAAGTGATCATCATTAAACTTTACCCATGAATTTTATTTTCATATATCAACTAAAAAAAATTATAACAATAAGAATTAAGATTAAATTACTTATAAAAAAGAATAAAACTTACCTTTTTAATAATTTGCTAAAATTTTTATGAAGTCCACCTAATAAAGAAAAAAACCAATATAATGTGAAATCATGTGGAAAAAATATTCCTAATATCCAATGACTACTACAATATATAAAGTTCACAATTAATGAAAATATAATGAATAATAGTTCATAACTATATTAGTCTTCTTACCCATCAAGGAATGAAAAAACTAACACTTAATCACCATATTTTCTTATCAGTCACATATATATGTAACTATAACATCATTATTTAGATATCTCATAGTTATTTAAATGTATTCTAAATCCATAAAACTTTAAACAAAATTGGTCACATTTTGAATGAAAATTATGTGTAGATACCTAATTAAATACGTAGTTAATTAAGTCAATTCAAGTTATATTTATTTAAATAAATAAAAAATAAAACATAAATTTACTTACATGGAAAATAACTACAACATAGGTACAATTATCTCATAAAAAATAACAAGATACATGATATATTTTTTGAATATTCTCAATGCATAATATCTTCCAGCTATATCACATGTCATTGAAAAATCATAAAAAATATCCAAGAAATAAGAAACCTAGGATAATATCTTTATCCCATTATAAATATCATATGTGTCAAAAGTTTTTGGTTCTTGGACCTTTTGTTTCTTTTAAACTAATTATTTTAAGTTTAGATACTCCTATATACATTAAATATAAGAAAATATTATAAGTAATTTTCAATAAAATGTAAATAATATTTAAAAAGCAATATATACTTCATATGTTAGGTGATGAAGAAGTGTAGCTGGACAGAGTAAAAAATCACCAACACAATCTCCAACTTTGGTAACCTTCTCTATATGTAATGGCACAAGAGAATTTGGATTAATAATATCATGTGCCGATAATCTTATATAATCCAACTTCATAGGTTGGTTATGTATATAATCCCCCAAAATATGTATGACTCGATACACTACAACATGTAAATGGTGATCTTCAGTATACAACATACAATATAAGGTTAGGTCCAAATAAGGAAGTCGAGGATCTGAGTAGGCAGGATGTGCAAACTATGATTGTCTCATCATTTGTTCAAATATACCATGTACAAATGCTTTAATTTGATAACCTATGATTTTTTAGGTATTACACCTAATTTTTAAGGGATCTATTTCGGTGTACCTTAATTTCTTACTTTAATGTCCAAAAAATTTATTAATACTAACACCCACCTCATATCCTCTTATACAGTCGGGGTGTTCTAGCTATCCTTTGGTCATAACTAGAATGAGAATCCTACCCTCAGGGATAAAATTCCTCCACATTTCTTGGTTATGAAGTTCATATTTAAATGATATATTAAAATGGTATATTAGTTCTATTAATTTAAAAATACAAACATTAATAGAAAATAATAATTAATTTCTTATATTTTTTTAGCTACTTCTCTAGATTGATCTGAAAAAAACTTTTTTTTCATTACATCTCTTCTATTTTTATAGTGAGTGGGGGGAGATAGAGGATATAACTATACCTCTTATAAACCACTACTAGATTTATCTCTTAATTCATAAAAAATTTCTATAATAATTTTCTTCTCTAGTAAATGATACCCTCCACATGATAAAGTCTGAGGTTATATATTCTGCAAATATATATCTTGGTGAGATCTTCTGAAGGTATATTATATAAAAATAAATGAATTAATAATCTAGTAATATAAAATAATTATCATACCATAAATGATTTATCATTTTGGTTAACAAAAAATTTATTCCACCTCTTTATATCTCAATACCCATACTTGAGGCATTATTTTTCATTCTGTAACTTCCAAAACACATAGTTGTTTGTCAATTTTTTTAAATCTATCCATCGAACTGCCAGTAAATATAGACACATTTTCTTTAAAAAATGTCAACTAGATTTTTTGAATATAAAATTTAACATAAAAATAATAAAAATAATCAATATATATAGATTTAAACATCTAAATTTAAAAACAATGTTTTTACATGTGTAAATGTTAAAAAATAAATAAGATAAAAATATTTACCTGAATAATTTGGAGAATAACTTAGTGTTTTCCCATATCCCTTCAACATGATCATTTTGTACATCATGGACTATGTATACATTGTAGTCATTGTTATCATCCAAAAATTATTTAATAGATGAAAAAACCTCACATAAATACATAATATCATCATTATTATCCTTATCACCCAAATAAATCCTTTTACCTTGAAAAATGATGGATGAATGATCATTAGATGGGTCAGTATCATAAAATATTTATTTTTCATGTGTCTCCATGATAAATTTTTCCTCTTTGAAACAAAAACTTTTCAAATCAATGAGTGTAAATCTATAATCATCACGTTTCAAACCACTATTACTATCTACCGAGTTACACTTAAACACTATTACTTGAAATTTGGTATAATTAATTTACCATATATCCTCAATAAATCTAAAATATGTCATTGATTCATAAATTGAGTTTTAATCTTTTTCACCTAAAAAATCCAATTCTTCTACGATGAACATTACCCCTCTATTTTGAAGGTTACTCTTATCATCCTGATTTTTTTTATAAAATGTGTAACCATTAATATCAAAACTAGACCATGTGATCAAATTAAGAGATGGTCCCCCTATCAACCATTTCAATGTTTCCGATTTAGATAAATTTATATTGACTCTCTTTTTAAACCATTAAATAAATGTCTTTTTATGCTCAATCATCGACCATTTTTAATTTCTTTTTTGATATTGTAAATTTAATCCAACAATATGTGATGATATATATGGTTGAACCTTATATATGTTATTTAAAATGTATAAAGGTTCCTACATCACTTCATCATGAGGAATGAACTTTACCTTTAATCCATGAATCCATTAACCTTCACTATCAGCTGTCAAATTTTAAGATATTGGGAGATCAATGTGCTCCAATTTATAAAAAAATCAGTATAAAACTCAATCACCTATTTCAATATATATTTTTGAACAATAGAGGCCTCCAATTGATGATTATTTTTAACATATCCATCCAAAATTTTCATATATATTTTAAATGGGTACACCCAACATAAATAAATAGGACATCATTTTCTTATCTCTTGCACCAAATGAATCACCAGATAAACCATTATATCAAAAAATGTTGGTGAAAAATAAATTTCTAGTTGAAAAAGTATGAGGTAAGCCTCACTATTGGAAAGGGGGTATTTCCCCACACATCTATCCCCATGGTTTAGAAAAACTGTGGGGATATCTCTTTTTTTATTATCTATTCCCACAGTTTTAATAAAACTGTGGGAAAATTATACCCAAATCCCCGAATACCATCGCGCTCCTCCTCCCCCTTCCATCACGCTCCTCCACTCTTCCCTTATGCTCCTACTTAACCTCTCTTCCATCACCCTCTTCTTCTTCCTTGCTTCCCTGACTCTCGGCCCACTCCTCCCCTCCATGATCACCGCCTCCCGGCCATCCGACCTCCGCTACTCGGCCCTCTCCTCCCCTCACCGACCTTCGCCCCCTGGCCATCTGAACACTGAGTTCCGACCATCTCATCTCCTCCCAGGCCTCCGCCTCCACTTCTGACCTCCCTCCCGGCCTTCGCCTCAGCCTCAACATCTCGGCCTCCACCTCCCTGTCCCCAGCTCCAGCGACATCCCCCCTCTCAGCTTCCTCTCCTCCCAGCCTTGGCCTGCACCTCAACTTCCCCCAGCTCCTGCAATGTCCCGTCCCAACATTCGCCTCCTTTCCCCCAGCTCCGACATCTAGGTATGAAATTTATTTTCCTTGTTTTTCCAGTGGTTAAGATCTCCTCTGTTGAGTTGGGTTTTTGTTATATCATCTCTCAAACTTATCCTTCTTTCAATATAAATCTTACGACAGACTTCAACATATGTGTTTGATCAACAAGTAAACCTTTAGTGAGGTTTGGAGTAAAATGGCAATGCTAGGGAGAATTAGGACCCACTCTTTTTCTACTAGATTAGTGGATGAATATGAATTTGGGGTTGTTTGGTCTCATATCTTTCATGCTTTTTAGCCTCTATATTATTTTCTAATATGTTGGAATCTGGTGATTCATGCATTTAAATATATTACTTTTGAATTTTCTTTATTTCGATCCCTATAATTCATCTCTATTCTAAGAATTTCAAAGTTCTTAAGCATTTTGGTGATGCATTTAGGGTGTTCTTATAGGCTGATTAGTTGAAAATTACAAGGAAGAAACCCATTTAGGCTAGATTATGTATTTAATCAAGACTACATCAAACTCTCCTAGATTTTATTTAGTTTAGTTTTGATTATGTTACTAGTCTTATACCTAATATTTTTTATGAAGGTAATACTATGTATTTTCATCACTTTGAACTTTTGGATAATCACATGTATTGATGTATCAAAATTCATATAGTGGTTTGATATATACTTTTTTCCATTTATCGATGAATGTTGATGGTCCTATAGAGTTTATTACAAATTAGATGCTTGAATTATAATTATCTGTTGTTGTTTTGGAGCTAAGTATGGAGGCTCTTCCACAGCTTCACGAGCTAGGTGGTAGCTTTGGTAGGAGAGAAAGGGGTGGAAAATAGTCCCCTCGAATATGTTTACTAGTGTTTTAGTGAATTCACCAACTAATT
This sequence comes from Viscum album, assembly GCA_963277665.1. Taxonomy (NCBI): domain Eukaryota; kingdom Viridiplantae; phylum Streptophyta; class Magnoliopsida; order Santalales; family Viscaceae; genus Viscum; species Viscum album. The sequence goes on along the minus strand of OY728148.1, from coordinate 1,573,872,108 downwards.
ATGGTGTAGTGAGTCTAGGATTCTCATTTGGGATGGGGGCTCTATTAATCCTCCTTCAGATATATTGTAGGAGTTAATATAGAAAGGAAATTTGATATTTGTTGTAAATCCCATAATGACATGGAGTAATAGAGGATCCTTTAAGAAATCCTAGGTTAAATTTTTCCTCACTCAGGGGGAAGGATCTTTTGGAAGTAGTTCTCCCTCATGGGGTGGGGTGAGGGGAGAGAGAATCTCACTAGCCTCCTCTGTAATGAGTTTTTCTTAATATTAATGATACCACTCTTTTTAGAAGGAGGGGTCTACACTTAATTCAAAAAATAGGGTAGGAATTTGTTCATGGGTTTCTATAATTATTGTTATAGAGTGACCCGACTCTTTATATGAATCCATTCTAATAGACTCTAAGATAGGGATAGTTATGCAAGTAGTGGAAACCAGAAGGGAGGTGTATTGACCTAAGCTTTCATCAAATGATAATTAGATGAATTTTATGTTTAAAAAAAGTATTAAGACATTATTAGGGGTAAAAATGTAATTTTACTATAGTATGAAACTTCACAATTGTTTTGAAGGTTTCTTTGGTTCCATATTGTGATATTTACCCCAAGTATTCTTTTTCATATAAAATAGAGTGTCAAAGATCTTTAGAAATAATATAAAATATAAAATATTATTTTTAGTCCATGCATTGTATGTTTTTTTAAAGTTTCTTATATATATTAAATAGAGTCTCATATCGAGAAACTAAGATAGAGATTGAATCCGAAATATAAATTTTACTATATTCATGGCTTAAGATTCATTTTAATTTGGACTCTTGGGTGTTTTCTGTTATGAGATGATAAATTAAATAATTTAATTATTTAATTAATTGGTTATTATACTGAGAAACCCATGAATTTATTTATTTAATCCATATTATGAAATCTACCTAGGGTTAGTTGTTTTATGACCACATGAACCTTAGAGGGAGAGGAAGAAGAAGATGGAGCGAGGGCTTGGTGGTGATAACAAATTAGGGAAGAAATATCAGTTTTTAGTGATGTCAATAAAAAGTACCGTGGTTGTGAAGTATAATCAAATCAAAATCATTTCACTATCATGGTAGTGAATTTATATATATGGATTTATCCCCATTTTTTTTCTTGATTTGAACATGGAATAATTTTCTTTAAATTGAATCAATATTCTGGTAGCAGATGGACTTTTTAACTTATGATATTTGGTTGAAATTATGATATTGGGATAACTGATATTGGGAATAGAAATTACTTCTTTGTTTATTTATTGTATGAAAACGTAGATGATTCCTGATCATACAAAATCATCATCTCCATTATTATGGTTTCTTCTATTTCTCCCACTATTATTTACATGTTCGTCACTAACTTTAGATTTTAACTGATGATTTAACTAATATCACATATTGATTTTATTGCAAAATTAAAATAGGTTCCATATATTTACATTGTGTGTTCTCCATGAAGGATTATAGCGTGAGGATGGATTATAGGATATGATAAAATGGGATAGGGGAGTCTGGATTTGGAGTTTCTTCATGAATAACAATATGCACATCGATAAGATTATGATACAAACCATCAATCCAGGTACCAAAGGATATAAACCACTTTACATAGGTGGCACTATCATGTTTATCATGGACAAAGGCAATTCAAGTGATATATGAAGAAAAATAAGAGGAAGTAGAAATGAATCAAGGACTAGAGTAATGTTTAGATCTTAGAACCCAACTACATGTCATATAGTTCGAAAGAACACACATCATGTACTTTGGTAGGTACAATAGCTAGGGATTCTAGGATATGTTAATACCACACATTGTGTGGTTAAATCATACAATATGTTACCCTTATCTAGATATTTTTGTGTTGGTAGGGAATATACACCCAGGAAGCCTGATTAGCCTCACAAACCATGAGGTTGAATACCACATTCCATTTTTCCTTGATAGAACATGACCTGTGAAGATGGAGAATCTGCCAACTATCCTTATTGATCCTACACACCATGTTCACCTCTCCACACATATTATAGTCATATTTCTACTTCCCCTTTTTGGGTTTTGTACATGGGCTATCAATTTCCTAAGGGATATATAATGTTTACCTTGGGAACACATCATATACCTATACCAAGACTATATGGTGACCCAGAATCTTCATTCAGGATTATATTTTTACATATAACTAGTACCTTAAAAGTGACCTTACACATTGGACATGATGGTGGACCTACTTCTAAAGATAGATATGTGGCATGTGCTGAATCTAGAATAATCGATCGTATCAACATTATAGTAAATAGGCTTATCTATTAATAATTCTTGGTAAATAGAATCCCTTCTTGATGATAAATTTACATCAGGGAATAATTTCATCTCACCATTCATAGGAAGGGTTAGAAATTTACCCCATGGGTTTGGGGAATAAGATCCTCTACCTAAAGATCAAATAGGGTTGGTATTCCCCCCACCATTATGGGGTGTGATATCCTCAATATATGTATTTTGTATTACCCTTATCTAAAGAATAAATGTAATTTCAATAAAAAAACCATCAAATAATAAAAAATGTATAAATAAGGGAAGAAGTTAAGGAGGTGTAAGGATTATTATCTTTTACAAAACCTATAGTAATAATATCAATGGGAACATTTACTAGTATTAAGGGGATGGAGAAATAATCCCTTGAGCCTAGACACCCTATTCTAAGTGACGTTCCTAAGGAAGATTCAGTGGCCTTATAAGATCAAATCCAAACTGAGAATGAAGGGAGAATATGTAGGTAGGATAATATATAAGTTTACCTAACTCTAATTGTCGAAGACAATAACATAAAAATAACTTAAACCTGAAATCTTCTTTAAGGGAAAGCATTCTACTACAGTAAACACAATTAAGGGTTTTTAGTTGGACCACAAATGAAAATATGGAACTGATCCAAAATATAATTTGGATATTATTATATACTCTAAGGAATAGATAGAGAAATTGGCCATCAATCCTTCACTAGAGGATATTGATTGAATATAAAATCAAATGATAGAATTTGATACATATGAGGAATAAAAATAGTGGATCAAGGAACAATATCAAATTTTTTCCTTGAGTATTTAATGAAGGGAATATTAATATGGAAGATTTTATCAAGACCTAGGAAAAGATGGTCTATTTATTTAAGGACCACATTAAATATGATCCAAAACATAGGGTAAGTTATATTACATATAGATTATATAGGGTGCAAGACTCCAATATTTTAATTTATTTAGACAGGTCTAATGATGCCCTATATAATTTAATTTCATGTCTGGATTTATCTTTTTTATGTGGGTTAACACAAATACCCATAAATATGGTCTTCCTAAAAATAAAAATATATTAAATTGATGGTTGAATGAAGGGGAATAATATGAGAAAATAAATATTAGAGAATTAAGAAATTATTTGATTAATAATGTTTTGTTTTATGAAATTATTATAAAAATGAGAATTTGAGATTTCAAAGAAGGTTATAAAATATTATTATTTTATTTAAGATGTTAATTATTTATTAAATTATTTTAGTTGATTTACCGTGTTAATATTTGACTATAATAAATGGGTAAATATTAATTAAATTAAAATGATGGAAAAGGATTTATGATTTTGAATTATGACTTGTTAATTATTTTAGTTACTTGAAAAAATTTATGTGAAGGCTAAATATAGCATTCTCTCTCAATAAAACTCATAGGTGATCCTTTATATTCTTTCCAATCCATTATTCTAGTCTAAACTCAAGGAACCATACTTTACATTTAGAAGAATGGTAGTATTATAACCCATAGCTTACGATGGAGGTATTACAACCAAATAGATCAAGTCTAATCCAGTTAACTCATCATTCAAAATTAAATGAGGGTACTCCATAAGAATACAATACAGTAATCAATGACATTTGATACAGAAGACATTACCTAAATCCCAAGGGAGATTCCCCTGGTCATTTCACTTCAATTTCCCTCATTTTCATTTCTTATGAGAACCCTAATCATGGTGTGTATAAAATTTAGTGTTTGATATTAATATAATAACGTGTATTTGATTTTTCAATTGATTTTAAATTCTTTTATTTTACCAAAATGACCTTTTCCTTTTTAAGAGTTTTGTTGTGACTTGTTCCACTTTGTATGCAGTAGGTGTTTCTAGGTAATTATTTTATTAAAAAAACTCATGAGGTGATTTATTTTATTAAATTCATATTCTAGTATATTTATACCAATATTTGATACCCAAGATTGTTTTATATAAATTATCTAAATTATTTTCATTAATTCTTAGAGATGAAGTGGTTTTCTTTAAAATTTTTCCCTCTTTGAATTAAAATTTTACCCATGAAAAATATTAAATTACCTGAATATGGGGCTCGTTGAAAATATTTTTGATGATGGATGAATGTTTTTATCTCTCCCTTTCTTTTTAAATGAAATAACCCATGTTTAAGGGTGTGTTTTAATGTTAAAAGTTGATTTTTTTATGTTACACCTAAGGGAGGACACACTTTTTTATCTCTCCCTTAGTTCAACTATAATGACACACACCACTCTATCATAGACATGAAAACTTTCTTGGCCCATTATAGTTTACCTTTTTGATCATCCCTTTATAGGATAGAGGTAAGAATTTTATCTCTGATATTGAAAGGGTTGAAATTGGTTATAAAATTAAAGGCACTTTCAATACAAATGTGAATTAACTATTAAGATTTTATGTTCTAATAGTTTTATTTTCTATAGTATATATCCCTTTTTTAATTTTGGTTTACATTGTTGATGAGAAGATAACTTCGGGCCACATGATCATTTAAGTCAGGTATTAGGTGAGGAGCACCCGGGGAGAGTATGATGTCAACTAGGGAAAAAAATCATCCCCCCTAAGTATTGGTCTTCATAAGGCTCCTCTAAATCCTCCCAGACCTATGAGCTAAAAATCGCTTGTGTTGAAGCAGCCGAGGCAAAGAAAATAGTTTTAGAGGAGCGTGAAAGAAGTAAGATGATGACCGAACATTTCATGAAATCTATGGCATTTTTGAGTAAATCTCTTCCATCAGAAGCTATTTCTACTTTTGAATCATATATTGTGTCAATACGCTCTTTAAATGACGCATCAGGTGATGCCAATGAGAGTTTTTGTAGTAAAGAAGGTGGTGTCAATAGAGCTATTGATGGTGAGGATGTTGCTGATGCTGCCGTTGGTGACGAGGATGTTGCTGATGCTGCTGTTGGTGATGAGGTTGCTGACAATGTTGTTGATGATGATGATGATGATGTTTATGATGATGGGCATGGACATGGGGATAGGGATGTTTGTGATAGAGGGGCTATTAATCCCCTCCATTTTTGACTTAGTAGGGAGACTTATGTATATACTTTAAGAACTTGAATTTATTTTTTGTATGGATGAGAATGGTTAAATTTTTTTCTTCTGAAAAGTTCTGCATAAATTTGCGCATGAATTTACATAAAGCTAACATTAGAATCCTTAGTCATGCATATGGTTAAGAGATTCCCTTACTACCATAGAATACTTAGCTCTAAATGATATCCCATATGGTGACATTGGATTCCATTTATTATCTATTTATTTTTCATAAATTATTGAATTGACAAGTCTAAATTAATGTAGGTAAAAAAGGAATATATTCCTCAGTTTTTATTTCTAAAATTTTTATTTTCTGAAATTTGAAGTTGTTCTATTGATTGAACTGGTTGGGTTTTTTGAGATCCCAAGTCCCTGAATGATATGGTACATGTTAGAGATTTTTTTGGGTTATAGGTATCTTTGTAAGAAGGGTGCGGGGGGGGGGGGGGGGTGCAGGGGATAGAATGATCATTAATGGAATCTTATGTAATGAAATGACATGTAAAGAAATTTAATTGAATGCTCAATTTTATGGTAGTTTCTTGATACAAAGGATTGGCCATAACTGATAATTATATAAAATTTATCATAAAGTAAAATGTAGAAAGTGTTATATGATTCCATTATTATCTTTCCAAGATGATTTTATTTTCTTCACCTTTCCAATACAATCCTATGACCAATAATAATAAAGTTAGGCCGAATCACTGCATTCTTTCACATACTCTTGCATTTGTTTTACTCTCCGTTGGGTTTTTCTTGGTTTATGAAGTTACACAAGATATTGTTTAAAATAATTATAGATCAAATGTAATCCCACACTTTGTGTAAAACATGGAACATGTTATAAGATCATGTATAGAGCGATAATCATGTGTTTCTTTTCTTTTTATCATTTAAGAAGAAAATTCAATTATTTTTCAGGATGTCTAAAATATTGTGACAGTTCATTTGATCTTGTCAATGCCTTGAAGCATGCTGTTCATGATGGAAAACTGAGCTTTAGAGACAAAAAAGTATGCAAGGTAATTCTTTTTATACAGTCATGGTTTCTTTTTTTTCATTTTGGTGTTTTTTGGATACGCAACTCAGTGTTCATGGAAATGTTATAAGCTCATGTATGACTAGATCTTTGAATGTGTTTGGTTTCATGATGTTATTTGAAGCTGGGTTGCAGGTATGGGATTCCATGAATCTTGTCTTAACGAAATGTATGTTTCACTAAGGTGTGTTTTTTACGTGTGTCTTCAAAGAATTATCATAGCTATTTTCTGTCTGTGATTGTATTTAGTAAGCTATGTGTGTATATTTTTTAAAATACAATGAATATTACATTCAAACTACACATAGCACAATAAAAGAAACACCTTTCAATTTGTATTCAAATGACTGTGTATGCATAATGAACTCTACAACCAGTTTAAACAATGGAAATGAATTATGAATATAGTTTAAACACCTTTCAATTTGTATTCGAATCATATTAATTCTATTCTATACATGTGTAGGGAAACAAGAAAACAAGGGTGTACTGATATCAACATATATGACTATGTCATGCAATATTTTCTTAAAAAAGGAAAAGATGACCATTTTTTTAGTATTACAACTTATGGGAGCTAAAATATTAGGCTGTTATTACTCCTATATTATTTAATATTTGAATTTATATAACATAAAACATCTAATAATTTTCCCAATCCTATTATACAGGTTATGGTATTTTTATTAGAAGCATTAAACGTAAGGAAATTGATGATCAATCCCAATATTCCAATATTTGACACCATAAAAATAGGTTCAAATACATATTTACATTATTATCACTAGAATAAGACTAAAAGTGGTTAAGTATCATTGATTACAATAGCACGACTTCTACTATAATCTTTATATTAGGAGTGCTTACACTAGTAGCCCATTCTAACAAAAATGTTTTCATTGGAAAAGTTTACATATTTACACATTTGTCTTCATTAATAGCAACATTACACTAGCATTTCTTATAGGAGTAGTATTCACAGTAACAATGTTTATACTAACATCATTACAGTAGCAGTTCTTACACTATTAGTTCTTAGACTAAAAATGCTTACACTGTAACTGTTCATAGCAACATTACCTGTACAAAAACCTTTTCATAATGCATATGTCTGGGAAATACAAGGGTGACAAATCTAGGAAACATGGAAAGAATCCTGCTGAAGCTCTGTCTGCAATGACACGAGCATCCCACTCACTGGTGCTGGGGAAGAGGACAAGGGGGTGTGCCGGGGAGGGTGTGTGTGTGTGTGTGTGGGGGGGGGGGGGGGTTAAAAGTATTCAGAGGGGGGGGGGGCTGGTGCTGGGGAAGAGGGAGGGGGTGCTAGGGAAGAGGGAAGGGGTATGTGTAGGGAATGGGGGGGGGTGCAGTCCAAGAGAGTGCAGGGAGGGGCCAAGGTGTAGGGGGAGGGGGGCTGTCCAGGAGGGGGGGTGTCAAGAGGGGGGGGGGTGCAAGGGGGTTCTATCCAAAGGGGAGAGTGGGGGTGTGCAAAGGTAGATGGGATGTCTTGGGGGGGGGGGGTCTGTCCAAGGGGAAGGGGGGTGTGCTGGGTGAGGGGGGGGGGATCTGTCCAAGGGGGAAGGACCCATAAGGCATTGAAACTCGAGCCAAACTGATTATATAAAATTACTAAGAAGAGTGATTCTTAATTAATAGGACTCTACTATTTGACAATATCATTTTGAAACTTGGATCTATTTCTCCCTTGCTTACAGGAACATGATTGGACCGATGAGGCATTGTGGTTCTTATATATTGGGCAGTGACTTGTTTAATCATAGGATACATGTATGTTATAGTTGAGTTTTTATTTTATTTTCTTTATCACATCAGCCACTTAGTCCTTTTACCGCTTTCTATGGATGGAGGGTACTTATATTATACGAAGGGGGCTAGAAGGGAACTGGAGGCAGCTACATGATTTTCTTTTCAAGGGAGGGAGATTGGGGTAGTTGAGGGATTGATAGTGTGTTTCATTTTTGTCTACTTTTATTATGTTGCTTCTGTTTATTTTATTTTACTTTGGCATGGATGTTCTACATACAGATGGGTCATGCTGAAATTTTATTTATTTTCTACTACTATTTTAATTAATTGTTTGTGGGGGAAATCATTCCTGAGTGGTGATTCCTTGATGCCCGTAAACTTTTTCATGCCCGTGGGCATAGCCCATCCACCTTAGTTCATCCTAGTATTCCTATATCAGAGTCTATGTCTAAATCATTGGAAGTCCTAGGAAACAAGGATAATTAGGGAGGGATTGAGAATATCTAGAAATGAATTGTGAATTCCCATGAATAAGGATTGAGGAAATTGGAATTTATAATGATAATATATGGGAGACTATGCAATATATATTGATTCTGAAAATGCTATGGGTATAAAAGGTGGAGAAATGATAATTAATTGGGATTAATAAATGGAAATTCACGTTCATAACCAATTTGATAATGTAATATCAGATCATGAGCTACTGAACATTGTTGGAGTAGATTATTAGACTCCAACCCAATGCAACTATAGAAATACCTTGGTGCCAAAAATACTCTATCATACACTAGATAGTTTGGTTTGAAATTCCCAATAAAACCTTCATTGACATCATGGAAGGGCTCATGATTTGTTAGCAGATTGAAATAGGGGGAAAGACAGTTATTCCCTTATCACATACCCTAATTGGAGTGACACACAACCCTAAATACAACAATATCCCCAAAAGAAATAACTAAGATTGTCTGAAGTTACTTTCGTTCTTTGATACAATGTTAGGAATAAGTTTAATCTTCCCACCGGTTCTTCTATGAAGATTTTTTTCATCTTAGATCCACCCCACACAATTTTGTTCTTCCAGGGAATTCCTATCATTTGAAAAAGGACTGCTTAATGCCTCATGATAATTGGGTTCTCTGGATTGACTTGTCAATCTCTATAGGAAAATACTAAATGCCCCTTGTAAGACTTTCAACTTTAAAATACATCGCACCTAGAAGAATAGTGATGATCAGCTCTATGATAGTATTCTATGAGTCTTGTGATCAATGTTGAGACTGACTAATCACAATTTCTGTTGGCGAGGTGACGGTCAGAATGTTGCCCCACCTCCTCCCACTCCCTTCGCTCCTGGAAAGAAGATGCTACCCCATAGATGTCATTGGACCGGGCCAACATGCCGCGGTCACACCGCGGTCACGCCGCGGTCACACCGTAGTCAAGACACGGTCAAGGCGTGGTCATGCTGCGGTCACACTACGGTAATGCCGTGATTTGGCCCTCCTCCAGGATGACACCCCACGATGGTTCGCAGTCCTGTCAGAATTCGATGTATGATACCTAGATAGAGTTTTAAATACATTACCCACCCATAGTTAATGGGGAGGGAGTCCCTCAGGTAGCAAATCTTTGGACTGAGTCTCTTATGAAAATATTTAGTCACCTGTAGACAATGTTGGAGATGAGGGTGAAGATTGCTACTTGTATTCTACAAGGACCATTTAAGTGCTCAAGGGACATCATAGTAAATTTTGGACAATAAGAATACTTGAGAATAATTTTATAATGATATTTGTATTTGGAAAAGTGTCCTTCAGAGTTTGATATTTTTATGATCCTGATGATTTGATGAGTGTTTTGACCCTTGTAGAGAAAATAATTCTACATTATCTTTTTTTTCCTGTGTGATAATAGTAAACAACACACACCTCATATAGTGTAGTTGGAGCTTTCTACAACAGTGGGGAATCTGATGAATGATCAGCTCCATGATAGTATTTATGAGTCTTGTGATCAATGTTGAGACGGACTAATCACAATTTCTTCCAGCGGGGCGACGACCAGAATGTTTCCCCGCCTCCTCTCACTCCCTTCGCTCCTGGCCGAAAGATGCTGCCCCGTGGATGTCACTGGACTAGGCCAACTAACTGCGGTCATGCCATAGTCATTCCGCAGTCACGCCGCGATCACGCCGCAGTAATGTGGTGATTTGTCCCTACTCTAGGACGACACCCCATGGTGGTTCGCAGTCCTATCAGAATTTGATGTATGATACCTTGATAGAGTTTTAAATACATTACCCACCCATAGTTAATGGGGAGGGAGGAACTCAGGTAGAAAATCTCTTGATTGAGTCTCTCATGAAAATATTTAGTCACATGTAGGCAACATTAGAGATGAGGGTGAAACTTACTACTTGTATTCTACAAGGACCATCTAAGTGCTCGAGGGACATCATAGTAAATTTTGGACAATAAGAAGACTTGAAAATAATTTTATAATAATATTTGTATTTGGAAAAGCATCCTTTAGAGTTTGATATTTTTATGATCCCGATGATCGGATGAGTGTTTTGAACCTTGCAAAAAAAATACTTCTACATTATCTTTTTTTTTCTGTGTGAGAACAATAAACAACACCCACCTCATATAGTGTAGTTGTAGATTTTTACAAAAATGGGGAATTTGATGGATGATAAGATCTGTGATAGTATTCCATGAGTATTGTGATCAATGTTGAGACTAACTAATCACAATTTCTGCTGGTGGGGCGATGGCCGGAATTTTGCCTCACCTCCTCCCGCACCCTTCGCTCCTGGCTGGAAGATGTAGCCTTGCGAATGTTGCTGGACCGGGCCAACACACCGCGGTCACACCACAATCACACTGCGGTCACGCCGCAGTCACGCCGTGGTCACGCCGTAGTCACGCCACGGTCACGCCGTGGTCACGTCGACGTCACGCCGCGGTCACACCGTGATCACGCTGCAGTCACACCATGGCCACCTGAAATCCATCCCACACCATCCACCACACCAGCAACCACACCACCCCCACCCCCAGCCTCCTGAAAAACACTCATGCCAGCCCTATACCACCTGAAAAACAGCCCTAGCCACCAGTTCCAGCCTACACCAGCCCCCTGCCACCCCCCTGCTGTTTGCCTTCCCACCCGCACCAACCACTCCAGCCCGCACCATCCACCGCACCAGCCCCCAACCTCCTGCATTCCAGCCTGCACCAACCCCCTTACACCTACAAAACAACCCCATACCACCTATTCCAACCTGTACCAGCCCCCTGCCAGCCCCTACCACCAGCATTATAACCCACACCAGCCACTCCATCCCAAACCAGCCACAGAAACCAACCACAACAACCAAAAACCCCATCCCCTGCACATCACTAGCCCGCACCTAGCTCCACAACAAACCAGCACCCCATCCACCAGAAAACCACTGCCACTACATATAGCCAAAACAACCAGCCTGCAAAACCAGTACTCTAACCCCCATCCAAACCACACCTCCAGCATAGAAAAAATAGCAGGCCGCCCCCAGAGGAAGCCAGCGAAGGAACTTTCTAAAGAAAATTACTAAGGGTGGCTTCAATGGATTTGACCACCCGCTTGGGTAAAATTAAGTGATAAAACCAATAATATTGCATACTAAAAAGAACCGATTGAACAATCTGTAACTGCTCAGCATAGAAGAGAGAGAGTTATTAGTCCAAAATTTAACTCTTTGAACAATTTTCTCTTCCAAGACCACACAATCAGAAGCTCTAAGCTTGGAAGTGATAAGGGGAACTCCCAGATAACAAATAGAAAGATACCCCTTCCTAGCCCCCATAACAACCTTAATAGAATCATAAACATCAGGAGAGATACCAGCCATAAACATTATGGACTTCTAAATATTAACATTCAATCCATACAGGGAAGAAAAAAGATCCAAAGCATGCAGATGAAGACATTTTTCACTAGAGTGCCATGGTTCTCATTTTTCCTCAGGGAGATTACGTATCAGTCATTGTGATGGGGTTTATAATAAAATAACAATTCATATAACTAACTTCCAGAACTACTTTTTATCCTTCGGTGGAAGAATTATGCTGGTGAATTTCATCCTTAGCTCCATTACAATTCATGTGTTATCGGTCCTAATGGATTTGAAAGTGGTGTTGGGGAATATTGAAAAGATAATGAATTCTTTCATATTGTATTCTCATGGGGAGGTAAGATTTTCCTAGGGCTGTGTGGATGAGGATGTCCAGACTAGTGGTAGATGGTAGTATCAACTTATGCAATGTCGAGGGATCAATGTACATTCTGCAAGCTATGTTTTCTTGGGAGGTTCTTGAAGGTCGTTCTCTATGGGGAAATTTAATATCTGTTAAAGTATTGATATGACTTTGAGGGTCCAGGGTGGAGAGTCTCATGGATGTGAAAGGAGTTTCATGGGAACATTCTAGTTCTCAAGAAACAGTCTCAGTGGATTGTGCAATGAGGAAACATAAACATCTGGTTCAACAACTAGGCAAGTTCCCCTCTTAGCTTTCCAGGCTTTCCGACTCCCAACATTTTGTTTGCTAAGGAATGTTGTTACCCCTATTTTACACAGGTTGTTCTTAACCACCATCAAAGTGAATGTTTTGATAACATTATTATATATTCTTAAATGGAATGTTTAGTTTTCACGAATTCTCCAATGGGGGTTTTCCTGGACAGGATTTACAGGTCTATACATCAGATTCCAAATGGTATCACTGGTGTTAAAAATCTGTACTGGTGTAAAGAAATCCTGATTAAATGTAACTTGTTAGTTTGGTGGATCAATAACCATTGTATTCCTATGAATGAAACTATTAGGAGTAGGGGGGAGGGTGCAGGTGGGGGTGTCTAGGAGGGGCTGTACAGGGGGTGTCCAAGGGCTTTCCGGGGGGGGGGGGGTTCAGGGGGTCTGTAGGGCAGGGGGAAGGGTTTGGGTGGGGTGTCTAGGGGGATCTCCAGGGGGTGTCCAAGGGCTGTCTGGGGGGGGGGTCTGCAGGGTAGGAGGGAGGGTACAAGTGGGGTGTCTAGGAGGGGGTATCCAGGGTCTGTCGGGGGGGGGGGGGTGTCTAGGGGGATTTCCAGGAGGGGTGTCCATGGGGATGTCTAGGGGGGAGGGGGTGTCTAGTGGGGGTGCAAGGGGGCTGTCCAGGGGGTGAAAACGGGCTGTCCATGGGGACATGGGGGTGCAGGGGGGGTGTATACCTTATGATAATTTCAAAATTAAAACTCCACTTTATTGTATCAAATTCCTTTGAGATATCAAGATTTAAAGCAAAATTCCCATGTTTAACTATTCATTTCATGATGTTAACACATTCAGAGGCAGTTCTGAATATTCCTACTAGGGATAAAGCCAAACTGATTTAAAGAGATAAACCCACGAGCAAGGTACCTAACCTCATAGCAATAATTTTGATAATTATTTTTGGAAAGGTATTCCCAATAGAAATAGTTCTGAAATCCTTTACATCCATAACATTTTCCTTCTTTGGGATCAGGTCAATAAAATTGGAGTTGATTCCATAGGGAATTGAGGTGTGGTTAAAGAACTACCTCATAGTGTTAAGGAGCTCATCACAAACTATGTACCAATAGAACTTAAAGAATTTATTTGTGAACCCATGAGGACCAGCCACACTCTCAAGATTTAGAGAAAAAAGGGCACTCTTAACCTCCTTCTCATCAAGGGATGCAACAAGGGAGATTGTTGGATTTCTGTAGCTCGATCCGGTTGACCACACTCCAGTGTAGGAAGGCTATATTTTTTGCATGCTCTATCATACTTTTTTTGGATTTAATAAGAGATAACAAATTTTGATGCTTTATCATTAAAAATTTATTTAGGAATTTTCTGATAAGAACTTTTTTCTTCTTTGAACACTTTGGCCAGCTTTCCTTATGTTTTAACTGGTGAAAATAATGCATTGCGGTTCCATTTTTTTTGCATTCTGGTTTGTATTGTTTCATAGTGGTTTAACAGGGGGTGGGGGCTTGGTGCAGGGAGGGGGGCTGGGTGCGGGGGGGGGGGGGGATGGGGGGGCTGGGTGCAGGTGGTACTGGGGGTGTAGGGGGGGTGTCCAGGAGGGGGGGTCCAGGAGGGGGGGGGGCAGTGGGGGTGCAGGTGGGGGGGGGGGACAATGGGGGTACAGGTGGGGGGGGGGGTATAACGACCCATACTTTACATACATTGTTAATACTTAAAAATTGAAGCACACTTATTACAACATATGACAAAACCACAAAGGACCGTATAGGTATAGTGTCTTTAGAAACTGGGAAACATAAACAACTGGTTCATAAATCTTCTACAGTGTCTCCCATTTATTTCATCATATCTAGGGTGCCTTTTAGCATATTATACTTAATATCCATCTTCCTGACCTGGGGAAAAGAAAACATACAAAAAGGGTGAGCTCAAATGCTCAGCAAGGGCAAATAAAGGAAATAAAAATCATATCATATCTTTTTGAAAATCATAACCTGTAAAAGAGATCATAATATCTTAACATGGAATAAATCATAGAAGTGAAAATGAGATCCCCATAATCATAACATAAAACTTGAAACTTTGTGGCATGCACACATAATCATGGAAAATCATTTCTTGTTAGTCATGAATCATTGCCAAGACTATCTTAGCGGACAAAGTCCATTTCTGAACCGAGTTCACTCCTCGTTTCAATCCTGTATCACTGAACCGAAATAACCTTCCATTCCAGCCATGTCTATCTCATGAGATATAAATCTTTACCCAATGCATTGGAGGGAGATATAGGTCCCACCCATCTTATAATGAATCCTTTCTTATGTGTGCCACATAATCATAAATCATACATCATCGCATAACACATGTAACAAAAATGGGATTCTTGAAACATCATGACATCATAAAACAAATCATATAAGGTAAATGACTTCATAAAAATAATTCCCTCAAAACATAATCAAATCAATGTAATAATAGGGATAAAAACAGAACCCTATATTATCTTAGATGGAAAATAATTTTGATAAAACATTTGAACTCCAATCTTGAGAAAAATATCCTTTCTACTTCCAATACATTTTTCCTCTCTTAACATGTCATACAATTTTAATCTAAAAGAAGTTGATTAAAAATAATCTTGAAAATTTTTAAATGAAGCTTCTTGGAAATAATGTTTTAAAAATCCATTCATGCCGTATAAGTTAAAAAAAACATTCTTCTCGTACTTTTTTCAGAAAAGTCAAAAAGTACCTCGTACGAAAAACGCCAAAAGATTCCTTTAATATCTTTTACTAAAATCTCACCGAAGGGTAAAATTTGATATAAACTATTGTATAAGGATATAAATATTACATATTGGGGAAACATGGATGTGGATGATAAAATACACCCTAGTAAATACTTATGAATAAACAATCTCGGATAAAAATGAGATTGTGATACTTCCCTTACCTTAGGTCCGATTTGCTTTGTACGTGTCCGAAGATCCTGTATAATGGTTTAAATAATGTTATTGACTTATTCCAGAATCATACATATTGATATGATATCATATATGGTCATATTCTTAGCTTCTTATTAGTAATATTTCATTGTTACTTGTTACTCGGGTCTTTATTGCCTTTTGTTCTTATGCGTGTTTTGCCGAATAAATTCTTATTATTCTTTTAAGGTTATAGATACCTTATATCCATAATGGTATTAGTGTAACATATATCATATTTATTTATTCAATTCATTTATATAATTACTATGTAATGATGATCATGTAGAACGAGTCACATCACATCGTGGAGATGGTATTCCGTACGTACGCACGAGCGATGATATTGTTCCCATGATCATGGAATTGTATTTAAGTATATTTATACTATTTCAGTATCAATATAACTTTATAATAATAATATATAGTTACTCATTATACCATTATACCCATCCTTGTAAGGTGATGGTGGAAAATAGATTACACCACGGCGTGGAGACGGTATTCCGTACGTACGCACGCGCGGTGATTTCATTTTTCCGTAGGATGGATAGAAGGTGAATTAGGGTTGTTTCATATTTATAATAACATATCAGTATGTAAGTAATACTGATGTTATTACTTTATCATGAAACAACTAAAGAAGAAGAAGTTGAAGAAGAACGAAATTGAAAAGATCGGTAATGGATATTACCTCTTCTTTGAAACGCCTCTTTGAATCCTCCACTTAGGGAACTAAGATTGGTCTTTGAAGAAGACCAGGACCTCTAGGATTATTCTAGGGAAGTGGATAAGGGATTTTGGCAGGGGTTGGCCGAGCTTGAGTGCTCAAATTGGTGTGAGGAGGAGGGGGAGGAGGTGCCCTTTTATAAGGGAGGAGAGGGGAACCTTAGGAATATCTCAAAATATTATTTTATATTAAAGTCAAAATCGGTTTATAATGGTTCCAAAGGGTCTTATTTCGAAAGTAAAGTAGGTATGGGTCGAAATACTATCAACAAATAGGATTTAGACAAGTTTAGGTTATTATTTTAACCTTATCAATTAGATTTAACTCTAAGTTAAATAATTTAACTTTTACCGTGACTTTTTGTTTTCTTACACTATATGGTTAATACACTTACTATGACATGCCAAACAAACCCCAAGTTGTTTATTATTAATATATATATCCTTATCTAAGTCATTTGGCCGAACCTTAGATTTTTAGGAATAAAATAACAATTAATAATATAATATTTGATTTAAAAACTATTTTGTGTCAATTTTGACACTATTTGATATATGATTTTTGTGAAAGTCGTAACAGAATTATATGTTAGAAACAAGTTGATTAAATCAACACTAATATATCATAGTAACCTAGAAAATTAGTGTAATTCATAAAAAGTCTCAAATTACATTTATTTGAGCATTTATAACATCAATTATGTTAACATTTCCTTAAAAGGGTAATTACTGCATCATCGTTGTGTCATAAATAAATTAATTTATTTAATGTCTAAAAATTATAAATAAAATATCATTATGTAGGAAATCTTTTAATCTTTCTAATTAATATTTATAGTCGAATTTATCTTATGTATAACCTCATATTAAAAATGTTTTATTTATTAAACTTTGATTTTAACTATTTTAACTATTCATTAAATAAAATAATATTAAATATCATAATCTAATCCAAGTGGACCTAAATGGTCATATTATATTCATAAGGTTGTTTTTGGTCGAATTACACTTATCCAATAGAATTAGGACATGTGTTAGGGTAATAGTAATATCATATTTACCCTTAGTTACCCTATTTACTATTAACCGCGGTAAAAAAAGTAAAAAGTTACTATTCACCAAAATTTTTTTTATCTCATTGAACCAAATTTTACTTACTGATATCAACCGTGTCTGTCGGATTTTCGAAATTCCATTCACAGAAGCGGTAAAATTAAGTTTTATGCAAAATTCAGTTTTTAACCTACCACTTAGTGGTTTCACTATTCATCAAAAATTGAAAGTTTTCAGAAAAATACCAAAATTTCACCCTAGGATAATTTCGGTATTCCGAATCCAAAAATGAGGTCCATTTTGAAAGATAAAATTTCAAAAAGTGGTTATTACTATTCATAACGGCTATTTTAAATAATATTTTAATAGCATATCGTCGTTTAGTGAAACTCGGTATTGCGTACAACGCAAGCTATCGAGGAAGGTCGCGATTGCATGTAAAGTAATCCAAGCTAGTGTGTAGTGAAATATTCCTTTGATGATATATATATAACATAAAAACAAAATATTACTCATAAAAATCTCGGGTGTTACATTCTACCCCCCTTAAAAAGAATTTCGCCCTCGAAATTCGTCACTTTGTAACGAACAGATGAGGATACTTCTCCCTCATCATATCCTCAAGCTCCCATGTAGCTTCTTCAAGTTGGTGGTTCCTCCATAAAACTTTCACCAATCGAGTGGTCTTGTTTCGTAGGACTTTTTCGCTACGATCCAGAATCTCTATCGGTTGTTCTTCATAAGAAAGATCTTGCTCCAGCGGTACAACTTCTGAGCTGAGTACATGTGAAGGATCAAGTATGTACTTTCTCAGGAGAGATACATGGAACACATCGTGAACTTGAGAGAGATTCGGTGGAAGCGCCAATCGGTAAGCTACCTTTCCAACACGATCCAGTATTTCGAAAGGACCGATATATCTAGGGCTCAACTTCCCCTTCTTTCCAAATCTCATAACCCTCTTCCAGGGAGATATTCCTAAGAACACTTTATCACCCACTTCAAACTCTAGGTCTTTTCTTCGGTTGTCAGCATAACTTTTCTGTCGACTCTGAGCTTCTCTTATGTGTTGTTGAATATATCTAACCTTTTCTGCCATTTCATCAACGAGATCAGGTCCTAATAGCTTTCTTTCCCCAACTTCATCCCAGCAAGTTGGAGTCCTGCATTTCTTTCCATAGAGAGCTTCATAAGGAGCCATCTGAATACTGGAGTGAAAGCTATTATTATAAGAAAATTACACCAAAGGTAGGTGTTGATCCCAACCTCCTTTGAAATCCATAGAGCAAGCTCTCAACATATCTTCTAGGGTTTGAATTGTTCTCTCAGACTGACCGTCTGTCTGAGGATGATAAGCAGTGCTGAAACTCAACTCTGTATCCAGAGTATGCTGAAGACTTCGCCAGAACTTCGAGGTAAATCTCTGATCCCGATCAGATATAATAGAAAGTGGTACTCCATGAAATCTTACCACTTCCTTTACATATATCCTGGCAAGCTGATCTAGAGAGAAATCCTCTCTAATAGCAATGAAGTGTGCGGACTTTGTAAGATGATCAACTATGACCCAGATAGCATTATTGCCTTTGGATGTTTTAGGAAGTCCTGTGACAAAGTCCATAGTGATGTTTTCCCATTTTCATTCGGGTATGGGTAATGGTTGTAACATCCCCTTAGACTTCTGTCTCTCAGCTTTAACTTGTTGACAAACCAAGCATCGAGAGACATATTCAGCAACATCTCTTTTCATGCCATCCCACCAGAAGTACTCTTTCAGGTCCCTATACATCTTCGTGCTTCTAGGATGAATAGAGAATGAAGAACTATGAGCCTCATCCAGCAGCTCCTTCTTTAATTCGGGGATGGGAGGAACACAAACCTGATTCCTGAACTTTATTATCCCATCACAATCAAGGTTGAATTCAGGAAGATTTCTCACCTTCTTTTGTAACTCAACATCTTCTTTCTGTGCCTCTTTAATCTTCACATGT
Source organism: Viscum album (assembly GCA_963277665.1). Lineage (NCBI taxonomy): Eukaryota > Viridiplantae > Streptophyta > Magnoliopsida > Santalales > Viscaceae > Viscum > Viscum album. Next base: position 1,573,852,575 of record OY728148.1, on the reverse strand, counting down.
ATAGATGGTTGAACATTCATTTGAGAAATATAAGATTTTTCCCCTTCCATTATAATTCCAAGATCCATCCTTTGTAAATCCATAAATATTGGATCTTTTGTGATCCTCATCATGGATAAACTAGCATGGTCTTTTCGACTTAATGCATCTGCCACCTTGTTTGCTTTCCCAGGGTGGTAATGTATTGAGCAGTCATAATCCTTAATCAGCTCCAACCATCTTCTTTGACGCATATTCAGCTCCTTTTGTGTGAAAATATACTTTAAACTTTTATGATCAGTATAAATATCACACCTTTCACCATAAAGGTAATGCCTCCAAATCTTTAATGCAAAGATTACCGCAGTTAACTCCAAATAATGTGTTGGGTAATTTTGCTCATGTATTTTCAACTGTCGTGAGGCATAAGCTATCACCATATCATTTTGCATAAGAACACACCCCAATACCTTCTTGGATGCATCACTGTAGATCACAAACCTTTCTCCACTACAAGGCAGTGTGAGCACAGGTGCACTGGATAACCTTCTTTTCAACTCCTTGAAATTCTCTTCACATTCCTCTGTCCAAACAAACTTAACTCCTTTCCGAGTCAACTTGGTGAGTGGATTAGATAATCGTGAAAAATCTTTTACAAAACCTCAATAATATCCAGCCAAACCAAGAAAACTTTGGATCTCAGTTACTGTTGTTGGTCTCGACCATCTTTCGATAACCTCTGTTTTTGCTGGATCCACAGATATCCCCTCTTTTGAGATTATGTGACCCAAAAATGCAACTTTTTGAAGCCAAAATTCACACTTGGTAAATTAGGCATAAAGATTCTCCTTTCTCAGGGTCTTCAATATAATTCTCAAGTGATCTTCATGCTATTCCTTGATCTTTGAATAGACAAGAATATCGTCTATAAAGACTACCACAAATTTATCAAGATAGTCTCTAAAGACTCTATTAATTAGATCCATGAAGATAGCAGGGGAATTAGTAAGACCAAATGGCATCACTATAAATTCATAGTGTCCATACCTTGTACGGAAAGCCGTCTTTGGTATATCCTCCCTTTTGACCCTTAATTGATGATACCCTGAACGAAGATCAATCTTGGAAAAGTATTGAGCTCCGCGTATTTGGTCAAATAAGTCATCAATGCGTGGGAGAGGATATTTGTTCTTGATAGTGATCTTGTTAAGTTCTCGATAATCAATGTAGAGTCTCATTGATCCATATTTCTTCTTAACAAATAGAATAGGTGCTCCCCAAGGTGACGCACTAGGGCGTATGAATCCCCTATCAAGATTCTCTTGGAGTTGCTTCTTCAATTCCTGCAACTCAATTGGGGCCATTCTATAAGGTGTCTTTGAAATAGGCAAAGCACCCGGTACGAGTTCTATTGAAAACTCAACTTCACGATTTGGTGGAAGACCCGGTAATTCCTCAGGAAAGACATCATCAAACTCCCGTACGATGGGCATATTCTTAATCGTGAGTTTCTCACCAACCATTTGAGATAAATAACCTTCATTTAGTGGAATCAATACCCATAAAATGGAAGAAATTTCCACTGGAAGGTTATGTTCATCCTTGCATTGATAGACGATCATAGATTGATCTGGAATATGAAATGTGACTTCCCTTCTTTGGAAATTGATATGAGCTTCGTATAAAGAAAGCCAATCCATGCCAAGAATCACATCGAATTCCACTAAAGGAAGGATCACAAGATTTGCAGGAAGCACTTTCCCACAAACGTCAATTGGAGAAGAATTATAAACTTTTGATGCGATTGATGTGCCATTAGGTGTTGTCACAGCTAACTCAACATCTAATTGTTGAGGTAATACGGTGATACCCTTAGAAAATTCTTCAGAAATAAAAGAGTGGGTGGATCCAGAATCAAATAAAACATTTGCTACTTTAGAGTGGATGGTAAGTGTACCTTTCACCACTTCGTTATCGTACTCCACATCGCTGATAGAAATTGCATGTGACTTTCCTTTGTCTTTAGCCTTAAGAGTTTGTTGACGTTGACCATCATCATCAACCCTTGGATTTGGGAATTGATTGGCATAATGCCCCATCTCCTTGCACTTGAAACATTGAAGTGTAGTAGGTTCATTCTGTGTATCCCTTCCTTTGTTTGCATCAGTAGACATCTTCTTCCCATTATTGCGGCATTCAAATGCCCGATGACCTTCCTTTCCACATTTGAAACATTTACTTGTCCCTTTAAGACAACTCCCTCCATGTTTCTTTCCACACTTTGAGCATAAGGTAAAGATCATCTTCTTTTCAGTGTGCTCTTTAGATTTTCCTTTGAATTCCATTTTCCTCTTCTTATCAAACCCATATGACTGATGGGTTACTCCAATCTCCATCTCGACTTTGAGAGCACATTGAACGATTTACTCGTAGCTATTGAAGTCCCTTATGGATAACGCCCTTCGAAGACTTGGTTTTAAGCCACTAAAGAATCGATCGATCTTACTCTCAGGTTGGATAATAATACCAGAAGCGTACCTTGCAAGTCTAGTAAAATTTGCTTCATAGGTACCAACAGATTCATCATCCCTTTGCTTCAGTTCAAGAAACTCTTTCTCCATCTTTGTTCGGAGAATACGAGGGAAGTACTTATTGAAAAATAAGTTCTTGAACTTGTCCCATTCCATGGAATCAATTTCATCCCTTTTCCTCGTATTCTTAATAAGATTCCACCATTGATCAGCATCTCCTTCCAAACGATACACTGCTAGGATGAATTTATCATGTTCAGAACATTGAAGAACTGAAAATATCTTTTCAGTAGTACTAATCCATTGTTCAGCAACTAATGGATCAGTAGACCCACTGAAAGAAGGTGGACGCTGCCTCATGAAGGATTCAACAGAATGTTGCTCCTTACTTTGCTCGTTTGGAAGTCCTGCATGATTCATAGCTTGAGAAAGTTGTGTGAGCATGGCTACAAGATTTTTCATTCCAGCTCCCATATCGTTTGGTTGCTCAGGGGGACAATCATTGCATTGCCCATCGCATTCCGCATTAACACGGTTCCTTCGGGTTCCAGCCATTGACTAAAACCAAGAAGAATAGTGTGAGCAACACTAATTATAATAGGAAAACCACATAATTCAAGAATAAAATTTCCACGCTTAAGGTCTTATCCTAGGTTATTCATGGCCATTTCTAAAACACTAAGATTGTGTTCTATGCTTAGACTTATCCTTAGGGTTCTTACTAAGGCTTTCACATCCTAGTTTCCAAAGGTTGACTATACCTTTCCTCTGATACCAACTATAACGACCCATACTTTACATACATTGTTAATACTTCAAAATTGAAGCACACTTATTACAACATATGACAAAACCACAAAGGACCGTATAGGTATAGTGTCTTTAGAAACTGGGAAACATAAACAACTAGTTCATAAATCTTCTACAGTGTCTCCCATTTATTTCATCATATCTAGGGTCCCTTTTAGAATATTCTACTTAATATCCATCTTCCTGACCTGGGGAAAAGAAAAGATACAAAAAGGGTGAGCTCAAATGCTCAGCAAGGGCAAATAAAGGAAATAAAAATCATATCATATCTTTTTGAAAATCATAACCTGCAAAAGAGATCATAATATCTTAACATGGAATAAATCATAGAAGTGAAAATGAGATCCCCATAATCATAACATAAAACTTGAAACTTTGTGGCATGCACACATAATCATGGAAAATAATTTCTTGTTAGTCATGACTCATTGCCAAGACTATCTTAGCGGACAAAGTCCATTTCTGAACCGAGTTCACTCCTCATTTCAGTCCTGTATCACTGAACCGAAATAACCTTCCGTTCCAGCCATGTCTATCTCATGAGATATAAATCTTTACCCAATGCATTGGAGGGAGATATAGGTCCCACCCATCTTATAATGAATCCTTTCTTATGAGTGCCACATAATCATAAATCATACATAATCGCATAACACATGTAACAAAAATGGGATTCTTGAAACATCATGACATCATAAAACAAATCATATAAGGTAAATGACTTCATAAAAATAATTCCCTCAAAACATAATAAAATCAATGTAATAATAGGGATAAAAACAGAACCCTATATTATCTTATATGGAAAATAATTTTGATAAAACATTTGAACTCCATTCTTGAGGAAAATATCCTTTCTACTTCCAATACATTTTTCCTCTCTTAACATGTCATACAATTTTAATCTAAAAGAAGTTGATTAAAAATAATCTTGAAAACTTTTAAAGGAATCTTCTTGGAAATAATGTTTTAAAAATCCATTCATGCCGTATAATTTAAAAAAAACATTCTTCTCGTACTTTTGTCGGAAAAGTCAAAAAGTACCTCGTACGAAAAACGCCAAAAGATTCCTTTCATATCTTTTACTAAAATCTCACCGAAGGGTAAAATTTGATATAAACTATTGTATAAGGATATAAATATTACATATTGGGGAAACATGGATGTGGATGATAAAATACACCCTAGTAAATACTTACGAATAAACAATCTCGGATAAAAATGAGATTGTGATATTTCCCTTACCTTAGGTCCGATTTGCTTTGTACGTGTCCGAAGCTCCTGTATAATGGTTTAAATAATGTTATTGACTTATTCCAGAATCATAAATATTGATATGATATCATATATGGTCATATTCTTAGCTTCTTATTAGTAATATTTCATTGTTACTTGTTACTCGGGTCTTTATTACCTTTTGTTCTTTTGCGTGTTTTGCCGAATAAATTCTTATTCTTCTTTTAAGGTTATATATACCTTATATCCAGAATGGTATTAGTGTAACATATATCATATTTATTCATTCAATTCATTTATATAATTACTATGTAATGATGATCATGTAGAACGAGTCGCATCACATCGTGGAGACGGTATTCCGTACGTACGCACGAGCGATGATATTGTTCCCATGATCGTGGAATTGTATTTAAGTGTATTTATACTATTTCAGTATCAATATCACTTTATAATAATCATATATAGTTACTCATTACACCATTATACCCATCCTTGTAAGGTGATGGTGGAAAATAGATTACACCACGGCGTGGAGACGGTATTCCGTACGTACGCACACGCGGTGATTTCATTTTTCCGTAGGATGGATAGAAGGTGAATTAGGGTTGTTTCATATTTACAATAACATATCAGTATGTAAGTAATACTGATGTTATTACTTTATCATGAAACAACTAAAGAAGAAGAAGTTGAAGAAGAATGAAATTGAAAAGATCTGTAATGGATATTACCTCTTCTTTGAAACGCCTCTTTGAATCCTCCACTTAGGGAACTAATATTGGTCTTTGAAGAAGACCAGGACCTCTAGGATTATTCTAGGGAAGTGGAGAAGAGATTTTGGCAGTGTTTGGCCGATCTTGAGTGCTCAAATTGGTGTGAGGAGGAGGGGGAGGAGGTTCCCTTTTATAAGGGAGGAGAGGGGCACCTTAGGAATATCTCAAAATATTATTTTATATTAAATTCAAAATCGGTTTATAATGGTTCCAAAGGGTCTTATTTCTAAGGTAAAGTGGGGATGGGTCGAAATCCTATCAACAAATAGGATTTAGACAAGTTTAGGGTATTATTTTAACCTTATCAATTAGATTTAACTCTAAGTTAAATAATTTAACTTTTACCGTGACTTTTTGTTTTCTTACACTATATGGTTAATAAACTTACTATAACATGTTAAACGAACTCAAAGTTGTTTATTATTAATATATATATCCTTATCTAAGTCATTTGGCCGAACCTTAGATTTTTAGGAATAAAATAACAATTAATAATATAATAAATGATTTAAAAACTATTTTGTGTCAATTTTGACACTATTTGATATATGATTTTTGTGAAAGTCATAACAGAATTATATGTTCGAACCAAGTTGATTAAATCAACACTAATATATCATAGTAACCTAGAAAATTAGTGTAATTCATAAAAAGTCTCAAATTACATTTATTTGATCATTTATAACATCAATTATGTTAACATTTCCTTAAAAGGGTAATTACTGCATCATCGTTGTGTCATAAATAAATTAATTTATTTAATGTCTAAAAATTATAAATAAAATATAATTATGTAGGAAATCTTTTTACATTTCTAATGAATATTTATAGTCGAATTTATCTTATGTATAACCCCATATTAAAAATGTTTTAGTTATTAAACTTTGATTTTAACTATTTTAACTATTCATTAAATAAAATAATATTAAATGTCATAATTTAAACCAAGTGGACCTAAATGGTCATATTATATTCATAAGGTTGTTTTTGGTCGAATTACACTTATCCAATAGAATTAGAACATGTGTTAGGGTAATAGTAATATCATATTTACCCTTAGTTACCCTATTTACTATTAACCGCGGTAAAAAAAGTAAAAAGTTACTATTCACCAAAAAATTATTTTTATCTCATTGAACCACATTTTACTTACTGATATCAACCGTGTCTGTCGGATTTTCAAAATTCCATTCACAGAAGCGGTAAAATTAAGTTTTATGCAAAATTCAGTTTTTAACCTACCACTTAGTGGTTTCACTATTCATCAAAAATTGAAAGTTTTCAGAAAAATACCAAAATTTCACCCTAGGCTAATTTCGGTATTCCGAATCCAAAAATGAGGTCCATTTTGAAAGATAAAATTTCAAAAAGTGGTTATTACTATTCATAACGGCTATTTTAAATAATATTTTAATAGCATATCGTCGTTTAGTGAAACTCGGTATTGCGTACAACGCAAGCTATCGAGGAAGGTCGCGATTGCATGTAAAGTAAGCCAAGATAGTGTGTAGTGAAAGATTCCTTTGATGATATATATATAACATAAAAACAAAATATTACTCATAAAAATCTCGGGTGTTACAGGGGGCGTTGGATAGTGGGGTGTAGGTGGGGGGGGGGGGGGGGTGGATAGTGGGGGTGCAGTGGGGGGGGGGGAGGGGGACCTGGGTGCAGGGGGTAGTGAGGGGGATAGGGGGCTGGATGCAGGGGGGATGGGGGGATTGGTGTAGGGGGGATGTGGGGGGGTGGGTGCCGGTGTTACTGGGGGTGTAGGGGGGGTGTCCAGGAGGTGGGGGGGGGGGTAGTGGGGGTGCAGGTGGGGGAGGGGGGGTGGATAGTGGGGGTGCAAGTGGGGGGGGGGGAGGGGGACATGGGTGCAGGGGGGAGTGGGGGTGAAAGTGTGTGTGTGTGGGGGGGGGGGGAGGGTGGACAATGGGGGGAGGGGACCTAGGTACAGGGGGTAGTGGGGGGCTAGGGGGATGGGTGTAGGGCTGGGTGCAGGTGGTACTGGGGGTGCAGGGGGGGTGTCTAGGAGGGGGGGAAGTGGGGGTGCATGTGGGGGGGGGGGGGGGGGTGGACAGTGGGGGTGCGGGTTGGGGGGAGGGGTACCTAGGTGCAGGGGGTATGGGGGGGGGGGGTTGTGGGTGGGTGCAAGGTTGGGTGCAAGTGGTACTGGGGGTGAAGGGGGGGTGTCGAGGAGGGGGGGGGGGGGTAGTGGCGGTGCAGGGTGGTGGACAGTGGGGGTTTAGGTGCGGGGGAGGGGGACCTGGGTGTAGGGGGTAGTGTGTGTGTGGGGGGGGAGGGGGTAGTGGGGGTGTAGGTGGGGGGAGGGGGACCTGGGTGTAGGGGGTAGTGAGGGGGCTGGGTGTAGGGGGGATGGGGGGGCTGGGTGCAGGGTTGGATGCAGGTGGTACTAGGGGTGAGGGGGGTGTCCAGGAGGGGGGGGGGGCGAGGGGTGGATATTGGGGGTGCAGGTGGGGAGGAGGGGGACCTGGGTGCAGTGGGTAGTGGGGGGGCTGGGTGCAGGGGGGGATGGGGGTGCTGGGTGCAGGTGGTACTGGGGGTGCAGGGGGAAGGGTGTCAGGGGGGAGGGGGTTCTGGGTGTAGGTGGTACTGGGGGTGTAGCGGGGGGGGGGGGGGGGGTAGTGGGGGTGCAGGCTGGGGGGTTGGGGTCCAGGGGTGTCAGGGGGGTGGAAGGGGGTTCTGTCTAGAGGGCAGAGTGGGGGTGTGAAAAGGGGGATGAGATGTGATGGTGGAGGGTCTGTCCAAGGGGGAAGGGAGGGGCTGCATGGGGGCTATCTAGTGGGGAAACTGTTATTTCTGGGAAAAGAATATATACCCACGGTTTGAGAACCGTGGGTAAATATGCTGCTACAGAACCCTCTATACCCACAGTTTTTAAAACATAGGTAAATATGCTGCTGTAGAACCCTCTATACCTATAGTTTAATTAACCGTAGGTATCTAATTTATACTGTAAAAATTTATACCCACAGTTCTATGAACTGTGGGCATAGATCTATACCCACGGTTCTGGTGAACTGTGGGTAATTTGAAATTTCAGTGGGATATACCCACGGTTTCTGTAAAACCGTGGATATAGGGAAATCCCAACGCCTTAGGAGCTCATGGTTCATCAAACCGTGGGTATAGCCTATACCCACGGTTTAATGGGCTATACCCATGGTTTGAAATAGTAGGTATAGGACACTTTTCCAGTAGTGCCTCATTATCCAACATATCTAACAAATTTGGATTAAAAACTTTTATATATATGGATTTTAAAAAATTACATATCCTGATAATATTATTTCTGATAGGTATCAGTAATATACCACACAGGGTGACCTGTAGCAGTTATTGAATAAATACATAAAAGTCATGAGATTTCATATCTTTTAATTTAGAATACTTAAATGAAACCATATTATTCACATTTTAATAATATCCACTAGGTACTTTAATACCATGTAGACATTAAAAAAATTATATTCTCACCTTATCTTGATGCGTGATAAGACAAAGGTAAATATATTTTGTTCCCTTTCATAGCGGGAGCTAACTCTAAATGTATTCTAATAGATATCAGGTCCAATCTAGAATGAAATCCATATGTTGTCTTTCCATTTATTTCTAATAATGTTCCAATAAAACTATCAAATATGTTTTTACCAACATGCATAAAAACAATGTTATGTTTTATCTCTAAAAATTTCCAATATGGTAGCTCAAATAATATATATTGTTTCTTACAAATATTTTTTTAATGACTAGAAATTTCTTTATTTCCAAATGTGAAATAAATATATTTCACCTTATAATAATATTCTTCAGTTGATAATGGTTTTGGGGGTATATTATATTCCTATAAATCATTAAATTCACTTTTCAATCCATGATAAGGATTATCCAATTGAAAAAATCTTCAAAGTTCCATGTACACTATCTTATTCCATTCCACAATTGATAATATAAAGTCTCTTCATCACAAATTGGACATGATTTATGTCCCTTAACTCTGTATCTAAATAAATTTCTATATGAAGGAATTTTTTTTTATAGTGAACATTATCATATCATAAAAATAAAATTCTCTTTATTGTATTCATACAAAATTTTAACACCTATCACCTATAGAAATCTCAAATAATTAATAAATGGTGAAAGATACACATCAATCTCATTTTTTGGCTGTTTTGTTCCATAAATCCTCAAGATCATCATAACATATTTGTTATTCATACATATCTATTGGGGAAAGTTATAAACTACCAAAAAACAGGCCATGAACTTTTTTGGATACTTAGAATCTGATATGGATTCATTCCATCTATGCACAGTCCCATTATGAGATTTCTAGATTCACTTCCAAAATCATAATTTTTTCTCAAATATCTTCCATTGTGGTGAATTGGTAGAGTGAAATATGTTTTCATTAGATATAAGTTTATTTTTATGTCATATTAACCATTTTTTTTTCATAATTTGAATTTTCAAATAGATGTTTCAAACAAGGAATTATTAGAAGATACTAATTTTTTTAGTGTAAGGTTTGGTGTCAGTACCTGATAATGAATTAGAGTTGAATTTTTCATCCATATTATATCATGATGTCCCATATTTAAATTTTTTTGATAAATATTCTGATTCCTTCCTACAAAACACAAAATTATTTGGGTAATCATTTATATTTTTATACCCCAATAATATTGGAAATAATATTTTCTTTACGCATTAATTTGAATATGGAAGCCTGTTGTTTTCTGGAAGTAGCTCTTTTAAAATTACAAGCAATTCAGAGAAAATTTTATCACACCACCCATTTATTTATTTCAAATTAACTAATTCTAGAACTACTAATAACACTATAAATTTAGTGCAACCTAAGAATAGTGGTTTCTCAGATTCTCTATATAATTGTACAATAGTTGTTTTTTTCTAATGGTTTCAATGCCTACACCATGGATTAATTCTTTAATATTATCCTCTATATCATACTGGATATTTTCATCAAAATTAGGTGTTGAGTTTCCTATTATTTCACCATACTATATCTAATGTGTATAATTATGGTTATAACCATAATAAATCAAATGATCTTTGATTTCTATAGAATTTAACTTTCTCATATTCATACACTTCATACATGAGTTGAAAATCTGATCTTTATTTTGAAGTTTTTTTAATAAATTCTAAGAAATCATCAACTCCTTTTTCATTCATCATAAATATATCCAATTTTTATCTATTAATTACCTAAGATCACAATATAAAAGGTCAATATATTAAAACATATAAACATTTAAAAATATATACAAAAAAATAAATTTAAAAAAAAAACATATAATCAAAATAATCAATTAACCATTTATCGATAACTATTTTATCAAAACAAAAAAATAAAATGATTAAAAAATATCATTGAAAAATTTAAACATAAGTGATTAAAATGAGATGAAATAATAGAGCACAGATACTAGATTAAGTGACATGACACGATGAAATACAATAACCATAATGTAATAATATTTAATTTAATTTATTCATTTTAAATATATGTGTGTGTGTATAATATAATTTTATTTTTAATATTAGTAAATTAAAAAATATATTGTTTTTTTTGATTTTATGAAAAAAAATTAATTTTAATTTTGATATGTTAAATAAAAATAAAAAAATGTATAAAGAAGTGTATTCAAATTGGCGTATTACATTGGAGAAGATCTAATATCAAAACATTGAACTCAATCTTAAGATTTATATTATTCATCATCTAATTATCAATAAGGTTAATTATAAAAAAATTAACAACAAAAAATTTATAAATATAAATAATTATAAAAAACAATTCTACTTATAAAGAAATTATACCACAATAATAAACAATTTATAATCATAAATACACCTATACTCTAAAACTAATTATAACCACACTAATTTATAATTGAAAAAAATGTATATATAAACAAATACTAAATAAATATTCTAAAAATAAAAAATAAATATTCAAATTATAAAATATAGAGATACAGACTGAAAATCCATGATAGGTAGATCCAATATGGTGATTAATGAACATCATATTATAAATAATAAAGTGGGGTTGAGAGTCACATGCCACAACTATTACGGTTTCACAAAACAGAGATTGATTAGATGAATAAATATAATAACGAGCAAGTAGGATGGAATAGAGAATAAAAACAAAGAAAAACAATGAAAATAAAGTAAAAAATCAGATCAAATAAAGAATATCAAGGGATATGAAATGGAGTTAACTGTCAAGTATCATGGGTAATAGAGTCTTAGGAAAAAGAAAGAAGGAAGAATGATGGGAAAACCATGCAGGTATGTTTCTTAAAATTATTTTGATGTTGGATTTTATTCAATAGAAAATTAATTTTTTTTAAAAAATTCCACTGTTTTTTATAAAAACCGATGATGAAATTTAAAAAAATAAACGTTAATTTTTTTTAAAAAATAAACTTTCATCATCAATTTTTATAAAAACTGACACTAAAATTTAAAAAATAAATAAAACGACATCATCATTTTTTTTAAAATAACTCTTAAAGTTCATTAAAAAACCTTTTTAATTGTTTTTTATTAAAAAAATATAACAAAAGGTAAATCTAGAATACATTTAACATTGGTTTTAAATAAAAAATGTTAAAAATATCTTTACATTCATTGTAATTTCAGTTTTGGAAAAATAGATGTTAAAATTTCAATATAGAATCATATTTTTCTACTAGTGATAGTGTCTGAGCATTGGATTTAGTATCAGGTTGAATTTTATGTTATCTTAGGGTGTTTTGGATTGATATATTATTGGTTCTTGGGGTAAGAACATGGTGTTAGATTTGGTTGGTTGAGTAACCAACCATAGAATAACACTAAGAGTTAGGTTTAGACTTCGGTGTGGGGGTTTGGATGGCCTTGGGATGCCTTAGAGAGCAGAGGCATTGTGATTGAGTTATGAGATAATATGTTGGTAGGTGTGATTAGAGATTTTTAGAAAGGCCAGCTAGAGGAGGTTTAACTGGTGCTTTTTCATGTAATTTGGTGTGGTGGGTTGTATACTACATTATGTATGTCATGTTGGGTATGAAAAATGTGTTTTGAGAACCAACTGAGGATTTTTGAGGAAAATATAGATTATTTAGAGTTATGCATAGATAGTGGTGGCTTGAATGATTCAGTTCAAAATTAGATATGAGGATAGGTAATGGGTTTCAATTGGTGTTTTTTCTTATGGTTGGGTGCAATGAGATGTAAACCACATTGAGTGTGTCATTGGACTATTAATGTGAAATGAGTGGGGTGGGATAAGCCTGTGTGGGATTGAACTCATGTGGGTTGTCTAAAAAAGCCTGTATATAATGTAAATAAAAAATTTCATGCCCACCTGACCCTGCATATTCCCAAGAGATTTCCCTCATTTGAAAAAAATATTATTTATAATCATTTAAATATTTGTTTTCTCATTTCTAATGGTAGTTGTGGGGAGAAGTATGGATCGACCATAGATGGTGTTTTAGGGGATGTGGTGGATCATTCTTTAGTGGGTTGATAGTTCCATGTAGAGGTTCTAGTATGATGAAAAATGATTAGGATGCAAAGTAGGAGAAATATCTCTGAGGGGATATGAATGATGATGTTGGTGGTGTGGTGATGGGAATGGCTGGAATTGTGAATGAATAATGAATCTCTAGGAAATAATCAATTTCAGTGGTTGTGATTATGGTTCCCAAGTGGTATTTTCCTATTTTTAATAAAAACATAAAATAATGTAATAAAATCACAAATCTACCCAAAAAATATTATGATTAAAATAACTCTTTTAGAACTAAAATTGTGTTTAAGGGAGATGAGTTCCATCTTTTGAGAGGTGTGATGACATACCATGTGAACATTGTTAATAATTAATATATAATTATTATAATATCATATTTATACAATAAATATAGACCTATTTACAATTAAAATGTGAATGAATGGTGAATTAGTATGACCATTATGGTAAAAAATCATATACCACGGTTTAATGATGTTTTTATTAAAAAAAAATATGATAAGGAAGTAAATATTACAATAATATTTTTTTTCAAATTAGGATTGAGGGTAAGACCACACTAGCATGGGCTCAACCCGCCATGGCTTGAACCCACACAAGTTCAAATAAAATTATTATGTTCTCTTAACAATAAATTTTTTTAGGCCCTCCCTTCCTCGCTTCCTCCCCATATCTGTGAACCCTATGGGCTACGTACTCATTTTTCATTACTACATTAGACCACTAAGAATACATTTTGGTAGGTTATTCCAATTATAGGGAGCACGATGGCTTGAGAATCAATCATTATGAGTAGAGTCTTATGGTTAGGAGAACCATTGGATTTAGGATGAATTGATCAATGAAACCATGATGTATCAGGATATATGGGTTGAATGGAGTGTTTTATCGATGTTTCAGTGATGGTAGAGAGAGATGAATTCAGTTTTTATAAATAACATGCCTCATGTTTGGAGTTCCTCAACAGAAGATCACTCAACATTTTTGGGGTAGAACATGATGAACTGAGCATGAATTGATGAATCTAAACCATAAGTATTGTGGGTTGAAAGGTTTACAAGACTTCTCAGGGATGATATGTGTTATGGTTGGTGGGTTATAAGACCCATTTCCTTTTTGAGTTATGCTTTTTAATAGGAATTTGAAATTTTGGAAGTCTGGAGCAGGGGTAATTTTGAAAATTGAGGTTAATAATTGAATTATAAGCATTGAGAAATCTCAATAGATGTCTTTTAGATGTGGTTTGAGACCCAATTGGAGGTATAGGTTCCCGGGTGAGCATTATAGAAGGGTCTGTTGGTCTGGGAGTTGAAGTTTTAGCTGCTATATCCATTCATGCAATGAACCATGGTTTCGTGTCATGAATGAAGTTTAACCAAGGGTGGAATCCCTATTCTTAAGTATTTAATAGCATAAAATCCATGTTAACATTGTGAATAAGTGCTGGGTGTGTTTCCCAGGGTTGTCCAGGGTGTGAAATGTGGTTCAAACTATGCCACTTTATGGGGGAGACCTTTTAGGTTGTGAAATATGTTTTAGGCCACGAAACTTTAGAGAAGGAGACATTTCAGGCCAAGAAATATAGGTTAATCTATAAAATGTGTTCCAGTCAATGAAAATATATATGGGATAACTTTTAAGATATGAAATATGTTTCAGGTTGTGAAATTTTGTAGGGGGAGGCCTTTTAGGCTGTGAAATATGGTCCTGGTAGTGAGATGTTTCTATGCCCATTTCCCCCTATTTTTACCATTAAACCCTTTTAGGGGTTTTCACCTTTTCTCTCCCTACTTTGAACAGTCTAACCAAAAACTCCCCTCCCCTTTCTTCCTTAATTTATCCTCATATTTGGGTGATTTAAGGTGATATTTATTTGGGTTTTAGGTGATATTCCCCCTTCATTGGCCTTAATTATTATTTTCCCTTTCTTTCCTCTTAACTTCACTTATCTCGTTTACAATTTTGGTTTCTATTCCACCAGAACATGGTATAATTGGATGATAACGATGGGAATTTTACTCATCATAGGTATAGGATGTCTCAAGATGGTATCCGCACATCATCACATGTTTTTTCGATGGATTAATGTCATAATATGAATTTTTCTAGGGTATTAAATTAAATTAAACTAATTTGTCTCATGAATCATTATCACTTGTTAGGGATTTTTCTCAGGATGGTGTTAGGAATGTGTTACATATCTTCTGCATGTGTTTGGTTGCAGTTTTGGTGTAACAGTAGCCTCAATGAATTTTTAGAAATTATGTATATTTAAATTAAAATGTGTAATTAATATTTTTTTTAAATTAATTATAAATGATTATAATTAATTATTTTGGATATTTTGGAAATATTTAGAGGCTCATGTGGACTGAAAATGTCAAATTGGACTTGGATAAGCCTGGGAAGAGCTGTAGGGTAGTGATCAAGAGAGGATAACTCCATAAATGAGGTATGTGGTCCCTCGTACACACCCTTTGGTATTATATATTTTATTTGTCTCATGTGATATGTGATCTCTCCATTTATGGTGATCAAACTTTGTTTAAAATTAATTGTTTATTTAAAATAAATTCTTGGGTAAATTGAAAAAAGTTCTAAGGACCATGAGGGACCCTTTAATAATATATTGACTATCTCAGTTGCCGATGGTTGAGGTCTTGATCATACTTATGTGCCTTGAGGTACAAAAAACCTCAGGGGTGATAATTAAATGAACTATAAGAATATAGTGGCCCTAGTATAGATTCCCTTAGAGAACATATTATAGTTTAAGGTGGTGGATTGGGAATGATTGGCTTGAGTAGGCCATAGTGGACCCTTGAGATGCCTTAGAGCCTTTAGGCTAGTTGAGTAGAGAATAGGGAAAGTGTTCATCCCCTATTGAGATGAGATCAAATAGGTTGGTAAAACCTGGGTAAATTGATGTTAGGTTGGGTGATTAGACTATCCTAGGATGACTTGGGGAGTGAGACAGGCCTTGTGCTATCTCTTGAGACCAATTACAGTGAGGCTTGTCCTATAAGGCCAGTGAGGCTATGATGTGATTGTGATAATGTCAAGGGATGTTATTATATTTGAGTGATGAGTTTGGATTGAGAAATGATATTGAAAAAATGGACCCCATGTGGGTTCTCTTGCTATGATATTTCCAAGGGGACTCACTAAGTTCCCTAGAGATGTATTAAACCCTAAGAGTGTTTGTGTCAAAATTGTATTGATGATTATGGGTGTCACCTTAGAAACTGAATCAATTTTGATTATGATTCTTATCAATTTCTTATACATGCTCCTTGGATCTAATATTAATGCCTTGTTACTATGGATTTACTTGGTTCATCCCCATAGGAATCATCTTGGAGCCTAATTACTAAGGATTTGTTAGGGTTATACACCTAGGAATCAACTTGGGGAATGATTACTATTGATTACCTAGTGTCATCCCCCTAGGAATTGGTTGTGGAAACTGATGTTATAGATCACCTGGGATTATCTCCTAGGGACTAGCTTAGATCTTGATGGCTATGGAATGCTCAGGATTAACTCAGGGGGTTCGGTGATTATTCTTGGTAACTATGGGATTTCCTAGTATTACCTCCTTGGGATTGATAATGATGCCTCATGATTATTGTCTCACCTAGGATTACCTCCTAAGGATTAGTTAAGATGAATGATTTCTACTAATTACCTAGGACGACTTACAAGGGACTATATTTTCACATGCTACTATTGGGGTACCTATGGATACTTTAAAGGATCTAACATTTATGCCTACTATGATATGGTTGTTGGGCCTAGTATTGGTTTGAGAAATTATGTGACATGCTTAGAGAAACCCCAGTATTGGTTGAAGCAGGTTTGGGTCGATCTTGAGTTTAGTGTTAGAACCAGAGGAGCGATAATAGTTATTATATTTACACTTATGTACTATTTATTTATTCTAATGATCATATCACATCTACATACACTTATTCTACTAGTTATGTAAGATATATTGTTGGTGATTCCATACTAAGTTGTACTTACACCTTACTTGAGTAGCCATGACACTTGGGTACATGAGAATATATCATTATTCGTAGGTTCAGGATGGGCAGTGGCCCGAAGTAGCTTGATTGAGTGGGATAACCTGGATGGGATCGAGGACTAGGAAGTGGTGAGGATCGAGGATTTAATAGAGCCTATTTTATATTTATTTTATTCTTTTGTTCATTTTTTATGTTTGGTTGGCCCATTGGGTGACCAACGAGTCTATAAGACTACTTTCCCACTGCATTCCATTTATTATTAATGGATATGTTTATTATTTTCACACACTTTGATTATTTACTATTGTGGATGATGTTTAGTTATTATTTATTATTGTGAACTCTAATATGGGGGGTATAATATCTCTAAATTATCACCCTAGATCCCCACTTCTAGTTGGTTACCTCTAGCCTATGGGGAGGAATTCCTGAGGTCCATCTTTATTATAGACATTGATAAATGGTCTTGAGATAAGGATGTTACAACCATGGGAATTTTAGAACCCATGGTAGACCAATTATCTCAAAATAGTGGGGCTCCATGTTAAGCATCCAAAAAAATATCCACCATATCCCTTGATCCAAAACGTTCACCACCAAGCCTATCACTACAACATGTGTACCCTTAGATGGACAAGACTCATCTATGGCCATTAAAAGTCCTCCAAAATCCCTATAGACATCTAAAAAACCCAAAAAATACAAATTAACAGTCCAAGAAGGTCTAGAACATTAAATTAGATACCTATAAAATTATTCTTGTCCTTGAGAATCAAAACCAAACCAAGAATAAATCTAGATACACCACAAACTGCACACTCCCTAGGAGATACATCTTAAACTAGATAATTCTATCACTAAAGCTCAAAAATTACACTGAAACAACTCAAGACAAACATTCCTAGAAAAATCATCTCATTCAACACAAAAAAATAATCATCCCAAACACTATAGTGAAAAAAATCTCAAAAACAACTTGGGGTATACAGTTTTCATATGTGAATCAAATTCCCACATACTCTCCTCCACGCTACATGCCTCTATATAAATTAAAACAAGGGAATAACTCACCCAAACAGTACCTTCTCTGGAATATCCTAGATATCAATTGGTCATTCTAATAATTTCATGTCATCCTCGATATCCATATTTCCCCAATTGATGACATGAGAATTATCACGATGATAAAAATATAGTCATGACCCATGGAAGATGCTATGGACCCTATCCCACCATGTAAGAAAATCCAATAAATACACCACCTCTCAATCATACCGCAACACCTCAAATGACCAATAAACTAAAAGAGCACTTACTCCCCTGACCAAACCGTTTCTTCCCACATCGAGGAAAAAACCTCAAGGACGTATGATCTCTAACCTAGAATGATAAAAAACACCTTCTTCTATCCAAATATAACTTTTGATGGTCATTAAACATCTTCATCCACTATAGAATCATATGAATCTTCTATTTTGTGCTCAAAACCACATCTTTCCCAAGGAGTGTCAACTCCCCAACCTAGGTCCAACACAATATAGAATGAAAAGGATTCCCATACAACACCTCAAATGAAGATATGCCAATGTAAGAGTGGAAGCTATTGTTATAAGAAAACTTGACCAAGGGAAAGTTCTCCATACACAATCCATTGAAGTCCAAGATTAAAGACCACAATATATACTTTAGAATCAAGAGGGTTATCTCTATATACCCATCCATATGAGGGTAGAAAGGAATGCTAAAATGAAAATGGGAGCCAACAGAATTGTACAATCCTCTATAGGATCATAAGTTAAAATGAGTATCCCAATAAAAAATTATGGTCCTAATACCTCATAAAGACATACCACCTTATCTTCATACCACCTCCCCAATACTTCCATGAAAACAGATTTTTTGATCACCAAGAACTGTCTAACTTTATCAACCAATCCACGATCACCCAAATAGAAACACATCATACCTATGTTTGTGGAATACTAGTGATGAAATTCATCAAGATGTCATCCCATTTATACTCAGGGACATACAACGGCTGAAAAAACTACCCGGAACATGGTGCTCCACCTTCACCTATTAACAGAATAAGAACCATGTGATGAAACCTTTCACTGATAGCTTTATCCTAGGCCACCAAAGATGACCACTCAAGGCATGATACATCTTAACCACACTAGGATTCCCTTACATTACTGAGTTTTGGAACTCATGAATAACCTCATAATGCATTGACAATATAACCCCCCCTAGAAATATCATTTAATGTTGGACATCCTTTAACTATCCATTTGAAGAGTCATCATGGATGGCATGGTCCCTCATTACCTCTTTCTTTGAGTATTCCCATAGAGATTCATCCACCTATTGCATTAAGGATTATTGAACTATCATATGAAGCAATAAAATGTTTCCACCAGCCTCCTCCACGTCACTATGCATCACTGAAAGATCCTATGTCCCTATATAAACATCCTTAGATTCCTAAGAAATATATCCCTATGAATTCCTACTCAATACATCTATAACTAGTTTTCCATTTCTTGGGGTGTATGAGACCTCAAAATCATAATCCTAATGAAACTAAATAAACATTCATTGTTATATATTTAAGTCCCACTAAAATAAAAAAAATACCATATTCTCTTTTGGTATATGAAGACTACATAATACTCACTAATGTGATAATTTCTCCACAAATTTAGATAAAAACCACCACTTCTAACTCAAGATCATGGGTGCAATAGTTATTCTTATGGGGATGTTACTACGTATAACCATAATATATAACAACTCTCTGCTGCATTACGACACTACCCAAACCAAAATGATATGCTTCAAATAACACCTCAAACATAACCCCTTCTATGGAAACCAAAGCATGAGAGCAGTGATCAACATCTCCTTTAGGTAGTCAAAAGTTTTCTAACACGAATTAATCCATTAAAATCTCTGGTCCTTCCTAGTCAAGGCTATCAAAAGGCCTATGACCTGAGAGAATATGGAAACAAACCTCTGATAAAATCCCACTAGAACAAGGAAAGTATGTGTTGTGACTAAGAAGTGTTGAATTGATATTAGACATAAATAAGGATTTCTTAGTTCTATCTTTTGTTTCTATTACATAAGTCACTTGATAATATCAAGACTTATTTATAATGTTTCTGAATGGGATATTCTCAATAGTGAATTGTGGGCCCAATGGATAGTGATGATCAGGTAGATGACATAGGTTTATGTTTGTTTTAAAGTACTCATAGGGTCATCAAATAAGAAAAGTTAGGTGATGCTTTAATATTATTCAATGTACCAAATATCATGTTTATACTTATATGTTCATGATTTTAGATTAATTTATTCAAAGGAAGAAGTTGGTGAAATTTGGTGGAACTATGTTTTGAGAATAGAGTTTTATAGAGAGAGTTACCCAATTGAGTTTAGAAGACCAGGATAATCTAAAAAGGCTATATTAGACATATAGAAATCGAAAAATCATCGAACATAGTTTTTTTGGATAGAGTCATATAATAGATAAACTTTGAGAGTTCCAAATAGAGTAACTTGAAAATCTTCAAACATAGGAAACATGTAAAGAAGTACCAGATGAAGAAGAACATTATAAAGAAATACCATAAAGATCATTAATAGATATAGGAGTTCTTAAAAATAAGTACTAGGTAAATTTTAGAGAATATTTACAAAGTTTTCTAAATTTATACATTATGATGATTCTAAGTTGAATGTTTAATGCCTCAATAATCATGAAGGAAAGATCATGATTACAGATTATTTTTAGGAAGTTTTAAAGATTTTTGAGATCAATATTTAAGGAATTTTCCTATGTTGTTTTTCAATCCAATATTTTGGAGCTTTGAAGATAGAAAACCGAAGAAAAATTAGAGTGATAAATTCTAATGTGAAGTGGGAAATTTGAATTTGAAGTTCATGATTCTTCCATATTTCTTAGAGAAACTATGGGAATATAAAGGGAAGAAGGTGTGATGGGTTATTACTATTTATAGTGTGATAGATTTTAAATAAGTGAGGTGCCAATCGAGAATATTGAGAGATCATTTTATCAAAGCACTAGATAGAGAGGTCTCAGATAGAGTAGTATCAGATAGATAGGTACGATGAAAAGTGTTATTGTATAGAGAAGTACCAGAAAGAGAGGGTACTAAATAGAGGGTACTAAACAGAGAGTACTAAACAGAGGGCACTATATAGATAATACTGGACACAACATACCAAAAAAATAAGTACTACATGGATGGGTATCAACATATAATTTCAGAAAAAAATTTCAACTCACTACTGTGTAGTAAATTGAAGAGTAATAAGAAGAATTTGTAAGAAGAAAATTGTAAAATATTTCAAGCAACAGAATGAAAATGTAATAAATACCATTTGTGAAAGTTTATTTTTCTATTACAAGAATTATTTTATCATATTATCTATGCAATATTCACATACACTCTCAAAGGACTATAGTAATATACAAGTGATGAATATTACCTACTTTCTGTAAAATATAAAGGATTTATTTATAGTGGATGTGTGATCTTGGATTGTTTCTAGATCATTCCAAGGACTAGATACTCTTATTTAGTAGTGGACCTTATAAATTATTATATTCCCATGGGTATTCTTGTGTGTCGTCTTTTAATAGATCCAATTCTCTCTAATTAGAGGAGCAAGTTATTTAAAAAAATAAATAAATAAAAAGATAAAATCACTAATTCAAACCCTCCCAGTGATCATAAAAATACTAACTGGTCCTTTAAATTGGTATCAGAAGGAAGGATACCTTCATTGACTCTTGGTTGTTTATAGTTTTAATAAGGAGAATTATTCCATGTATTTTTATAACTTAACTAATATTAAAGGGATTATTTTCTTCGATGAGAAGAGATATCATATTTGGAAATATATAATGATTCCTTATCTTTTATCCACTGGTTATGAAGTTTCAGAAGCTAATAAGGATGGATTCACTCCTCCTACCAATGGGGATCCCTTAAATAAAACCAATAAGAATAATTTGGAGAATGATGGGTGAACCAAAAATTATATAATTTTCTCTCTCTTAGAAAGTGAATTTCCAAGGTTTAAAAGAATTGGAACAACTAAAGAAATGTGGAACAAGTTAAAAAATATTTATAAAGGGAATATGAAAGTGAAGAAAGTTAAGTTACCAATTTGAAGATTAAAGTTTTAAGATATTAAAATGGGAGATGATGATTATGTTAGTGAGTTATTTATAAGGGTTAATGGCATTGTAATCACTATAATATGTTTTGGTCATAAATATGAAGATTTGACTATTTTAGAAAAGTATCTATAAATTATTCCTGATAAATTTGATGCCAATGTATAATAATTAGAAGATAAAGATCCTAATATTCTCTCTATGGATTATTTTTATAGTATTTACATCAAATATGAAATGAGAATAGAAAAAGATGTCAATACTATGGAAATGGTTGATCAAGAAATTTATTTTAAAGTTTTTAAACAAATAAAGTATATGAAAGTTGCTGAGGAAGAAGATAGTGAATCTAACACTAAATATTATGTAATAAAAAAATTATGTGTTTATGAATTTGTTTTCTATAAAGGTGAAAATTGACACATGGAAGTATAATGGAAAGTTACTGTTAAAGTGCGTTAACTATGGATTCATTGGATATTTCCCAAAAAACTATCCAGGGTTAAATGAAGATAAATATAGTGATGAGAAAGATAGAAATCCAAGAATACATATTAATAAGAATAAAAAATAAAAAATAAAAGTCTTATTCAAAAGTAAAAGATAAAAATTTATATAAATATAAAAAATAAACCTTTTGTCCAAGTGTAAGAAAGATGATGATAGTGAAGTGGAAACTAAAAATTCCATTAATTATAAGGATGTGAAGTTGTTTATTATAAAAGTAAATAATTAGAATTTTACCAGTTATGAAAGTATCAAATATTAAGAATAATAATAGGAAACTTAGATTTAGTTTATAATTAAAAGATAATTGAAATAATTTATTTCAAAAATTGTTACACTTAAGAAGGATAATAAGAATTTTAAGAAATAATATGAATCAACAAAAAACTAGGAATCAATAATTGAAGAAAAATACAGTTTGTTAAAAGAGATTTATGATCTGAACAATTTAATTGATGAAGAGAGAAACCTCAAAAATAATCTTGATGAAAAGATAAAGGTTAAGGAGAAATAATTTATTATTGTTCAACATAAACTGGTTAAAGCTGAGAAAGGAATAAAAAACCTTAAAAACTTGGTTTCAAAAATGGTGAATGTTTTTAGAAGTGTAAAACTCAGAAATATCAATAAAGATCATACTTATAGGTTAAGAAAAAGTTTTAAAATGTTCATAATAATAATAAATTCAAGAGAACCATGCATATATATAAAATAAAGAGAGTCAAAAAATATAAATTTTTTATGAATCAAAGTTTAATGTAAACACTACTACAACTGGAGAATTTTTTATGTATAAGAAGAATTATAACCTAAACAAGATGTTAGTATTTTACCAAACTTTTGGCTCACAATAAGAATCTAAGGTTGATTATCAAAAAGATAATGTAAAATAGATACATGTTCTAGAAAACATGCTATTTATAGAGGAAAATATGATTTATATGGATATTTCTAGAACTTTGGAGGATTTTTGTATAAAAACAATTTATTGGCTCAATCATAGAAACTACAATGAATCCATGAGGTATTATAGGTAGAGTTTTATTGGGAATAAAACCACTCAGAAAAAATAACCTAAAAAATCCATTTTAAAAACTAAAAATAGATTTCAACCAGTGGAAAATATTTGTGAAAGATGTGATCAGATAAGGCATATTGCTAAAGGATGTCTTGTAATATTACCAAATCAATAAATTTAATGAAAAAATCTCATAATCCTTATGTTAGGAGTAAAAAATCAAATAAAAGTCCTTAGTTATTGAAACTGATCGAAAATCCAAAAAATAAGAACGAAAATAGATATTGAATTGTGGGTGTTCTTCATAGATGAATCTAGATTTGAAACTATTAAAAAATGTGAAAGAATAAAAAGAAGGGAAAATTAATTTTTTAAATTACATGTCACTCATAATCAAAGGAATTGGATCTACCATCACTGGAAAGATAATATAAAATATAGAATCTATTTGTTTTTTGATAAACTGAAACACAACTTGTTAAATGTTTTATAACTTTTTGATGAAGGAAAATAGGTAGTTTTTATAATATATGTATTAATTTTTAAAATTCTTGAATAGGATAAAGTTGTAACAAGAGGATAATGAACCAAATGAAACCTATTTCAGGTTGGAGATACCCATGGATCATGATATCTAATCATGATGGAAGAAAATATGTTATAGAATAAGAGGCTTGGATATATGTACCAGATGAATATGAAAAAACTAACAAAGGTAGGAAGTATTCATGATGTTCCTAATGTGAAAGGAATAGGATATTAGTGATGTTCTATATACCAGAAAGGGAAGATCCCAAATTCAGGGCATAAGAGGGTTGAGATACATGCAACTCATCCCCTGGAGCTTATTCACTTTGATATATGTAGGCCCATGAGAAATAAATAAAAAATAGTGATAAATATTTTATTTCTTTTATTGATTATTTCACTCATATTTCATGTATTATGATTTTAAAACACAAATCAGAGGCTCTCAAAAATATTTAAGAGTGTTAGGAGAAGTGATGGAAAGTAATATGAATATTCCATGAAAAAAAATCAAATTTATAATGTTTTTGAATATAAAAATGGTAATTTCAAAGTTTATCTTGAAAATCATGGAATTTATCACAAACTTAGTGCACCATACACACCACAACATAATGTTGTTTCTAAAATAAATAATAGAAGTTTGGTTGAGGTGACTCAAACTATGTTGATTCAATATGACACTCATCGTTTCTTTTAGATAAAATCTATTGGAGAAATATTTAATATTCAGAATCATTGTTTCTATAGGTCAAACTCTAATATGACTCCTTATTAGATGAATTATAAAGAGACCCCAAGTGTGAAATACCTAAGGATGTTTGGTAGTCCCTACATTATCAAAGTCAAAGGTGGGAATATTATGATCAAAGAGGTATTGATGGAATATTCCTTAGATACCCTCCTAATGGTAGAGGATATAGGTGGTATAATAAGAAAATTAGAAATATTATTGACTCTACAAATGTGAAAGTTCAAGAACATCCTGATAGAAAAGTTTCACAGTCAACTGAAAATATAAGAGGAAGCGAAGAAGAATTTGTTGCTACTAAACAACATGAAAAAGTTTTAAAAAAAGTGATGTTATAGAATATTTAAAGGATAATGATATTGATATAACAATGTTAAGTTATGAGGGAAAATTATGTTCATCTCATACAAGTATGAGGAAGAAAGTGGAGGTCCAAAATATCATTAGATATCAGGGATAATAGGTTCAAACTAGAAGAACATCAAGGACAGTTTCACATAATTATTTATTTTCACAGGTTAAGCCTAGAGATGTTAAATAAGTTTTGGAGAATCATGAGTATATTTATTAAATGAATTAAGAATTATATTAGATTTAGAAAAAAGACACAAGAATTAGTACCCAAACCTAATGATAAAAAAGTGATTGAAACAAAGTTAATTTTCTAGAACAAGTTGAATGAAAATGGTGAAGTGATAAGAAACAAGGAAAGACAGGTTTGTAAGGAATAATCATAGGTTTAATGATTTTATTTTGATGATACATTTTCCCTAGTATCAGGACTTGAAACCATCATAATATTTATTTATATTATTGTACAATAAAGATATAAGATATTCCAAATGGATATCAATAATTATTTTCTGAGTGGAGAGTTGGAGGAAGAAGTTTATATTGAGAAACCATATAGCTTCTTACTTAGTCAATATTAAAACTATGTTTCTAAGTTAAATAAGAATTTTTATGGGTTAAACAAGCTCTAAGATCTAGTAATTCTAAGATAAATAATTTCTTGAATAAGATTAATTTTAGAAATAGGGGAGTAGACAAAAACCCCTACATAAAATAAAATTAAGAGGTTTCCCTCATTGTGATTGTTTATATGGATGATATCATATTTTTATGTAATAATAAAGAGGACTATAAAGGTTTTCCATAAAAATGAAGATGTTTTTTAAAATTTATATTATGTAAAAAAATTTCACTTTACTGGCTTGAAAATTTATCAAGAGAAGGATCACATTTTCTTATCATAAGAAAAATATGCCAAGTAATTACTTAAAATATTTGGAATATAATGTTAAAAACCTATTTCCGCACCTATCATAGTGGGATTTTTTTAATAATGAATTTGGAAAGAATGCTGATCATAAAGAATTTAGGAAAGTGATCGGAAGCTTGCTATATTTAGTAGTCACTATACTAGACTTGGTTTATGTTGTTACCCTATGTTCTTGATTTCAAAGTGAATAAAAAATAAAACATTTTTTGTCTAGAAAAATAATTCAATAATACATTAAGGGAACTAAAAATTATGGGATAAAGTATGTCAGTAATGTAAATTTGAATATGTTTGGATTTACGGATGTAGACTATACATGATGTGTTGATGATAGAATATCCACATATGGTAGAGTTTTATTTTTTTCAAGAAATATGTGTGTTTAAATAAAAACAAGAAAAGTTCAGTGACTTAAAATACTAAATAAGATTCATATATAACTACCACTAAATCTATAACATAATTAATATGTATGAATAAATTTCTAGAATATTTTTTAGTTGATGTAAAGCTGACACATATCTTGATATGTGATAATAAAAGTTATATGAATCTCATAAAGAATCCAATAGAACATTCCATATATAAACACATTGATATTACATATCACTTTATCAAAAAAAATGTGAAAATAAATTAACTAAATATAGATTTTATACCTACAAAGGAGTAGGTAGCTGATATATTCACTAAACCATTGCTGAAGGAAACATTTCAGAAGCTAAATTTGATTATGGGTGTTCAACCTCACTTTCTTCAAGGCTAAGGAATGTGATCCCTATCCCCTATCTCACCTTGTCTTTATAATTTCTCTTAAAGGGGGTGAAATATGACAACAAAATTCTCTCCATTGATATGTATTTCAACTTTCAAGGGAGGGCATACATTTAGAGGGAGTTTTTAAATGGGGTAAGATGTGATGTAATCTTATGTGAACTATTTTAATGGTTTTTTAAATTCTATGTAGGAACTTTTTTATTTAGAGCCTAAAGTTTCTTTTAGTTTAAGATGATACAATATAGAGTTCAAGAAAATGTTCAAAAAAATTTCTAATCACTACTTTACAGAAAACATAGAATTCTTGTTCAATGAATCTTATTTATTACACTGAGTTCACTAACATAGGACTTGGATTATTTGATAGTATTCTATTACTTTAGTATTATATCTTCAATAATTTATGTTCTATGGTTAATAATAAAATCCAAAGGGGGAGATTATAGAGATCAAGAAGTATTGAATTATGATTGAAAAAAAGAAGAATTAATTAGAGTTGACTTTTATTGTTAGCTCATAAATCACTTAAAAATATTGAGACATATTTACAACGTTTCTGGATGGAATGTTTCAGATAAATAAGTATGGGTCTAATAATAATAGGTGATTAGACGTAAGATAGAGGTTTTTGTTTGTTCTAAATTACTCATTGGGTCACCAGACTGAGGATTTCAGACAAGAAAAATTAGGTGGTTCTTTTTTATTCTTCAAAGTACCAAATATCATGTTTATACTAATATATTCATGATTATAACTTAATTTGTTCAAAAGAAGAAGTTATTTAAAATTGGTGGAACTATGTTTTATGAATAGAGTTTTCCATACAGAGTTATCGGACTGAGTTTAGTAGACTAAGCTGATTAGATGAAGATATATCAGAAAAATAGGAATACAAATCTCATTGAATATAGGTATATGGATATAGTCATCATAAAAAGAAACTTTGAGAGTTCTGAATAGAGAAACCTTAAAATATTCGAATAGAAGAAACATGCAAAGAAGTACTGGATAAAGAAGAACCTTACAAAGGAATACTAGATGAAGAATTATTGAATAGAAGAGTTCCTATGAATAAGTACCAAAAAAAGTTTTGAAAATATTTATAAAGTTTTTTTAAAGTCATAAATTGTGAGGATTCTAATATGTTTGTTCAATTCCTCAATAATCATGAAGGAAAGATCACAATTCTCGCTTATTTTTAGGAAGATTTAAAGATCTTTGACATTGATATTTAAGGAAAGTTCCTAATAAGTTTTCTAAATACAATATTTTAGATATTTGAAGGTGGTTAAACAAATAAATATTAGAGTGGAAAATTTAAATATGAAGTGATAAATTTGAATTTTATTTTCACACTTCTCTCATATTATTTGAATAAACTACAAGTATATAAAGGGAAGAAGGTGCACTAGGATGTTATTTTTTCTTTTGAGATAACTATTGAAGAAGTGTGATGCTGAAAAAGAAGCTTGATAAATACTTTTTTCAAAGAACTATATTGAGAGGTACCATCCAAAGTTGCATTATATGGCAAGTCACCAAAAAAAGTGGTATTGGATAGAGAATTGTCGGATAGTGAGGGTACTAGAAAAAGGGTTATAGACAGAGGGTACCTATTTCATGTTTTCAGTCTCGAAACGCCCAACAGATCCATATCCAATGATGGATGGACCTGCCTTCCAAAGGTAGGCGTTCATCGAATGGTCTAACCAGCGACGCTTAAGAACTCACATTGGTCGAGAGGATGGGAATTTGGGCTCATCTCACCCTTTTTGGGGGAATTATTGCCTGTTCCGGGACTCTCTTATAGATTTAAGACGTATTCATATGTTTGAGAATCTTTGGTTTATACCCAAACATAGTATCCACGGATTTAACCCTGGTGAGCAATGGTCAACTAGACGCAGGGGGTTTGGAATCATTTAGGCCTGAGGTTTACCATCCCTCATTGGATTAATGACCCTGTGGAGTCGGAACTCATTGAGGCGGCACTAGGAGTGACGCAGTGAACTGATGTGAAGATATTCGGATCGACCAGTTGTTGGGCTTGAACCTCATGGAGGCTTCCTACGTACCCTGCCTAGGGGACAGGGATCAAAGTCCACGTAGTTCAAATGGAGAGCATTGAAGAACCGACATGAAGGTGGACCCGGGGGTCCATTGGTGACCAGACTTGAACCTCTTGGAGGATTCCTACATACCCTGCCTAGGAGGCAGGGATCAAAGTCCACGTAGTTCGCATTGGATTGGGACTTACAATTTGAGGCAGCCCATGGTGATGGATTGGGGCTTACACTCTAAGGAGGCGCATGGTGATGGATTGGGGCTTACAATATGAGTAGGCCCATGGTGATGGATTTGAGATTACACTCTGAGGAGGCCCATGGTGATGGATTGGGGCTTACACTCTGAGGAGGCCCATAAGAGGATGTCATGGTCGATGCTTACTCTAAGCCCACGTGAGTCATGCTCGGTGTGAGAAACAAGAGGCATCAGGGACCATAGGATCATGTTGAAAAAGGTGCGTCCATGAGAAGTGGAGTGGGGCTTACGCATAAGGGAGGCCCATGGCGATAAAGCGCAGTGGGAGAGGGAAAGGGGTGCTCCTATGCCCGTCACCTCTCTTGTTCCCCGGGAAAGTACCCGGGGAAGTACCAAGGTGCATGGGGACGGCTGCCTTCTGATGGGTATGCCGCCATGGGTATGCCGCCCCCTATTTGGGGATGGGAGAAGTGCCCAACCGCCGAAACGTGCATCCCCCCATCCTGGAGAGTAGAGGCAGGAAGGGGGATCTCAGGCTCAGACCCCACATTACCATGGGAATGTGGACCTAGGCATGCTTCAGGAATCTTCCCAAGGGTCAGGGAAACCCCTTTTCCCATGTTTACCATGGGTATGTGAACTCAAATGGCGCACTGGTGCGCCTGATGGTTACACCACATGGATCCGGTGGCTCTGGTGGAGGCCTCGTCTTGGGGCCGATGAGTAGGCCAATGAGGGAGTCATGGAGGATCAGGCCAGATTTGGAGGATCTTATGTGGCTCGGGGAATGGGAACTCTGAAGGATTCGGCGGACCACACAGGGTTATGGGTGGTGGCGCCCTTCGCGTAGGGAAGTGATACGTGGCTGGAGAGGCCGTCCGTGAACCAGGGTGGTCTGTGGACTGAGAGGCCGCCCGCGAACCTGGGTCGTCTACAGACTAAGAGGCCATCCATGAACTGGGAGGGTCCGCGGATTGATTGGCATCCCGCGAACCAGGAGGGTTTACAGCTTTAGGTTCGGCCCGCGTACTAGGTTGGTACGCAGAGGGTTCCACGCGAGCAGTGGCGGACAAGGTTGGCACCAGTCGGGGGTTTGTCGGTTGAGGATTCGCCCACATAGGAGGGTGCTACGCGGTGCAGCGGATTGAAAAAGAGGCATAAACTCCCTGGTCCACAGGGAGTGCATCCGCAGAGGGGCTATGGTTCGCGGTCTTTTCTTTTTATGTTATTTTGAGTTCACAGTTCACCAAATTATTATGCATTTTCGGTTCCTTATTAGTTCATTCCCTGGTTCATACCTACTCTGGTTTGCAAACTGGAAGTTTCAAAATCCTAAGCCTTCCTTTGAAATCCTTCCACCTGAATCTGACCGATCTCCTCTCGAATCCTTTCTCTGAATCCGAATCCCCCATCCTCTTCCCCACTCGGTCTCCTTTTATAGAGTGGGGAAAGAGATGTATCTACGGTCACGCGACACCTTTTGTGGAGGACCATGACCGAATACCCGGTTTACGGCTGACTTGGTCAATCCATAATTCATGGTGGGTATTGAGAACTTCTCCCCCCCGCAAACTGAACGAGGGGAGAACTTCGTGGCTGCGGAGGGTTCGACCTCAATTTCGAAAACGACAGAAGAGGCGGTTCAGGCCGACTGACACAGCTCGCGGCTGGGGCGGTTCATGTCAGTGAACCGGATTGGCGCCCACCCTGCTTCGCACCTGTGGAGGATCTCTACCTCTATTCCGTGAATGACAACAGTCCGCGGAGGGGGGACGCTTTGTGGAACCGACCGTGAGTTGTTAACATTAGAATGGTCCACGGACCGGTTCATCCTTCACCATCCTTGAGTATTTTCCCCATTTGTCCATCCCTTTTGAGGGGAAATTGGTTAGAATATTCCTTGAGTTAAAGGGGATCATCGTTATCCTTGGCGAATTTTTCAGGACCCTACAAATGCCCCCCATCGAAATGGGGTCTGTTCGGAATGAAGAGGAGGCTATTCTGATGTAGAGTGATCCTGAAACTCAGGTGGTTCTCAGTAGAGAGGTGGACCCGGTAGGGGACCACACCTATAAATACGGAGGGCCCTTTCATTTGTCTTCTACCAGATTCTTCATGAAACCAAATCTTTTTTTTCGTGCGTGTGCTTGTTCCTTCGCGAAACGCTTCATCTGCGAACCGGCAGCTACTTCCATGAACCATTTCTCATTCGCACTTTTCTTCACCTGCGGATCAACTTCCCAACTGCAAACACTTTTAATTAATTAAAAAGTAAGTTACGATGGGCTGCGTAGGAGCTCGCTTTGCGGTTTTGGTGCTCCGTGGTTTCGATGCTCCACGGACTAAAATATTTTGAACTTTAAAAGTTTCTAAGTCTTCTGAATTTAACCACTTAAATTTGGGATTGAAATTCTGCGGAGAAACCTGGTCCACGGTTTCCTGGACAATGCTCCGCGGGCCAGGGTTTCACAGAATACTTTCACGAAGGGCTGGTTAGTGGTATGATGACATCTCAAACCATCCTTCAAGGCCTCCATGCGGACTTTGCTTATGAAAGATCCCCAACTGATCCTCATCCATATACCTGTTATTTTTGTCCGAAATTTTTTTATTCCGGACTAACCGCTTATTGTCTCTTGTCGTGCAGGGAGAAAATATGGTTCCCTCTCGTTCTTCCCCAAGGCCCACTGCAGAGCTGCTCCCAATTGGTTCAGGGAGACGTTTAGCTATGATTTGCAGAGAGGAGAACATACAAGAGGACCTTAGTCAGTCCATCATTCCTGACGATGGTGTCTTAAAAGACTTTCTCCCTCCTGAGCTCATGAATTATCCACTATCAAATCGGCTTCCGCTCTGTGGATTCGGTCTTCAAGACGATTTCCCTATTCCCCCCACTTTATCAGGTCTTCCTTCTCCTTTCTTGGAAGCGTCGCCCAAGTGTATTCAGGTGAACCTTACCCAATCGGGGGAGATGGTTTCCGACTCTGACAAGAAAGATGCCTTTATTTTGAAAGGCTCTATTTGGACCAAAACTGATCAACATGCCCGAAACTTTTCTCAGGAAGATGTCTTCAAGAGTTACCCTTCTATTATCAACCTTTCTCGAGTAGATCCCGATGCGGGGTGAATTCCTAGGTGGGATATTTGGTTTTAAGGGCTCTTCTAAAATGACTGGGCCTGGGCTTTCTAGGTCCATCATCACTGCCGGGAGTCTCCCAACTCAATGGAAGCAATCAATTTATACTCCACAGTGTGGGCTTCCCAATTTTCCATTTACCCACCATCCTTGGTCCTTCCAGACCTACTCATTCGCTGGTGTTCAAGAACTAATAATTTCCACCTTTACCATGGTGAAGTTGGAATTAGTCTATGGGATATCCATCAATTGGGAGGACTCCCAGTTATCGGTGAAATGTATGATGAATTTTTGCCTGCTCCTGACGCATGGGATGACGTCGAACAAGTGCCTTTATTGGCGGGAGATCTGTTGGTTATGGCAGAGCAATCACTAGGTCAGGCCTTGCATGTCCACTCTCTTATTCCATATAGTACCTGGATAGGGTTATTTCTGAACACCACTGGTCCTATTCCGAAGATCAAGCGCCCCAGGACTCATCCTTCTCAACAGTCACGAACCTCCCCAGGTTTCTACTGGGCGGTTCTGGAGGCGGGCGACTACCTTTTATGGGGTTACGAGGTGCGCCCCGGTGTGCCGCCTATGCTCCGGCTAGCGTTTTTTTTTCTATGTTCCTGAGCGGGTGCCTATTCCCTTCTCAGGATATTAATCTTGGCATCAGGTCTTTCACCCTGATGATGGCAGTTGAGCTAGCAGAGGGCCACCTCGTGAATTTGGCCGTGCCCACATTGGCTCATATTTATGAACTTCTGTGTTACATGTAGAAGGGCGGGTCACCCTTCCATCTGAGTGGGCCATTTCAATTTTTGTATGGATGGGTAGCAGATCATTATCACTGTTATGAGTATCGTCACAACACGGTCATCCCAATCCCTACTTTACGGCCTACACTACTTAATATAGTTGGAGTTCTCTTGAAACCCCTCAGCTCTGGTGAAGTACTCGAGCTTCTGAGTGACTTTTCCTAGTTTTCTTTCACTCCCTACCCCACCCCTTATGGCGTCTTAGTTGATAACCGCTGGGGGAGCCTGGAGGAGAGTTCTTACATGATCTCTCTACAGGACAGATTTCTATCTACGTGGCTTAATGGGGTTTATCTGTGAAAGTTGTATGTCTCGTATCATTTTTCTCGCCAGTTTAGGTGCATGCAAGTGCAAGTTTCCCTTCCCCCTCCTTAGGCTCGAGGACTACACCCGGCTATACTTCGTCAATGGTGGATGATGCTGACACGAGAGGGATCTGACGCGAGCATTCCCCTTCCTGTCGTGGGGGCGGCCGCCAGCCTTTCCATGGAGTATGAAAAGGCATGGGAAAAATACTATCCCGACGGGATCCTAGGGAAGGCCGTCCGGTAAGTTCCCAAATCAGGAGGTATTGCGGTTGCTGCGTCCACTGCACCTTCCTCATCATCTCTAAGGGAGGATCGATTGATGGCTCATCGATCAAAGCAACTCAGTTGATTTTCCCCTCCCAGCCCTACGGGGGCCGAAGTTCAGACGGGTTCATCCTTCTTGGACGTGGATGAGGAAGACCCTGTGGTTCCAGGTCCTAGCGAGACAATCCCAAAAGTTTTTATAGTTGATACCGGGCTTAGCAATTTGATCCCCAAGCCTGAACCGGGGTTAGAGGCTCCAGTCTTTCCAGCTTCGGGACCAACTTCTAGTGAGCACATGCCTGTGCTGGTTGCAATGCCAGATTTCATTCCTGTTCCATCCAGCGAGGATACCAAAGATCCTCATGTCATGGCGGACCACCGGGCGGTGCGCAGGTGGGCCTAGACTTATATTTGTGAGATCCTTTCCAAAACTCCTCTAGTTGAGATGGAAACTAAGACCGAAGCTCTTCGACAGCTCTTCCTGGGTTTGGGGTTGGGTGGATTTGACTATCGGTAGTTCCATTCTCTTACTTGCCAAGTCGTCATGGCCCGTGAGGAAGCTGCCACTAGTGAACACAAACTTGCTCACTTCACTGCCACTCATTGTGGGACCCGAGCCCTAGATGAAGCCACGATATAGCTCCATCAGCTAATAGCACAGGAGGCAACCTCTCGAGATCAGGCAACCGTCCTATCCTTTGAGTTGCATGAATGTGAAGAACGGGAAGCGATGCTGAGGAATCAGTTGTCAGCTATGACTGGTCATCTTGAAGCCACCAGAAAAGGGATCAACGATCTCTAAAACACAGTGGATCGTACTCGTCCGGTGGCTGAGGTTAAAGCCAGGGAGAAGGCTGTGTTGGAACGATATTGCAATGACCTCTGCCGCATGGTCATTGATCTGGTGGAGAGAGCGAGTTAGGCTTCTTTATGACTATCAGATCCACTCTTGCACTCTCTATTTTACTTACCCCTCCCCCCTTTTTTTGTGAGAGAGAGACCCCAACTTGTGGACATCCTCCCTTTTTTGTTCGAATGAAATACAATCTCTGTCAATCACTTGTTGCTGTGAAATTTGATTATTACTAGAACAAATGTTGTGTAAATAACAATCCACTAAATTAGAATTAATCATAACTCAGGAAAACAAACTCTAACTTTTTCCTAGACCATGGGGTCCAGCGAGCATAGTTTGCTATTACTAGGGATTTTTAGAAAATCCCTACAAACTTTTTGTCTCCTATTTTCATACTTTAATTTTACATGGGATCATTTAGTGTGAACCCAACGGGTATGGACTGAATTTTTCTTAGGTCACCCTTTTTGGGTTATGGGCCTAATAGGCTTTGTGCCTCTTTTCTTGGTCCGTTTAAAGCCCCGCCATCAAGACTATCGTTACTGATGTTTTAGGTCGAACAACTTTGACCAGACATGGTGGGACAAGGGACCCAATGGGGTTTGGTTGATTAAAATATGTCTCAGTGTCCTTCAGACGCATTTGGAGGGAGTGTGTTTAAATTTTAATGACATGCAGGGCATGTCTCAAGGAATGGGAGCCGCATCGGCGTATATAGGCAGGAGGAGCATTGCCTTAAGGAAATATTGCCTTTGGTTGAAAGGACAAGGAAGAT
Organism: Viscum album; assembly: GCA_963277665.1. Classification (NCBI taxonomy): domain Eukaryota; kingdom Viridiplantae; phylum Streptophyta; class Magnoliopsida; order Santalales; family Viscaceae; genus Viscum; species Viscum album. Next base: position 1,573,817,163 of record OY728148.1, on the reverse strand, counting down.
CAATATGCAGAGCCACTGAGGGCGTGGTATGCATAGTCGTGCAAAGGTTTCCTTAAGTCAATGACTCTCCATTTCTGATGGCCATAGGACTTCATGAAAGTCTGGCTTATGGAAAACACCATGGGTGTCTTGGAGGATTATGAAAACCACCGGGGGTGGATCGGAAAGGGTATGTGACATCTGGAAGGTTTTGAGAACATCTATACTAATCATGGGTGTGGTCGAGAGACCACTTTCCTATGCATTTAGTTAGCGTAAGGGATGGTTGAAGCTTGGCGCAGTTTAAAGTCATGCAGCTGGGACATCATCTGGAATGGAATGACTTCTCCTGGTCCTCGGTAATCTTTTCAGAGACGTTCCACCATATTCAGGCAGGGTTGTGAAAGAGGTTGGTAAACTGTAGCTCAGAGGGTTTCCGAATATCGGGATAGACATGGGGGCTCAGAGGCCAAGAGGTATATGGAGAGAAGAATTGCCTAAGGAAATCTTGCCTTTGGTAGATGGGCCAGGGGCGATCAATATGCAGAGCCACTGAGGGCATGGTATACATAGTCATGCAAAGGTGTCCTTAGGTCAATGATTGTATTCCCCCGATAGCCAAGCAACTTCAGGGAAGTTGAGATTCGGGACCGCCAGGGGTATCTTATGAGGGTTCGGATTTTTTCTGAGTGCAGAGTATGGTTTATGATGAGAGGGTGCCTGAATACGGGGGAAACATCTAAATTAAACTTCCTGAGAATGGGTGAAGTAATTCCTTCTCACGTGGGTGTGAGACGGTGGCTTATGCCGGTCTGACCCGTGCACTGAAGGACAGAGAAAAGCCTCCGTTCCTTACTGCACCTGTGGTGGATTTGACCGTGCAGTTTAGCGTCATGTGGCAAAGACGAAGAGCATTATTAAAGGATGCTATGAAGTTTAATGTCATGCAGTGAGGACGGGGGGAATTTTTCTTTCCTTTGCCAATGCTATGCAGTTTAACGTCATGCGACAAGGATGATTGGCCATTCAATTTAATGTCATGCGGTGAGGATGTAGTTAAAAAGGCCGCTCTTGATTAGAATGTAACTGGGCCCGAGTATCCTGGAATGTCCAAGACGTGGAGGGGGTTGATGGTGTAAATCATGGTTCTAGGGATTCTTGGATCAGGAGAGATGTCACGGAGGCTATGAGGCTGGTAAGCGTACAGAGCTAGGAAGAGTATCGTCCGGGGAAATCTTGCCTTTGGTAGACGGGACAGGGGCTATCAATATGTAGATCCGCTGAGGGAATGGTATTCATAGTCATGCAAAGGTGTCTCCAGGTCGATGAATTTCCACTTCCGATGGCCATGAATGGTTATAAAGATCCACAATTATCTGGGCCACGAAGTCTGTCATTAGGGAAGGAAATGTCTGAACATGTCGGGCATACTTGGACCTGGTTGCTGTTAAAGCTCAGAGAGCTCCCTGCGCTGATTTATTTTGCGTGCGGGGGTTTACCTTTACTCCATGTAGTTTAACGTTGTGCAGTAAGGATGAGGTACTTCTAGTTTAGAGGTCATAGAGCTTGGACTAATGGGTGACTATTGCTATAGTCACTCAAAGGATAACTGAGTCAACATGTTCTGATATACTTGGAACAAGGTGGGGGATGAAGGTTGTAAACTGCAACTTTGAGTTTTCCCGAATCAGGAGGTATGGCGTGGGGGATCTGAGGCCGGTAAGCATACAGAGCTAGGAAGAGTACCGCCCAAGGAAATCTTGCCTTTGATGGACAAGCCAGGGGCTATCATTATGCAGAGCCACTGAGGACATGGTATGCATAGTCGTACAAAGGTGTCCCCGAGTCGATAACTTTCCACTTCCGATGGCCATGAATGATTATGAGAATCCACGATTGCTCACAGTGCAGAGTTCGACACGTGGGGATAATGGTGTCCGAGTATACAAGAAACATCTTCACTGCAATTGTCCGTTGAGTCAAAGTAGCCTAGTCTTGGCTTGATGTTCATTGATGCAGGTTGCTATGTGAACCATTGATGGACACATAGGCTAGCTAGATAGGGATACCCTGGAAACACCTGGATGTGAAAAGGGGAATGAACATGTAAACCACTTTTCCATAAACTTCTGGATCAGAAGGTATAGTATGGGGGCTCTGAGGACAGTAAGCATACGGAGCTAGGAAGAGTGTCACCCTTGGAAATCTTGCCTTTGGTAGATGAGCCAAGGGCTATCATTATGCAGAGCCATTGAGGGCAAGGTATGCATAGTCATACAAAGGTGTCCACGGGTCGATGACTTTCCACTTCCGATGGCCATGAGTAGTTATGAAGATCCATAATTATCCGGGTCGTGGAGTCTGAGGTATGGAGAGGATGCATCCAAATGTGTAAGGAGTATCTCCATCTCGTATCTCCATGTGTCTTGGGTGGGTCTCAATGAAGTCCGTGCAGTTTAACGTCATGCGGTAAGGACGTCCGTACAGTTTAACATCATGTGGTAAGGACGAAGTACACACCCCATGCAGGTATGGTCCGTACACGGGGGAAGGGGGAATTCTTAACATTATTGTCCGTGCAGTTTAACGTCGTGCAATAAGGACGAAAAAATACACCCTGTGCAGGTTTGGTCTATACACAGGGGAAAGGGAGCATTTTTAAATCTTGCTATCCATGCAGTTTTATGTCATGCGGTAAGGACGAGAAGTAAACCCCATGCCGGTCTGGTTCGTACACGGGGGGAAAGGGCCTTTTTATCTTTTATTCAGGGGGATAGGCCAGGACAGGGAACCCTGGCGTCACTACGTATCCTGCGAGGGCCGTAATCAAGCCGCACGTAGTTCTCTGGAAGATGTACACCCCGTACAGGGCTGGTCCGTACACAGGGGAAGAGGACATTGTCTAACTTCTATTTTATTTCATTTGGTGGTGGTTGGGCCAGGACGGGAAACCCTGACGTCACTACATATCCTGCGAGGGCATGAATCAAGCCATACGTAGTTCTCTGGAAGAAGTACACCCCATGCAGTTCTGGTCCATACACGGGGGGATAAGGCATTTTTAACTTTTATTTGGGAGTGTCTGGGCCAGGATAGGGGATCCTGGCATCACTACATATCCTGCGAGGGCAGGAATCAAGCCGTATGTAGTTCTCTGAAATCCGTGCAGTTTAACATTGTGCGGTAAGGACGAAAGCCATACAGTTTAACGTCTTGTGGTTAGGACGAGGGGTATTATTAGATTTTGTGCAGTTTAACGTTGTGCGGTAAGGATGAAATCCATGCAGTTTAACATCATGTGGTGAGGATGGAATCTGTGCAGTTTAACGTCATGTGGTGAGGACATGATACTCTTAGTTTAGGGTCATAGAGTTTGGACCATTGGGTTCTTGGCAGTTTAAAATCATGCAGCTCAGACAATCTCCATGTAGTTTAACGTCGTGCGGTAAGGACGTGATCCACTTTCGGTTTCTATGCGAAATACTTCTTTAGGAATCTCGCATTTGTAGGAGCGGTTGTAAATTTTCTGTCCATGGAGATCAGGGTATATGATCCGTTAGAGTATACCTTGTGTACAACGTATGGTCCCTACCATTTGGGCTCCAATTGTGGAGGCTTCTTTCCAGGTATCATTAGGGTCTGGAGGACCAATACCAATTCTCCTTACAAGAAAGACTGAAGACGAACCTTTTTGTTGAAGGCTCGTGCGATCCGGTTCTGGTATATCTCCAGATGGTGCAAAGTGTGCAACCTCTTCTCGTCTAGCTGTTCCAGTTCACCTAGCCACTTTTCTGACTTCTCATCATCTGGTAATTGATCACAGATGGAAACACAGAGTGAGGGAAGTTGTTGTTCAATGGGAAAGACCGCCTCTGTGCCATACACCAATGAGTACGGGGTAGCCCAAGTAGCGGTGCAGATTGTGGTTTGATAAGCCCACAATGCATGGAGGAGTTTATCCGGCCATGAATTCTTGTCTTTGTCCACCATTTTCTGGAGAATGTTGGACAGGGTCTTGTTTAAAGCCTCTATCTGTCTGTTGGCCATTGCATGGTAATGGGATGAGTGGTTAGCCTTGATACCATACTCGTGGTATAGTTTCTCCAATTCAGCAGAGTAGAAGTTGGTGCCGTTGTCCGTCAGTATGGTATGAGGGACACCAAATCTAGTGATGATATTGGTCTTCACAAAGCTGACAATATTTCTTGCACCGACTTCCTTGAGGGGTATGGATTCTGCCCATTTGGAAAAGAAGTCGATTTCCGTGAGGATATACTTCAGTTGTTTGGCCGTGGCGGGATGATATGGTCCCACGACATCCATTCCCTAGATGGGAAAATGCCAAAAGTACTTGGCTTGATGAAGTAACTCCAGGGGTCGGTGTATGAAGTTGGCATGAATCTGGCATGAGTGGCATTTTGCGGTAAAGAGCTCGCAATCTCGTGCCACTGTGGGCCAGTAGTACCCAAGCCTTCAAACCTGATGAGAAAGCTTGGTGCCTAACTAATGTACTCCACACACTCCAGCATGTACTTCATTCATGATGGAGGCAATTTCCTCTCCATAAATTCATCTGAGTAGCACTCCATCGAGGCCTCATTTGTAGAGGACCTCTTGCTAACCCGCGCTGCTATATAGGACAAAGTTGATTTCCCTTATCCGTATTTGCTCTCGCTCAGCCCTGTCTGATGGAAGTTCTCCCCATTGAAGGTAGTTTGCAATGGGGGTCATCCAGCCAGTGGCAGGAGCATATAGCTCCGGGACAGAACTGAATTCATGGATTTTTTCCGTCTTGGTCTGAACAAATGGCAATACCATTCGACGATGAGAAATACTGATGACTGTTTCATCCCGGTCTAGGTCATCTAGGGCTATGTCCATGTTGGCTAATGCATCAACCTGAGCATTTTGAGATTGGGGAATATAGGTCAATGTTGGTTCTGTGGAGAATTCCACCATTAACCCTTGGACATGGTCAAACAGGGGGATCAGATCCCCCTTTTTAATAGCGTAGTCACCATTGAATTTCTTGATGACTAGCTCCAAGTCACCTTTTACCTTAAGGTGTCGTACTTGAGCCTGGAGTGCGAGTTCCAGGCCTGCAATGAGGGCTTGATATTCCGCTTCATTATTCGTACATACTTATGATAGGATAAAGGAATATGGAAAGACTTCCTTTTCTAGGGACATGAGTATTATCCCCAAACCCACTTTGTTGAATCTGGGATCCTACATCCTCTTCCCAGTTGGGCTTCAGGATGCGCCGTCGAAGTACATTTACCATGCTGGGAACTCCTCTTGAACTGAGAATATGTCTTCATCAGGTAGCTCAGCGTCTAGTACAGTGGTCCCTGTCGAAGGGTGCTCTACCAGAAAGTCTGCTAATGCCAAACCCTTGATGGATTTCTAAGGCACGAACTAGATGTCAAACTGTTGCAGGATGACCGCCCATCGGGATAGGCATCCGGTTAGCATTGGGTGGCTGAGGATGTACTTGAGTGGGCTACTCTGCAAGATCAAATGGACCTCATGATGCTGTAGATAATGTCACAACTTTTTAACTGTGAAGACCAAAGCCAAACAACTCTTCTCAATATTTGAGTATCGAGTCTCAGCATCAATCATGGTTCAGATGAGGTAATAGAGACCTTTTTCACTGCCCACATAATTCTTTTGTGCGAGGAAGGCTCCCAGTGATTGCTCTAAGGCTGTCACTTACAAGATGAGAGGTCTTCCTTCAACCAGGGGCATGAGAACCGGTGGGCTTAAGAGGTACTTCTTCAAATTTTCGAATGCCTCTTGGCAGTCATCCGTCAATTGGTACGTGACCCCTTCTTCATTAACCTGGTGAAGGGAAAACATTTTCCTTCCAAGTTGGATATGAACCACCTAATATAGGCTAGGTTTCCTTCAAATCCTCTCAACTCGATGGGATTGTAGGGAGGTGGCAGGACAAGGATAGCCTTTTTCTTCTCAGGGTCGACTTCGATGCCACGATGGCATACGATGAAGCCAAGGAATTTTCCTGAGGTAACCCCAAAGGCACATTTCAAGGGGTTCAACTTCAAGTTATGCTGTCAGAGTTTGTTGAAGACGGTCCCAAGGTATGACAGGTGATCCGCGTGCTGTATGGACTTGACCACCAGGTCATCCACGCAACATTCAATGAATTTCCCTAGGAACGATTTAAATATCTGATGCATGGCACACTGATATGTGGCGGCAGCGTTCTTGAGACCAAATGGCATGAACCTGTAATAGAATACCCCTTGAGGGGCCCTAAAGGCAGTGGATTCCTCGTCTTCTTGGTCCATACTGATATGATTATATCCAGAATAGCCGTCCATGAAGGATAGAGCCTCGTACCCGGCCGTCGCATCGATTAATAATTTGGTGATCGAGACCGGGAAATCATCTTTCGGACAATGCCGATTGAGATCTCTGAAGTCAATGTAGACGCAGATTTGTCTGTTATTTTTCTTGATAGGGACGTTGTTGGCCAACCAAATGGGGTACTGGACCTCCCGAATAAAGCCTACTTTAATGATCTTATCGACTTCAGCCTCAACTTTGGTGGCATGTGAGGGATGCGTCCTTTTAGCGGTCTGTTTATAGCCCCGGTGGTCTTCTGGAAGACCCAGGTGATGCGTCGCCACTTCAGGATCGAGTCCCATCATTTTTGTGTAATTCCAGGAAAAAACATCCCGATGTTTCCTCAGGAAAGAGGTATATACCTCGTGCTCCTCGGGGGACATGGCTGCACTAATGAGAGTGGGCCTCGGATCTTCCTCGGTACCCAGGTTTATTTCCTTGAGCTTGTCCACCGTGGTGGAGATACCCTCCTCAAATGCAGGAGGTTTATCCCTGAGATATTCTCCCTCTTCTTCTCCCAAGTCCTCATCTTCTTTATTCGATGAGGAGAGAGATTCCGGTCTGAGCCTTCGAGGGTTTTATGGAGAGGCATTGTGGGCATCCCCTCTTGAGTATTCATCCCCAAATCGAGGGTTGGTGGACATTCCCGCATTTTCGTGCTCAACCATCATGGATGAAGTCATGAGGACATCCGAGTGCATGTCCAGACTTGAACTCCTACTCTTAACATGGTTGATGGGCAGGACATAATCTTTGCTAAGCTACCTGAGGGGGTCATCAGGAACCATTTCCAAGCCATTTTGAGCAGGGATCCAATCAACACCATCGACCAAAGGCTTCTTTTTCTTTTTCTCATAGAACCCGACGTCAATGTAATGTGACTCAGAGAGCTCGAAAGGTTCCTTGTCGGCGTGCAGCATTCCACTTTGTCCATTGACGCAATACTTGATACACTGGTGGTAGGATGAAGGAACAACCATGTGCTTATGGAGCCATGACCTTCCCAGCAGGGCATTGAATGCTGTTCTCTGCCAGACCACTAGGAATTCCGTGTAGGCTACCAAGTCACCAAAATGGGTCTTCGGATTAATTTGTCCCATTGGTTTCTGCTTGCTCTTATCGTAACCCAACAGAGTTGTGGCCGAGGGAATTATATTATCCTCACTGTAGCCCAACTTATGGAGTGTCCGTAGGGGAAGGAGGTTAACTCCAGAGCCATTTTCTATAATGACTTTCCGGATCTCAATACCATTCAGCGTTCTAGACACATATAGTGGTATGATGTGTCCTTGTATGATGGAATATTCATCCTGATCGGTGAAGGAAATCACTGCATTGCATTCAGTTGGGTCAGTCTCTGTCTGGTAAATTTCGGCGGCAGCTACCTCATCTTGAAACTCCTGGGGGCTGATCAAAGCTTCTATAAGCGCATCCCTGAGGTCTGCTGATAGACTTAGGTCATCGAGGATTGACAGCTTGGCTGGTACTGATGCCAACTGCTTAAGGATATCATATTTCTGCTCCAGCGGCTGATGCTTCTTCATTGGAGGGAGAGTATTAGCGGGTGATTTAGGGGCTGGTTCATTTGATGAGGAGGGACCGGCCGTGGGGTTGGATATCGATGGAGTTACTGTGTTTTGAGGACTTGGCCCTGCCGGTCTGTTTGTGTGCACTAGGCATCCAGACACTTGTTCCTCCTATGGTGGGTATTGCAGAACAACAGGGCCAGAGTGGCTGCTTGTGGAGGCGGAGGGGCATTATTTCTCCTGCTGAGTCCGTTGAAGGGCTCTTCCATAGGTTTCTGCGATATAACGGTTTGGTCCGGGGTCCAACCGTAGGGTTGGTTTCGGCCACGGCTGTTCCTCCCCTGGTATCCCCTACCTCTGCGATTCCTCCTCCTGGCTCCTCGTACAGGGAACTCGGGTTCGTAACCATACCCTTCACCAGGGAATGATTCTATAAGATGGATGACGTTAATAGAACCAAATATTGGCTCTTCATCCTCTAACAGGCCAACCTATTCGATTGTCCCTGATGGTGCCGTTTGGTGGGTTGGTGCCCGTGGCGCCAAATTCGAGGGAATATAATCTTCCAGGGTTGGGACTAACTTTGGCCCCGTCGCGGACTAATCCTATTGCGATTGTTTCCTCCTCCTTAAATTATGACCGGATGACCAGCTCGTGGAGGGTTGTGAGGTCGATACTGTCAGCTCTGCGACTTCAGGGGCTATTGGTGGCAACACCGGCTTCTGTAGTTGAGCTCAGAGTATGCCCTGGGCGCAGTTGATAGTATTCCGAGTTATCCAGTTTTCAAATTTCTTCCCCTGCTTGCTGGTGACTTTCTGCCACCCCTCCTCTTTGTCGGAGTCATTGGTAGAGATACATGCCACATGTGCTGGGGATGGTCCCAGCTCGACCTGCCCGAAGTCTACCATCCTTTGCAGGAAGTATTTAAAGACAAATCACTATCAGATACTGTGCCCCAACATCCAATGGTAGGGGCAGTAATCTGTCCTGTCATCATGGCTGACCTCTTCAGGTTTCCTCGGATCCGGGAGGCGAAGAAAGTTGCAGTTCATTGCGGCAATGAAGTAGCCGCAAACTTGATCTTCCCGTAAAGAGTATACTTTTTGTCTTCATTCCTAAAACTGGTTTTGCTTCGGTCCTCACTGATCGTCCTGTTTAGGTGGAGGTGGCCGCTGATATGCAGGAGGCCCTTGACGATTTGGTGGAGGCCTGAGCGGTGGAGCGGGCATAGGGGCCGACTTGAGCGTGACAGCGGACGCTTCAGATCTAGGGGCTCTTTTTGCAGAAGCTTGTGAGGCTATTCGGGACTTCGAATTAGTCCACTACAAGGAGTTCTCAATTCTCTGGGAAATGGCCGAGAGATGGCGGAAGCCAGTGGTGCACTCCACTGGTATGAGTAGTGTTTGTAGCTCATCTCGAAGATTATCGATGCATATGGCTAGCATCTCATCTTGATGCATTGGTATGTTCAGGTAATAGGTCAGACCTTTCCATCTGGTGATGAAATATGAAACCCTCTCGTTCTCTCTCTTCTTACAGTTCATGAGATCGCTGACCGTTATTTTAAGCAAAATTGAGCTGAAGTGGAACAGGAACTGCTAGTGAAGGTCCTCCCAACTCTTGAGCTAGCAGACTCGTATACCAGACGAAGGTGGATCCTTGCAAGGTCTGTATGAAGCATATGAGTTTCACTGCTTCTTGCTGTTCCAGAGTCCCCATCATAGGGTCGCAATAGGATGCGTAGTGCATCAAATGCTACTCCAGATCACCTGATCCATTGAAGATAGGGAATACAGAGATCCCAAAATTGGGTGTAGGTGGTGTGTTTCTCACCCAATCCAGGTAGGGTTTCCGCTCTGGCTGTATCAGAGCGCGTCAACCTTCCATCGCTTCCAATCGAGCTGTTAGTGCCTTGATGGTGTTGGTGAGACCCTGGTTTACATCCTGTTGGGCCCGGTCCTAGGCAGGCGTAGCCCGAGGCATTGCCTGAGGATCCGAATTGGCCGGCACCAGGGGTGTGTGTACCGTTTGTGGCACCTTCAGAGGGTTCAGGCGTACTCGCTCCAGTTGCTTCCTGAGTGGAGGGAAGTCTTATTATTCATTCGAATCTACATTTAGGTAGTTCTATGGGCCCGATGCCTCGTTGGATGGGAGCCCTGACCGTATTTCTTTTGCCGGGGCAAACCTTAGTCTTTGAGGTGCACTTACTGGGAGTGCATGATGTGGCTCCTCCTGGGACACACTTTCAATAAGTTGGTTCCTCTGGAGTAGATCGACATTAAGCCGCCTCAATTATTTCATCTCCTCTTCCTGTCGAGTGAATCTCTCTTCGAGCGTGAGTGGATCGTCTTTGCTGAGAGAAGGAGGTGGGTTAAGGGTAACCTGACCTTTGTTCTTATCCCTTTTGGAAGCTCGCTGGGTGGGAGGAGGAGGTTTGGCTGGAAGGGCGGCCATATTTAGGGAGGTCCTCTGGTTCCGGGTGTGCACACCTGGTGGTTCGTTGTGAGTCACAGCCAGACCGGAACTATCATCTCTCGATCCCTCCTGATTTTCAGTATCTCTGGTGTCACCCGTGGGGTTAACATATATGATGTTGATAGATGCATATCGCGGGGGCAGAGAAGATGTCATCTTCCAAATGGGAAGAGGATCTCCCACGTCTTCTGCTGGCCTTCCCTTTCATGACTTGGGATTGCCTTCAAACTTCTTGACAAAGGGTGACGCAGAGAGTTCTTTGATGCGACCTTATGGTGCGCCTTCCTCTCGGAGGGGATGATGATTCAAATGACGGGATAGGATGGGAATCTCCTCTTTTTATTTTCCTCCCTAGACGATAGAATACTGACTCTCACGGGGGAGGTTGTTGTTGAGGGGGTAATAATGCCCCCAGCCCTGAGGGCTGGGGTTGGCTCCGTTCTTTGGACATTGAGTCTCTTCCCAGTTTTATTGGTCTTACGAGGGAATTTGTTGTTAGAAATTCCCCCAGCCCTGGAGGCTGGGGTTGACCCTGGATTGCAGCAGTGGCTGCAGCTATCGCTACCTGGATGATCTTGTGTGCCCCCATTCGGGGGTGAACTGGGTTTGGTGCCGAGTTCTTTATTGAATAAATCCCTTCTAGGGAGGTAGGAAAATATCTCTGATTGTCCTCTTTTAGGCGAGATACCAGTTGTATGCTCTCGGTGGCCTGATTCAGAAGTTTTTGAATGGATTGTTCCCATCGGGCCTGACGCTTCTGGGACTTACTCAAGGCCTGACTCTATTGGGTGTGTTGCCTTTCCTAAACAGAGAGACCACTCGATTGTCGTCTTGATGTGACGATGTTGTAAGACACCGTGCCGAACAGATTCTTCTAGGCGGGGAGCAGTGTAAAATTCAGAGCTCCATGTTCTCCCCATCCCTTGATATGGACTCCCATTGGAGCGTCACCAATTAGGCGGCGCAGCTGGTGCAGCGTACGGAGGTAGGCTATCTCCATGTTTCCTTTACGCCTCTCGGGTTGTTGTTGCTGTGCTGAAGGAAGATCTTCCAGGTCGATTTGACACAAGAGGTCCCCTATTGTCTTGACATGGTCTACATACCCATCGTAGGGCAGGAAAATTGATTTCAGTCAGTGGAGGGTTGTCCATATATTACGGCGGATGCCATGCACACATTCTTCTGAAAACTCTCTGGGTATGTCAAACTGAGAGGTGACCATAGGCCAAAACATAACTGGTATATCATCCCTGGCTAGTCATTTCCTTATGTGCAGCATATTGGTATACTCCTCTGCTAGTGACTCCTCTACCTGGTCATCCCAACTGAGACACTCACTGTTGGTGTAGTCAGAGGTAGTGGGACCGGTAGGTGATGAATCATTATGTTGGCGATTCCGAGGTGGTTTAGAGGATGAATGCGGCCCTGGACCATCTCCTGATTGTATAAGGATGTCGTCGGCGACTAACTGGGAAACTGAAATGCTTGATCCCATCCTTCTGAGTGCCTCGGCACACGGGGGCTTTTCCGTGCTTGATTCAGCAGGGGGAGGACCTTCCTGTCGATATGATATGTCATCGTGGGGGAGGACATCCGCAATGGAGTCCGTAATGGCAAGGACTACCATTACTTCTTTATGATTCATTTCATAGAGGAATTTTGCAGTACACACACTGGGGAGGACCTCCAAGGCGTGTCGCAGCAAGGGGAGGACCTTCTGGCTGTATAGCCTCGTTACGGGGAGGACCTTCGCAACAACTGCCATCATGGTGAGGATGACCATAATGGCTTGACGTTCTATGTGCATCCTGGGGAGGACCTTCCGGACACACTGTGATAAGGGGAGGACCTTCTTGTTTCTTGGGGCCAATGCGAGGAGGACCTTCGCAATGGTGGATGTGGTGGCGAGGACTACCATCACAACTGTGGCAATGGAGAAGACTACCATTACTGCTGGCATAGGGAGAATATCTGCGAGATACATCCTGGGGAGGGACTTCAGAATGTACCGCAATGAGGGAAGGGCCTTCTCGTTGCTTGAAGTCTCTACGAGGAGGATCTCTGTTATCAGGGTGGAGAGGACTACCACCATGATCTGATGCCTGGCTGCGTGGAGTTCCATTGCAGTGTAACCCCTGGGGAGGACCTTCAGGGCAAGCTACAACAAAAAGAGGACCTTCTTGTCATGATGATATGTCACTGTGGGGAGGGCCTCCGTAGTTGAGACTATTATAGCGAGGACTACAATCATAATCTGTGGTCCGACTGCATGGAGAGTGATTACAGTGTATAACTTGGGGAGGACCTTCAGGGTGGACCGCAGCAAGTGGAGGACCTTATTGCTTCTCGATCTTCTGGTCATGTGGAGGGTTTCTGTGACTCGCATCAAAAGAGGAGCTCTCGTGATCGATCATTATATGCCCGTGGGGGAGGCCCCCATGGGTGCTCTGGGGAGGACCTTCAGAGCTGCTGGTAGCAACATTGCGGGGAGGACCTTCGCAACTGCTACTTCCACTCCCATAATATGGTAATGGGTGGGAAGGGTTCTGAGCCTTTGATGTATTCTTAGTGGTGTTGGGAACCCCAGATTCCAGTAGAGCGGAGTCACGAACTCCCTCTTTATTTTCCGGCTACCTTTGGCACGTTCGGGGCGCTTTTTTGCGGTCAGTGGGGACCGTCTGCTATTGTCAACGTCCTTCACCTTTGAGTTCTTGTCTAATTGGGTCCCATGACGTTTCCTGGATACGCCGATGAACATATTGACTTTTAGCAGGGATATATGCCTGCTTTGGAGCATCAACCACGATGGACGGGTGTCCCCCAGTTGGAACGAGTGAAGCTACTCGATCCAGTTGCCCTTGCATCGCGAAATATGGCCGGCGAACCTCCTGGGAAGAAGCAGGGATGAAGATCTGCTCCGAGACGGCTATCTCGTCTCTTAGACGAGTCGCCTCAATTGGGGAGATGGGCTCAAGGGCCTGAGTCCTTGCTATTTCCACTGATGCAATTATATTCTGGAAAATCTGCAAGATATGATCTGGGATCGATACCTACTCCTCCATCATTGCCAGGATATGTAGAGAGACATCTTTGGATGCAATGGGTATGAAGTCCCATTCCGGTATCAGAGTAGGAATATCCTGCTCCGGTCCTCCGGTGGTCAGTGTGTACTGACAATTCTCCTGTTTCGGGGCAGGTGAACGAATCTGCCCCTGTACCGGGATACGCCGGTTTATCTCTCTTTTTTCCACCACATCGGGATGGTGGACTTTACTTGCATCCACAGGGAGCTGGCCCTGCATATATTGGTTTCCCACCGTATCGAGTCGGTGGCCTTTGTTGGAGGGGAGACGTGCCCACCTATGATTTTCCACCACATCTGGGTGGCAGGCTTTGTTGATCGCCACCATATCAGGATGGCAGGCATCAGAAGAAACTTCTAGGAGCTGGTCCTGCAGGTGCCGGGTCGCCACCACATCAGGTTGGTGGGCTTCACGAACCTGGGCAGGGAGAGTTGCCTGCCTGGTAAGTGTCATCCTGTGTGAGCGACGGGTTTGATGGAGCTCGGCGGGGATGCACACTGGCTTGTATGATGCCGCCATGTCTGGATGGCGGGCTCTGGAGGAGCGAACAGGTGTAGGTGCCTGTTCGTGGTACGTCTCCATGGCTGGGTAGTGGAGCTCCTCCTTAGGGACCAGGGTGACGATCAGTCCCTGATTGTACGTCTGCCGCCCTCGTCGGGTGGTCCGAGGGGCCGGAGCTCGGGGAGCATGGGCCTGAATCCTTGAGGAGACATCCTCCTTGGCGCGAGGATATTGAATCGAGGCGTGACCGCGATGACGTCTTCCGGCGGGGTCCTTGGAGCGGAACCCCCGTTCGGTGGGGATGAAGTCCTCAACATCAACCTCATCTACCTCCCTAAGATAGGGGAGGTACGCATTGTCCCGTTTCGGGGATAGGCTCCCGAAACGGTTGGAGACAGCAATAGGGGCTGTCTGGATATGCCTTTGAGGCCGCTGCTGGGCAGGCAACCGGCGAGTTCTGGCGGATTGGAGGGCATGCATGGTCACCTCCACCGTCGGGAGAGTACCGTTCACGTGGTACTCTTGGATCAACACGTCTAAGACCTAGCGTTGAAGACGCTGGGTGGGTGACGTGGTCCTCCATAGGTGAGGAAGTTCGGTCATTGCATAGTTGGAAGCGCGTGCTTTTGAGTTCCTTCGGGACGCCATTGGATCGAAGGGAGTTCTAAAGGTAGTATCTGTAAAACATTTTAGCAAATACAAGCATCAAACCCATCAAAGAAGCATCTCATGATCCCATGCGTAATTAATGACCTTTCTTGGCCCTCTTTGTGAGTAAAAGGGGGCACAGGGTGGGATTAATTTAAATCTGTCATGCTTGGTTAAAGATTCACGTCAGGTTCACTATTTTTGTTTCGTGGTTTCGGTCTCGAAACACCCAACGACTCCATATCTGATGATGGATGGACCTGCTTTCCAAAGGCAGGAGTTCACCGGATGGTCTGACTAGCGATGCTTAAGAACTCACATTGGTCGAGAGGATGGAAAGTCAGGCTCATCACACCCTTTTGGGGGGAATTATTTCCAGTTCTGGGACTCTCTTATAGATTTAAGATGTATTCATATGTTCCCGAATCTTTGGTTTATACCCAAACATAGTATCCATGGATTTAACCCTGGTGGGAAATTATCAACTGGATGCAGGGGGTTCGGAATCATTTAGGCCTGAGGTTTACCATCCCTCGTTGGATTAATGACCCCGTGGAGTCAGAACTCATTGAGGCGGCACTAGGAGTGACGTGGTGAACCGATGTGAAGATAGTCGGACCGACCGGTTGTTGGGCTTGAACCTCATGGAGGCTTCCTACATACCCTTCCTAAGGGATAGGGATAAAATTCCACGTAGTTCGAATGGAGAGAGTCAGAGAACCGACGTGAAGGTGGACCCGGGGGTCCGTTGGTGATCGAGATTGAACCTCTTGGAGGCTTCCTATGTACCCTGCCTAGGAGGCAGGGATCAAAGTCCACGTAGTTCGCATTGGCTTGGGACTTACACT
This sequence comes from Viscum album, assembly GCA_963277665.1. NCBI lineage: Eukaryota > Viridiplantae > Streptophyta > Magnoliopsida > Santalales > Viscaceae > Viscum > Viscum album. The sequence goes on along the minus strand of OY728148.1, from coordinate 1,573,801,731 downwards.
TTGAGGTAGCCCATGGTGATGGATTGGGGCTTACACTCTGAGGAGGCCCATGGCGATGGATTAGGGCTTACACTCTGAGGAGGCCCATGGTGATGGATTGGGGCTTACACTCTGAAGAGGCCCATGGTGATGGATTAGGGCTTACACTCTAAGGAGGCCCATAAGAGGATGTCATGGTCAATGCTTACTCTAAGCCCACGTGAGTCATGCTCGGTGTGAGAAACAAGAGGCAACATGGACCAGAGGATCACGTCATGAAAGGTGCGTCCGTGAGAAGTAGAGTGGGGCTTACGCATAAGGGCAGCCCATGGAGACAAAGCGTAGTGGGAGAGGTAAAGGGGTTCTCCTGTGCCCGTCACCTCTCTTGTTCCCTGGGGAAGTACCTGGGGAAGTACCAAGGTGCATGGGGACGACTACCTTCTGATGGGTATGCCGCCATGGGTATGCCGCCCCCTCTCCGGGGAGGGGAGAAGTGCCCGACCACCGAAGCGTGCAGCCCCCCATCCTAGCAAGTAGAGGCAGGAAAGGGGATCTCAAGCTCAAACCCCACATTACCGTGGGAATGTGGACCCATGCATGCTTCGGGAATCTGCCCAAGGGTCGGGGCAACCCCTTTGCCCTTGTTTACCATGGGTCTGTGAACTCAAATGGCGCGCTGGTGCACCTGAGGGTTACACCACACGGATCCGGTGGCTCTGGTGGAGGCCTCGGCTCGGGGCTGATGAGTAGGCCAATGAGGGAGTCACGGAGGATCAGGCCGGATCTGGAGAATTTTATGTGGCTCAGGGAACAGGAACTCCGAAGGATTCGACGGACCACACAGGGGTATGGGTGGTGGCGCCCTTAACGTAGGGAAGTTCTACGCAGATGGAGAGGCCGTCCGTGAACCGAGGTGGTCTGCGGATTGAGAGGCCGCCCACGAACCAGGGTGGTCCGCAGACTAAGAGGACATCCATGAACCAGGAGGGTCTGCAGATTGATTGGCATCCCGTGAACCAGGAGGGTTCGCGGCTTCGGATTCGGCCCACATATGAGGTTGGTACGCAGAGGGTTCCATGTGAGTAGCGGCGACCAAGGTTGGCACCGATCGGGGGTTCGTCGATCGAGGCTTCGCCCACGTAGGAGGGTGATACATGGTGCAGTGGATCAGAAAAGAGGCATAAACTCCCTGGTCCATGGGGAGTGCATCCGCGGAGGGTCTATGGTTCATGGTCTTCTCTTTTTATGTTATTTTGAGTTCGCGGTTCACAAAATTATTATGCATTTTCGGTTCCTTATTAGTTTGTTCCCAGGTTCATACCTGCTCTGGTTCGTGAACTAGAACTTTCGAAATCCTAATCCTTTCTTTGAAATCCTTCCACTCAAATCTGAATGATCTCCTCTCATCTCCTTTCTCTGAATCCGAATCCACCCTCCTCTTCCCCCCTCGGTCTCCTTTTATATAGTGGGGAAAGAGATGTATCTGCGGTCACATGACACCTTTTGTGGAGACCCATGACCGAATACCCAGTTTACAGCTGACTTGGTCAATCTGTAATTTATGGGGGGGGGGGGGGGTATTGATCGCTTCTCCCCCCCCATGAACCGAACGAGGGGAGCGCTTCGCGGCCACGGAGGCTTTCGCCTCCATTTCGCGAATGACAGTGGAGGAGGTTTAGGCCGGCTGACACAGATCGTGGTTGGGGCAGTTCATGTCGATGAACCGGATTGGCGCCCGCCCTGCTTTGCGCCCGCAGAGGATCTCTACCTCTATTCCGTGAACGACAACTGTCCACGGAGGGGGGATGCTTTGCGGAACCGGCCGTGCATCGTTAACATTAGACCGGTCCGTGGACCAGTTCCCCCTTCACCATCCTTGAGTATTTTCCCCATTTTCCTATCCCTTTTGAGGGGAAATTGGGCAGAATCTTCCTTGAGTTAAAGGGGATCATCGTTCTCCTTTGCGGATTTTTCAGGAATCTACAGTACGAGAGAGAGAATGCCATACATAGGGTGTTAGACAAAGAAGTACTTGATTGACAAGTACTAGACAATGAAATTCAGATAAAAGTTGTTGCATATTTTTATATAATAAATAAAATACAAAAAAATAACTTACATGATGGAAAGTGTAAAGAATTCAAGTAGCACAATGACACTGTATTGAAGTTTTTTGTTGAATTTTCATTTTTTTGTTACAAAAAATGTTTTATCATATTATCTGTGCAGGAAGAACATGCATTGTTAAAGTACTATAGTATTATTCAAGTGATAAATATTAATTTCCTTATTTAAACCAAATGGATTTCTTTCTTGTGGATGTATGATTCAATATTGTTTCTTGATCATGCCAATGACTAGCTACTCTAATTGAGTAGTGAACCTTGTAAATTCTTATGTTCTCATGGGTGTGATTATGTGTTATGTTTCAGAAGATTCCATTATCTTTAATCATAGGTAAAGGTTATTTTAAATTAAAAAACATAAAAGGATAAGATCACTAATTCAACCCCTTTTAGTGATCACATAGATATTGACTGGGCCTTTCAGTACATACCTCTGCAACATTATTGGGTTCTTCCAAAGAAAACCTCAATATTCAAAAAATTCACCACCAAACCCTACTAATATGCTATGTACCCAAATAAGTGAAGCTCACATGTCAAAAAATTACACTTGGACATATCACTATAAAGCTTATGGTGTCAAAGAACCTATAGAACAATCCTATGGTTCTCAGCATTCTCCTCATCTAACCTCGATTATACAAGGATGTTGTCGATGTATATAACTAAAAATCGATCTAGGAACTCACAAAACATGGATTTCTTGAGTCCCATGAATATAGATAGAGAATTCATGAAACCCAGTGACATGAACTTGAACTTTAAGTGACTATATTGACACCTAAAAGTGGTCTTTGAGATATCCCCATCCTTGACTCTCATATAGTGATAAATAGACCTCATATAATCCTTTTAAAACCACATTGATCCCTTTAACTAGTCAAATAGATAATCAATACTCAAAATATTGTAATGTTTTTTTATCATCACCTGATTCAACTATTGTTAGTCTATACAAAACCCTAAACCCCAATCCACATTCATAGTGAACAACATAGGAGCACCCCACAATGACATAATGGGACCGATGAAGCCCCTATGAATCAGGTCATAAACCAAAATACTTAGCTCCCATAACTTATAAGGTGTAATATGATAAGGATCCATCAAAATTTGAGAGGCACTGGGTTGTAAATGGATCCCAAACTCGATATCAAATCGAGGGGGTGTAGCCAAAATCTCCTTGGGAAAACATTGGAAAACTCTCCATGACTATAGGAATATCTAATTCATATGCCTCTATTGAACCCAATGAAAATGATTCTAATTTAGATAACCATGAATCCAAAATTCTATAACCCATATAATGCTCATGCTAGCTAATGAACACCACACACCACCCTTGTCATCATAGAATACATCTCTTCTCCAAAATAAATTAATATCCATGCACAAAGAATACGAAAATTCAATGATGAGAATGAAATAATATTATTGTATTTTAAGTAAAAAGAATACCAAATATGAATGGTTCCACCCTTTCATTAACTTACATCCTCAAAACACATCAAACATACTCATACGACCTCTGACTTACATAGTCAATACTAGAGGCATTAGAAGTATCTCCACTTTGAGTCTTAAGTAACAAACCAAAGTGGGTGAAACGAAAGAGTGTGATGATATAGCATTAAAAAATCATAAAAATTGGTAGATAATAAAAAAATGGTACATTAAATGATGTTTTCCCCTTTGGTGCTGAAAAATCCATAACATAAAGCTGTTCATGTCATGCTCTCCTACCTTGATACTGATGACCACATCTATGACCACACTCAACCTTATATCCATATGGGAGAGGGTTATCATAGGGATATCCTCTATAATATTCATAACCCCTTGGTGGAATATAGCTCTTCTACACCTATTTCTAATATGACCTCTATGACAACAAATGTGGTTGGGAAAAATAAGGTATTTGGCCTCCCATATCATCTTGATCCCCAAGAATGTCCATAAACTAAGAATGTTGATGAAAAAAATATCCATAGGTAAAAAATCTAGGAAAAAGCTACTGGAGTGTAAAACCCCAAGATTCTATGGTACATTTCCCTTTGAATAATGCAATAGCCTGCATTGTATGCAACTTTGAGATTCTAACACACTACGACCAATCAAACTAACCATTATGAATAGTAATTCCAATTTTTTGAAAATTTATAAATTTTATTTTTTAAAATGGACTTCATTTTTGTATTCAGAGTTTCAAAATTAGCTTAGGGTGAATTTTTGGTATTTTCTGAAAACTTTCAATTTTTGATGAATAGTGAAAAACACTGTTATCGGTTAAAACTGACTTTTTATTTAAATAATTATTTATTTTTTTTAAATTTATTTTAGGTCAAAATAGATACATAATACCGATATAAGTTCAATGTAATTCACTGGAGTCATTTTATAATAAGTTTAGATATATAAAAATTTTATTGAACTTTTTACCATCTTTTACCCACCTTCTAGAATCATTTGCAAATTTGCATAAAACATAATTTTACTGCTTCTGTGAGTTGAATTTCAAAAATCCATGAGACATGATTAATATTAGTAAGTAAAATATGGTTCAATAAGATGAAAATATTTTTTGGTGAATAGTAACTTTTGACTTTTATTTACCACAATTAAAAGTAAATAGGGTAATTAAGGGTAAAAATGATATCATAATTACAATAACACACGTACTAATTCTATTGAATAAGTATAATTCAACCAAAAAAAACCTTAGGAATAAAATATTATCCTCTCTGGTCGACTTGGATTAGATTAAGACATTTATTATTATTTTATTTAAAGAAGAGTTAAAAGAGTTAAATTCAAAGTTTAATAACTAAACCATTTTTAATATAGGGTTACACATAATATAAATTCAACTATAATTATTCATTATAAAGAAAAAACAATTTTATACATAATTGTATTTTATTTATAATTTTTAGACATTAAACAATTTAATTTATTTATGACATAATGATGATGCAATAATTAACTTATTAATGAAAGATTAAAATAATTGATATTATAAATATTCAAATAAATGTAAATTTAGATTTATGATGAATTAAACTAATTTTCTAGGTTAATATGACATTTTATGATTAGTTAAATAAATTTTATTCGAAGTAATAAAGTTTTTATGGCTTTCAAAAAAAATCAAATGCTAAATAGTGTCAAAATTGACATAATTGAGTTTTTATAACAAATACTATATTATTAATTGATATAATATTCCTAAAAATCTATGTTTCGGCCAAAGAACTTAGATAAGGTTATATATATTAATAATGAAACACATTAGGTTTTCCTGGATTGTTATAGTAAGTTTATTAACCATATAATATCAAAATACAAAGAGACATGGTAAATGTCAAACTATTTAACTAAGAGTTAAATCTAAAAGTTAAGGATACTATTATGACCTAAAACTATCTAAGACCTATAGGTTGAGAGGTTTTAGACCCATACCTACCTTATCCTTGAAATAATTCATTTTGGAGCCATTAGAAACCGATTTTTTTTATTATAAAATAATATTTCAAGCTTTTCCTAAAGTGACCCTCACCTCTCTTATAAAATCCCACTTCCCTTTCTCTTAATTTAACACATCCAAAGCATTTTGGATTGGCCACAACCTACCCAAATATCTTCTAAACTATTCTCCCTTCAACCTAGAGGCCTTATTTTTGTCAGAAAACCAACCTATGGAGCCCTTTTGATCAAATCAAAAGGAAGAACCTAAAGAAGAGGTAAATATTTCATCACCTCTTTCAAGTTCTTTTCTTCTTCCACATCCTTTTTCTTTGATTGTTTCCCTACCAAATTAATAAATCCATTACCTTATACATAATATGATGTTATTATAAATATGTTACAACCATATTCTTTATTCTATCCATCCTATAAATGACAAAGTCACCATACATGTGTACGTACGGCTTACCGTCTCCATGTCGTGGTGTAGTTTGTTATTCAAACACTTCATTATTTGGATGGGTATAATAATGAGTATAACTAATGTAAATAATAAATATAACATGTTAATTATTCTCTATATATGATATACCATCCAATTACATACGATTTCTCCATCAATATAATGATATTGTCGCTCGTGCGTACGTACAGATTACTGTCTCCATGAACGCGATGAGATTCATTTCCCCATTATAACCATTCAAGAATAATTTTCATTTGATGAATAAAAATAATGTTTCTGAACATAATATAATTATGTATATGAATCAAATACATCCTATCCATAAAAAACATGTCTTACGTAACTAAGCATATAAAGGAAAACGAATTAGTTAACTCCCGAAATAATGATACCACTGAAATATTATTAACAAAGAAATATTAGAGGATAATATATGATATCATATTTATGTATATAGTTCTTGTATAATTTAATAAAAATAATTTAACTATTATACAAAAGGTTAACTTACCCTCTACCAAGGAAAATTACAAGGTAAGGGTTAATTCTACAATCTCTTTACTTATCCGAGGTTATCAATATGTAAGTATCTACTGGGACCTCTTTTTATCCAAATATGTGTTTTCTTAAAAATGTAATTCAAAACATTTTTACTATTTACAAAACTATGAGTTAAATTCATTTATTCCCTTATTTGACCATAGATGTTTTTAAATGAATATTTTCGTCATTTTCCAAACAAGGTACTTTATGACCTTTTCGACAAAATTAAGGTAAGAATGTCTTTTTTAACTTATACGAAGGGTGTGACTATTTTTTTCCGCTATAACATTTTCAAAGATTCCCATAAAATATTATAGGAATATATTCAAAATAAATTTTTTATTTTATAATTATATGACTTTTAAATGATTTCAAAATAGAAATAAATATTTCTCTCTAAAAGTTTTGATTTCATATATGTCAACATCCTTTGATGGATTTTAAGCTTATTTGAAGTTGATTTATTATGATATAAATCTTCCATATTGTATTGAAGGTTTTTTTGATATATTTGACTGTGGATGTGTTATTTTTATACCATTCATGGTTTATGGATAAAGTATTGAAATTTCGTATGCTAGTTTTAATACGAATGTTTATGTTATGTTTAAACCTTTTCATATGAGGAATGCATTGGACTTAGTAAGTGACAGGTGGAGCCTAATTTAGATCCTTGATGCATCAGTAGGTCTCATGAGACAAACTAGTGTCTTGGAACAAGGACTTGACAAAATCTTATTTGTAATCTTGGCATAGGGCCCTGACTATGTGGTTATGAAGTCTAGCACTATGCATTCCATCATTATGAAAGCGGCTATTGATATTGCATGTGATTATTCAACTAATAGAATATCCATGTGAATAAGTAAATGTAATTATTTGATTTTATATTTTCCATATTATGCTGATGTTTAAGATTAAAAGGATTTTGTTTTAGTCTTATACATTGCCTTAAATGTTTATGCTTATTTATGAAAGTTTCTACTATATTGTTATCCTTGCAGAACATATGAGCTCACCCCTTTCTATGTTTTATTTTTCCCAAGATGTGAAAAAGTATTTTATGGTTGACCTATAGGGATAGGCTAAGGATATAAGTGTGTTAAAAAGGGGAAAAATGTTGTTGATGTTTTTATTTCGTGATGTAATATAAAACTTATGAATGTATCTACTACTTCCAAGGCTACTAAATTGATCAGTATTTCCAGATTTGATCCCTTATGATCATGCCAATGTTATGTAATAATGCATCGACTTTGGGTAACTGGGGTTGGGACGTTACAGTTGGTATCAGAGTAATTTTAGTAAAACTATGGAAACTATATTTAGAAAAACTCTGATTAGAGAACATTACCCTAAGATAGACTTTGCAGATTAGTATAGAAGAACTTCCAAGAATTTTTGTACTATAGAGATTTTGTGAGTTTTCCAAGAAATACATCTCTGTCTGGATACGAGCAGGTAGAGGAGGCTCTAGAACAAATGTACCTACAGGTAAAATGTGAAAACACTGCTTTGATCTAGACTCAAACGGGAACTGGTGCATGATAATGGGCCTTGCTTCACTCTTGGTTACAACACTCCCCGGGGATATGCTTCGGGTAATTACCATTTTCTTTACAAACCATTATGAAGGGTTTATGAGTATATACCTCCTCAAAGAAAATATTTTTATGATTATGGATTATATCCATAAATTGTTCAATTTATGTTAAGTTTTTTACAAGTTCAGAATTATTTATTGCGATTCATAAACTAATATATTGTATTCCATTGTTTAGAAATGATGCCTAGTGGAAAGAATGGAAACCATATCAACGCACATAATCCATGTAATGATTTCCCTCCTACTCAAGATAATTATAGTGGAGTTGGTGATGCAACTGGTGCTGATCAGCTTATCACCATACTAGGACAACTCAATCGGGTTATGAATAATAACCTTACCTGTATGGAGCACCCTGATCCACAATGTAGAGGATCAATGTTAGACCGCTTCATGAGGAAATAACCACCAATATTCAATGGGTTTACAAATCCATTAGTAGCTAAGCAATGGGTAAGTTCCTTATAGAAAATATTTCATTCTTCGGGGAGTAGCAAAAGTGTTAAAGTTGTCATGGAAGTTTATCGCCTCACGGGAGATGCAGATCAATGGTGGTCATTAATACAAAACAAAAAGGAAAATGAAGAAGTATCTAACATGGAATGAAGGGAGTTTAAAGAGATTTTCTTAGAAAAATACTTTCCTCTAGACCATCGAGCGAATATGGAAAGACAATTTCTGAGTCTGAGGCAAAAGGAGGATGAGAATGTCACAAAGTATGAGGCTAACTTTACAAGGTTAGCAAGGCATGAAACATATTATGTAAATAACCCAAGGAGTAAGATTAATCAATTCTTTGATGGGTTAAAACCATTTCTCTATCAAGAATTAGTCTCACAATCCTTCTCATTGTACGAAGATATTGTCTCATGTGCTATCAAGACAGAAAAATAATTCTCTAAGTCTTACAAATTTAAAGTAAAGCAAGAGAATAATAGATTTATTGAACACTCTAGAAATGGAAATAAGGGGAAGAAGGGAAAAGTTGAATATCCATCCTATGGTAAATGTGGGAAGAAACACCCTGGTACTTGCCTGAAGGGAATGGGAGTCTGTTACAAGTGTGGTGAAAAAGGCCAACAAGATCGTGATTGCAAGGGGAATAAAGAGGATGTAAATATTGAATGCTACAATTGTAGATAAAAGGGAAATTATACAAATGAATGTCCTAAGCTCCAATGGAACATACCTCAGAAATGGCCAAGGGAGCAAGACCAAGCTTATGCGATCACTACTGCTGAGGTTGAAGCTCCAAAAGATATGGTGGCAGGTAATTTAATGGTTTCCTCAAGTTTAGCCAATACTTTATTTGATTATGGATCATCTCATTGTTTCATATCTTCCTAGTTTCCTAAGAAAATTAGATATTTTCAATTTGACTTAACAAGGGCATTGTTAGTCAAAAATCATAAGGGAAGTATCATCACAACAAAGTTTTGTGAATCAGTTCCCATTAGAGAATATAAATATTCTTTATCTACCGATCTCATCATCATACCCATGATTGAATTTGATATAATCCTTAGAATGGATTGGATTTTTGACTATGATGCGAAAATTTATTTTAATAAGAAGGAGGTTACAATTTTTGATGATGATAAAAAGCACCTTATCTTTAGAGCAGAAACTTCACCACCTGATTCTTATCTAGATCGACCCCCATTATCTCTACTAAATTCAATTATTGGGAAAAAAGATAATGAAATAACTATAGGTGAGGAAAATAATGTTCGAATAGAGGACATGCCTATTGTGTAAGAATATATTGATGTGTTTCCAGAGGATTTACCTGGACATCCACCAGATCGAGAAATTGAGTTTTACATTGATTTAATTTTTGGTTCAAGGCCCATATCGAAGACCCCTTATAGAATGTCCATCATGGAATTAGTGTAACTAAAGAAATAAATAGAGGAATTAATTAATAAGGGATTTATTCACCCTAGTGTTTCTCCATGGGGAGCCCCTGTCCTTTTTTTAAGAAGAAAGACGAATCTATGAGGTTGTGCAATGACTACAGGAAGATCAATGCTATAACAATAAAGAAAAAGTATCTCGTACCTCGCATTGATGATTTATTCAACCAAATTCATAGAGCTCAATATTTTTCAAATATTGACCTTCGATCTGGATATCATCAGTTGTGTGTAAAGAAGGAAGACATTTTGAAAACAACATTTCGAACTAGGTACAGGCATTACAAGTTTACAGTAATGCCTTTTGGATTGACTAATGGACCCTCTGTCTTCATGGATCTAATGAATAGAGTTTTCAAGGAATATCTTGTTGAATTTTTAGTGGTATTTATTGATTATATCTTGGTATACTCCAAAAGTAACGAAGATCATGAAAATCACTTGCGCATTATTCTAAAGTCTCTTAGAAGAAATGAATTATATGGGAAGTTTAACAAGTGTGAATTATGGATTTAGTAGATTTCTTTTCTTGGAAATATTGTCTCTAAAGATGAAATCTATGTTAATCCTTCAAAGACCAAGGAAATACAAGAATGACCAACACCGACGAGTATAACTGAGGTATGCAGTTTTATTGGTTTTGCAGGTTATTTTCAGCATTTTGTTTAGAATTTTTCCCAATTGGAAAACCCATTAACCAAGCTCACACGTAAAGGGGTTAAATTTGTTTGAAAAAAAGAGTGTGAAGAATATTTTGAAGAACTGAATATAATATTAGTTAATGATCCTATATTGACTCTACCATCAGGGAATGATGGGTTTGTTATTTATAGTGATGCTTCCAAGAAAGGACTTGGTTGTGTCCTTATGCAGAATGATAGAGTTATTACCTATGCATCACGACAGTTAAAAATTCATGAGAAAAAATATCCCACTCATGATCTTGAGTTAGCAACTGTAATATTTGCTCTGAAAATATGGATACACTATCTCTATGGTGAAAAATGTGAGATTTATACTGATCACAAGAGTTTGAAGTATATTTTCTAACAAAAAGGACTAAACATGAGGAAAAGGATATGGATTAAACTACTCAAGGATTATGATTGCACTATACATTACCACCTGTGGAAGGAAAATAAGGTGGAAAATGCTTTGAGTATAAAGGACCATGGATTTTTGAACAATATGAGAGGTGAAAGGGATAATATTTTCATGGATCTAGTAAAGATGGATATGTGAATAAACATGGAAGGTGAACCATCAATAATTTTTCAAATGGTTTCCAAACTATATTTTATAGAAAGGATAAAGAGTTCTCAGACTGATGATGAGGAGTTTCAAAAGAATATTAAAGCTATAAATGATGATAGATTGAGTGACTTTGTATATGAAGATAGAATTTAGAAATTTAGGAAGAGACTTTGTGTTCCCGATATACCTGATCTAAAAAGGGAATTATAGGATGATGCTCATAGCTCTAATTTATCTATACAACCTGGTAGCACTAAGATGTATAGAGATTTGAAGTAACATTTTTGGTGGGACAATATGAAGAGTGAGATTGCTGATTTTGTGTCAAGATTTATGGTTTTTCAACAAGTGAAAGCTAGAAGGAAACAGTCTGGAGGAGTCACGCAAACTCTTCCCATATCTGAGTGGAAATGAGATAATATTATGATGGAATTTGTCATGGGCCTACCAGAGACTCCTAGAAGTAATGATATAATATGGGTCATTGTTGATTTTCTTACCAAGTCGGCACATTTTCTTGCTATAAGAGAAGAATTACCACTTGAATGTTTAGCAAGACTGTATATTAATGAAATTGTAAGACTTCATGGTGTACCCTAATCGATTGTTTCTGATCATGATCCCCATTTTACATCAAGATCATAGAAAATTATTCAGAAGGCCCTGGATACTGAACTTCATTTGAGCATTGTCTACCACCCTCAAACTGATGGACAATCAGAACGAACTATTCAAACCTTAGAAGACATGTTGATATCTTTCTCACTTTACTTTCAAGGTATTTGGGATCAATATTTACCTATGGTAGAATTTCCCTATAACAATAGCTTCTATTCAAGTATTCAAATGACACCATATGAAGCGTTATATGGAAAGAGATGTTGCACACCAACTTGTTGGGATGGTATTGGTGAAAGAAAACTCATAGGCCTAGAACTTGTTGAGAAAACGATAGAAAATGTGAAGGTTATCTAAACCCACATCAAAGCAGCTCAAAATAGGAAAAATAGCTATACTGATAACCAAAGGAAGGATTTGGAATTTGAGGTAGGAGATCATGTTTTCTTGAAGGTATCTCTATGGAAGGGTGTTATACGTTTCGGTAAGAAGGGTAAATTGAGTCCTAGGTACATCAGACCTTTAGAAATTCTAGAACGAATTGGAGTTGTATCTTATCGTTTGGCAATGCCTCCAACTCTCTCCAAAGATCATGATGTGTTCCACGTATCACTGTTAAGAAAATACATAACTGAACCAATGCATGTACTCACCTATGAGGAAATTGAAGTGGAACCTAATATGTCTTATTATGAAGAGCCTACCAAAGTTCTTTATACAAGAAAACAAGTTTTGAGTAACTGGACGACTCGTCTGGTAAAAGTTCTATGGAGAAACCATAAGATAGAAGAGGCAACGTGGGAACTAGAGAAACTTATGATGAAGAACCACCCAAATATTTTTGTGCGGTAGTATTATAGAAATTTCGAGGAAAAAATTACTTGAAGGATGGAAGAATTTAACACCCCAAGCTTCCACGATACGTTTCCCTTTGAATAATGCAATAGCTTGCATTGTACGCAACTTTGAGATTTTAACACACCGCGACCAATCAAACTAGCCATTATGAATAGTAATACCCACTTTTTGAAAATTTATAAATTTTATTTTTTAAAATGGACTTCATTTTTGAATTATTAATATCAAAATTATCTTAGGGTAAACTTTTGGTATTTTTCTGAAAACTTTCAATTTTTGATGAATAGTGAAAACACTACGTTATTGGTTAAAACCGAATTTTTATTTAAATAATTATTTATTTTATTTAAATTTATTTTTGGTAAAAATAGATACATAATACTTATATAAGTTCAATTTAATTCATTAGAGTCATTTTATAATAATTTTAGATATATAAAAAATTTATTGATCTTTTTACCGTCTTTTACCCACCTCTTAGGAGAATTTGCAAATTTGCATAAAACATAATTTTACCATTTCTGTGAGTTGAATTTAAAAAAATGAGAGAAACGGTTAATATCATTAAGTAAAATTTGGTTCAATAAGATGAAAATAATTTTTGGTGAATAGTAACTTTTGACTTTTATTTACCATAGTTAAAAGTAAATAGGGTAATTAAGGGTAAAAATGATATCATAATTACACTAACACATGTACTAATTCTATTGGATAAGTATAATTCGACCAAAAACAAACTTAAGAATAAAATATTATCCTCTTTGGTCTACTTTGATTAGATTAGGACATTTATTATTATTTTATTTAAAGAAGAGTTAAAAGCGTTAAATTCAAAGTTTAATAACTAAACCATTTTTAATATAGGGTTACACACAATATAAATTCAACTATAAATATTCATTAGAAATCTAAAACGATTTCATACATAATTTTATTTTATTTATAATTTTTATAAATTAAATAATTTAATTTATTTATGACACAATGATGATGCAGTAATTACCTTATTAATGAAAGATTAAAATAATTGATATTATAAATATCCAAATAAATGTAAATTTAGACTTATGATGAATTAAACTAATTTTATAGGTTAATATGACATGTTATTATTGGTTAAATAAATTTTATTCGAAGTGATAAAGTTTTTATGGCTTTGAAAAAAATCAAATGCTAAATAGTGTCAAAATTGACATAATTGAGTTTTTATAACAAATAATATATTATTAATTGATATAATATTTCTAAAAATATAAGGTTCGTCCAAAGGACTTAGATAATGTTATATATATTAATAATTAACCACATGGGGTTCTTTTGGCTTTTTATATTAAGTTTAATAACCATATAATATAAAAATACAAAGAGACATGGTAAATGTTAGACTATTTAACTAAGAGTTAAATCTAAAATATAAGGTTAATATGATGATCTAAACCTGTATAAAACCTATTGGTTGAGATTTTTTCGACCCATACCAACCTTATTCTATAAATAATTCATTTTTGATCCATTAAAATATGAAATGATTTTATTATAAAATAATATTTTAAGCTTTTCCTAATGTGACCCTCACCTCTCTTATAAAAGGCCACTTCCCATTCTCTTAATTTTACTCCTCCAAAGCCTTTAGGCTCGACCAAAACCTAACCAAATATCCTCTAAACTATCCTAACTTCATCCTAGAGGCCTTACTTTGATCATAAATCCAAATTAAAGAGCTCTTTCGATCAAATCAAAAGGAAGAACCTGAAGAAGAGGTAAATATTTCATCACCTCATTCAAGTTCTTTTCTTCTTCCACTTCCTCTTTATTTGATTTTTTCCATTCCAAAATAATAAATACAGTACCTTATACATACTATGATGTTATTATAAATATTTTATAACCATATTCATTATTCTGTCCATCTTATAAATGAAAAATTCACCATACGTGCGTACGTACGGCTTACCGTCTCCACGTCGTGGGGTAGTTTGTTATTCAAAAACTTAATTATTTAGATGGGTATAATAATGTGTATAACTAATGTAAATAATAAATATAAAATTTTAATTATTATTTATATATGATATTTCATCCAATTACATATGATTTCACCATCAATATAATGATATTGTCGGTCGTGCGTACGTACAGATTACCGTCTCCACGAACGCGATGAGATTCATTTCCCCATCATAACCATTCAAGAAGAATTTTTATTTGATGACTAAAAATAATGTTTATGAACATAATATAATTATATATATGAATAAAATACATCCTATCCATAACAAACATGTCTTACATAACCAAGCATATAAAGGAAAATGAATCAGTTAACACCCGAAATGATGATACTACAGAAATATTATTATCAAAGCAATTTTAGAGGATCATATATGACATCATATTTATGTATATAGTTCTTGTATAATTTAGTAACAATTATTTAACTATTATACAAGATGTTAACATACCCTTGACCAGGTAAAATTACAAGGTAAGAGTTAATTCTATAATCTCTTTACTTATCCGATGTTGTTAACACGTAAGTATCTATTGGGACACCTTTATCATCCACATCTGTATTTTTTAAAAACGCAATTCAATTTTTTTTTACTATTTACTAGATTATGGGTTAAAGTAATTTTACCCTTATTTTACCATATATGTTTTGAAAGGAATCTTTCTGTCATTTTCTGAACAAGGTACTTTATGACCTTTTCGACAAAATTAAGATAAGAATGTCTTTTTTTAACTTATACGGTGGGTGCAGATATTTTCCGCCATTATAACATCGTCGAAGCTTCCCATACAAGCTTATAAAAATATTTTCAAAATATTTTTTTTATAATTATATGACTTTTAAATGATTTCAAAATAGAAAGAGATATTTCTCTCAATTTTTTTGATTTAATCAATGTCAACATTCTTTGATGGATTTTAAACTTGTTTGAAGTTGATTTATTGTGATAAAAATCTTCCATATTGTATTGAAGGTTCTGTGATATATTTGACTGTTGATGTGTTATTTTTATACCATTCAAGGTTTATATATAAAGTATTGACATTTCGTATGCTAGTTTTAATACGAATGTTTATGTTATGTTTAAGCCTTTTCATATGAGGAATGCATTGGACTTAGTAAGTGATGGGTGGAGCCCGCTATAGCTCCTTGATGCATAGGTAGGTATCGTGAGACAAACTAGTGTCTTGGAATAAGGACTTGACAAAATACTATTTGTAGACTTGGCACAAGGCCTTGACTAAGTGGTTATGAAGTTTGGAATTATGCAATCCATCATTATGAAAGTGGCTATCGATATTGCATGTGATTATTCAACTAGTAGAATATCCATGAGAATAAGTAAATGGAATTATTTGATTTTATCTTTTCCATATTATGTGGAAGTTTATGTTTAAAAGGCTTTTGTTTTTGTCTTATAAATTTCCTTAAATGTTTGTGCTTATTTATGAAAGTTTCCGCTATATTGTTATCCTTACTGTGTATCTAAGCTCACCCCTTTCTAGGTTTTATTTTTCCTAGTATGTGAAGAAGTATTTTATGGTTGAACTATAGGGATATGATAAGGATATAAGTGTGTTCAAAAGGGGACAAAATGTTGTTGATGTTTTTATTTCATGATGTAATGTAAAACTTATGAATGTATCTAGTACTTCCAAGGCTACTGAACTGATCAGTATTTTGGGATTTGATCCCTTGTGATCATGATAATGTTATGTAATAATGCACCGACTCTGGGTAACTGGGGTTGGGGCATTACATGTAGGGGGAATGGGAGTTTTTGGACCCATAGAATTTTTTGGGAGAAAATTTCCGAGGTTGGATCCTTGGAAGAAAAAACCTCGATTTCCCTGACACTTGAAATACACCCCTTACAACCCCACTCCTCAAAGAACCCTAATGGATCCACTCTTAATATGAACCTAGAAGAGAATTCACACTCTTTATCACCTAAACCTTCATATGCACCTTCAATTATGAAGTAAATGTAAACGGGGTGACTATATAGTGAGTTACAGAACACAATGCCACCTCCAACCATCGAGATCTAGACTCCTCACTGGGAAACAGATCAGGGGAAAAGATAAGAAAGTAATTAAACTTGACCAAGAGATCCCACACACTCAGGATCCTCTACTGAAGGGATACAAACTCTTGACTCTTCTCCACCCTCATAATCAATGATATAAACTCAACAAAAAATTGTCACTGTAAATCATCCCATAAAACATTCTCCTATTTTATCTCCCTTATATATAGGATTCACCACTATTGTGATAATCCCCACACCTGACTAATGGCAAAAAAACTTTATATTTAGAATTATCTCAAATAAATATGGAATTAATCACAATATCCACCACCAAACACTATGTCTCTAGATCAGATACACCCCTCATAATTATACATCCTCTAACACTAGAAATCATAAAACTTCTTCCTCCATAGATTATCCTCCTCAGCTGATACAACCCTTTTATAATCATCTGGGTTAGTTTACTGAACCTCACCGACTTAAACCATGGGTGGACAATTTCTAACAAGAATCTCTACAAATAAGGAACCAAACTCTTAATATTGTTAGTATGGGATTAATTTAAACAAATTAATTTAATTAGATTCATTTATTTCCTTGAAATAAACCCATTTCAAACACAAGTGAAAACAAGTATGGTGCATGTACCTATATTAGGTATCTACCCAAAAATCAACACCATTTCATTTGGTTGTTTGTAAAACTCAAGATCCTTTCATCGTATCACATGGGGCCCTAAATTCCCATGTCTTAGCTAATATCTCTGGCTTATATCTAGAGATATATAAATGGTCTGGCATGGTGTGGATGGAGCCTACTTGGGCCAAGCTATCTTTAATAGTGTCATAGCTTGGCTCAGGCCCAACCTCAGGCTGGCTCGATTCTTCAAGTCAGGCTGGGCCCATGCCTAGGTGATCACGACTTTAATAATAAAGTAAAAAACAATATGTATATTTTTTTAAATCACCATTATAATTTTTTTTATAAAATAGATATATTATCATAGATATTATATAAATATATTAGGTGCAACGCTTGGACTAGTTTGTCTAGGCACAACCTTAGAATACCTGGGTAGGGGGTTCGAATATACTATATCACAAGTTTTTTAGTAATTTTTTTGTGTTTTTTTCCAGCATAATTAGAGCCTACTAGGTGGTCCACCAGGTCAGGCTTCTAGGAGAGCCCTACGTGTCAGAATTTTAGGCTCGCTTAGGCAAAAATGTAGTGTCCTAAGCCTGGTTCGACCCACCCCTTGGTCCAAGACCGTCCTGACTTGGGTCGGGCATTTCTAGGTTGGTCCTGATTGGGAATTGGGCCAGGTCGGGCGGGATTTCATCCCATTGGTAAAAATGTAGACCCTTACCTATACCGTACAACAAGATAAACTAGTATAATTTCCCTAATAATCCATGTAATCTTAAATAATGTTTAACTCTAATCCCCATTCTACCTCTCAACCCAAAGCTTTGATACCACTATGTCATGACCCACCCCCATCGGGAACCCCTCCCAGGCTTGTAGTGAAGGTAAAAGTGGCCCCCAAGGCCCACCTCCAATTAGAATTGAGTTAGTGAATAATATCAATGGTATAATCCATAAAAAAAGAGAGGCATTACCCTTATATAACCCCTAAAAATAATAAAAAACCACAGATCAAAACTATGATATAAATAAACCAAGGTCAACAATAATATTAAAATGAATTAATAATTTTAGACAAAATTCAAATCCAAAATAGAATACTAAGAAATTCCTAGGCAGATACTCCACAACAAAACCCAAGCTCTAAGTTAGTACTATCTAATTCAGTCACAAAACTCACCCTAGAAACCAGGAAAATAGTTGATAAATATAGGGGTGATCATATCTTGTATACACAGTAGGATCATAATCAATACCTATCATGAAAATATGTAAGAAGTATACTAATAATTCAGTAGAAAAAAATAGAAACAACTAGCACCTACCAAGTAAAATACCACCCAACCTCACCAAGGCTCACCAAGTATCACATCCAAGTATAATAAAATAATAAAATAATATAAAATTATGCACCCCACAACCACTTCCCTATTGATTTTATGATCTCATACCATAATTTCAAATATCATGTTCTTAGTACCTCAAATATATGATGTGGTTTAGGTCACAACAATGCCCACCTCAACCTCCTACAGGGTCTAGCATCTCATGCTAACATCAGGATGTCCATGCTAGAACTAAAACCATACCAAAATCCTCAACCACATCATCATCATCATACCATATCCATAACCACACATATCATATCCACTTCTATCCACCAAATATCTAGTACACTAGGGTATTATGAACATGAAGGACATAAACCCTATTACCTCACCCCACCATCCATTAACAACACCATATATCACCAAATCAACAACAAAACCAATCCACTATACCACACTCGGTAAGGAGATCAGGGAAGAGGGGGTATCCCACCATTCATCCTCGTAAACCTAGATATTGGGGAAAACACTCAAAACCAAGAAATATTTGGGTTTCAGTTAGCTAATCTAACTTGGGTGGGGTGTGTAAATAATCATAAGGAAATACATCATATATATATATATATATACCATAGACAATCCCAACCTATAGGGTCCACACCAATACATCCTAATTGCTACCTATAACTACTAATACACCACCACTATCACATACACCACTACCACTACCATATATAATGAAACCATCCCCAAGAAACCTTATAGAATATCCACGACAATCTTATGAGTTGCCCATTTCAACCCATCATTTAACCATTCCAGAATTATCAATTACCAACCAATTTAAGTTAATTATGTCATTAATTTTCCATATTCAATGAAAATCCACCAAATTTTTCACCAAAATTATCTCCATCCATCAATCACTCATTTCAAGCATTAATAATTTTATGTACAACAAAATCTTATTCATTTCTAGCACATGAATTACTACTAAATTTACCATTTTGAATCACATTTTATAACTACAAAGCATCTACAATGTCACCCCTCCAATGCATGGATAACTAAATCATTAATCTCCATACCTTCTAAGACACAAATAAATAAATTATCCCAACTATCACACATTAAAAATCAACAAAACCCATTCATCCCAATGAACAACTATAGCCCCACTTCATAATATCTATCACTTCCTAAAACCAACAATAAAAGAACCACCCTACAATCCTCAATATCCACACAAACACAACAACAAAAACAATACCAACAATAAAATTTATATTCAAATCCTATCAATAAAACATTCATGATGTTCCCCTTTTTACCTTTCTTTTATATTCACATAATATTACTTACTTGAGAAACCAAAATATAATTTTATTATCACACACATCTTATTTATTACTATATTTAACTAATTAGTTATTTTTATGAAAGGTGATTGTAATAGTCTGAATTTAACAAGAAACAAGTTTATCATTTTAGAAATTATAATATCTCAGCAAAGAAACAAAAAATTTAATAACTTTAGAAAATAAAAAACCAAGTAAATCACATGCGAATTTCTACCCTTCCCTTTTAATTTATTTAGTTAAATTTATTATCTTTCATTAATTCAAGTCTTAAAATCCACCCAAAGAATATATAGGCATGAAATTTCTATAATTTTCACAAATAAGGAAGAGTTATCAAATCCCTTATCTCGATATGAATCTTACAAGGAATCACCACATTAGAATAGTTGAATTGAAGATCAACTAGCACCAAACTTGAAGGGAACCACCCTGAAATCTATCCATAATAATCCACCATCAAACCACACCCAAAAATCAACCAAAAGCCAAAGAAACTCCCTTTAGTAGACCTCTAGAGGGAAGGATAACAATAAAGAAGAGTGAGGGGGATGGAAAAGGGAATACCTTGAATAAAGTAATAACTATCTCAAAAAAACAATTGGTTAGAATCCTTAATTAGGGCGTTTGAAAGGAAAGGCAAGGGTCTAGGGTTAGAAGGAAGGGAAGGAAAATAGAAATAAGGGAGATCAAAACCTCTATTTATAGAGGAAGTCTAACTAACCACCACCACAACATAGAGTCATGAAAATTTCCTGTGGTGTCCCCTGGTCAAATGAGATCTGATTTACCAATGTTTGAATATCTAAACTTCATGCATTTTAAAAACCAGATTAATCTTCTTTGAACACCACCAAGTCACCACAACCCTTAAACATGACATAAGAATAAATTCCTAGTTATTTTTCCCACCACACTAAGGAATTCAGCATGGTGAGTATGGGCTCACCATTTTCTTCTCTCTTATGTGCTTGATCACACCTCAGTATCACATGCCACCATGATCAACATAGGAAGTTTCAGATATTCTTGTTTCCCACAAGGAGACTTCCCTAGTTCCATTATCTTCACCACACCCACTGATATGGAATGGTTATCCCCATATTTCTCACCAAGAGATCCCATGAATTCCCACAAAACCACACCCTTCTCCATGGAATGGTGCTCATCTTATTTATCATAGGTCAAATATCTAAAAAAACACTCTCCACTATGAGTGTTTTAGAAACCAGGGTGGAACCTTTCTCCCAAAACAACTGATATCCACAACTAGCCTCCAAAATGACTTCCATCATAGACCTTTCTCCAAAACGACCACCACCATGCCTACCACAACAATATGGTGTACCCCTAATGGCTAAAATTCATCTCTAGCCCCTAAAATGCCTCCAAAATCACTCTCAACACCTAAAACACCCAAAAAACAGAAATTAATAGGCTGAGAAGGTTTGGGTTGTTACCAAAACTGCTAATCAATGCATTTTTTATGGAAGGTAGATGGGAACCGAGTTATATAAACACCTTAATTTGATATCAAGACAAGTAAAAAAATGTGAAGTGGTTTTTTATTGGTAAATGAGTTGTATAAATAACATTTTCATTTATTGATGTTGTGTAAATATTTTCTAGATATTTTATGTATGTTATTAATTTAACATTCCTTTAGAATTAATTCATCCTATAATGAATAATAACTATTTCAAAACAATATACTAGTGACACAAATCAAAGCCAACACAAAATTATAGTGTCATGATCTTAAGATTAGTGCCCCACATTTTAACAATTCTTATTATAAATTTAATGTTTACTTAACAACCTTCAAATTCCATGTGACATTGAAATGTTTCATATGAAATACATGAATATTAATCAAGTTATGTATCGATTCATATTTCATAAACATAAAATAATTAAACTCACTATCATATTAATCATTTAATTTATAATTAAATCATTGGTTTACTGATAATTAATTATCTATGAATAGTCACAAATTTCAAAAAAATACAAAATAAAAGAGATTTAATGAAAACATACATCTCAAATAAAATGTTATAACAAAGATTTGTTACTATATAAATGAAAAAATTCATTTGATTTAAAAATTCTCAATTTATTAAATGATACTAATTATTATATTTTCAAACATATTTTTGTACTATATTTCATGAATTTTTTGATACTTTAATGTGAAAAGTATCAGAATTTTTTTTTATTCATTAAAGATATTTTGGGATGAGTTTACATTTCTGTTTTAATTTTGGAATTTTCTTGATATATTTGAGTTATTTTATGAATCTATATAATTAGATAACATCTTTTTAATATTTTTTAAATATTCAAAAAAATGTCATTATTTTATGTTCAACCATTTTAATCTCCAATTTTAAGATTTTTTATAAGAGTATAAGGTCCAATAAAAAACATTTCCACTTATTTAATTCATATATTAAAAAGTAATAAAAAATAAATAAAAATAATATATATATATATATATATATGCTAAAAAAATTAAAATGGACGATATAAATACATCCTATATATTTAATAAAAAATATTTCCAATTCATTTTCTATATATTTTTCGATGTTTATATTTTTAAAATTTTCATTGGTCCTGAATGTTCACTAAAATCATTATTTTTTCATTTATATATTAATAGGAAAATAAAACAATAAATTAAAAATAAATATAATATATATACATATATATATATATATATAAATAATATATAAATTATATATATATATATATATATATTATTTTGATTAAAATAATTTAAAATAAAATAAATA
Source organism: Viscum album (assembly GCA_963277665.1). Taxonomy (NCBI): domain Eukaryota; kingdom Viridiplantae; phylum Streptophyta; class Magnoliopsida; order Santalales; family Viscaceae; genus Viscum; species Viscum album. Next base: position 1,573,778,725 of record OY728148.1, on the reverse strand, counting down.
TAATAAGATAAATGAGCGATATAACTAAAAAAATTTAAAATTACAATGGAAGATGAAAACATCCTAGAAAAATAAATAATAAAATAAAAATTATAAAATATTTTGGTTTCACTATGTTTAATATGGGGTAAATTGGGCCTTTAATTTTTTTTAATTTGATTGTTTCTTAAATGGGATATATTTATTCTATTAGTCCTAAAATTTTATTCCCCCTTTTTTTAATAGAACTGAATGAGACAAGGGTGTCTCTAAATGACATGATTTTTTGACCCTATAGACCATGGTGAAAGTGATAAAATAAATCAATGATAAATAATTAAAACATTTAACAAATATAAAAAATAAACTGAATAAAAACTATAATGGTAATTTCAAAAATTATAAATAATAATAATTTATTTCAATTATTTTATAAATTTTTAAATAATTATTTCCCAATTCAATTCAATTTCATTATAAAGCTTCAAAATAATGAAACATTTAATTATGATTCATTTAATTCAATTTTCTATCCATTCCATTCCATTAATAACCATTCCATTTCAAATTATAAAGACTCCCAAACACACGCTTATGATAGAAAAGGACAAGCAAGCCTTTTCTTGTGGTCAAATAATTATAATCTTATTTTTTAGTTTGGAGAGACAACTACATTACGAAACCCATACATGGAAATAAAAAATTAAAAAATATAAATATTAAAAAACATGTAAATTTAATTAAATATACATCTATTTTTATGTCAAATATATCTGTACACATATTCCCCCCTCTTTTATTTCACTTTAACTCCTCCACCTTCTTCAAAACCATGAATTCACGATATTCCATTTTAATCCCCTACCTTCTATTAAATCCCCCACCTTTAGTGGAATTAAATGGAATGATTTAATTTTAATGACCCATGTTCAAATATGTAATGTAAAATAGAATATCAAAATAGATAAAAAACTGACATCCAATATCAAAAAACAATAATGCATATGATGGTCCCCTATATGCTCTCCTTCTCAAGGGATTCTTCTAAAGAATATTTGGAAAATTTATTAGTGAATTAAGAAATATAAAGAGTTTAGAAATAACTTAAAAAACTTCATATAATCATGTAAACTATAGATTGTGACTCTTTTATAAGATATTTTATATTTTTTATCATCTATGTACTTTTCCTTTTTTTCATGTCTAGTTGGGGAGGAGGGAGGGGTAGTCTCTGTGGATCTTGAAGGCCCACCTCTCAATTTTCAAACTTTGTAGGATTATATGTTTTTTAAGTGATGAATACCTTCCACGAGATAAAGTATGAGGGTATTAATTCTTTACTTTTATATATTGATGATAACTCCTCATTTTTTGTTAATTAAGGATAAATAATCATTAATATGACATTTTTAGTGATTATACAAAAAACACATCAAAAAGTTGACTTTTTTACTTTCTAAGAATGATTCATGTTGTTTACTTTCAACAAAATTCTTATATATATATTCATTTGGAAAACTATATATTTCACATATATTATCATTTTTTCTTCTTCCAAAAATAAAATATAATTTTATTTTTGATTTAAAATACATCCATCTTCTTATAATAAAAGATAAATATCTCCTCTAAACTTCTTTAATGTCAATTGAATCATTTATTATCTAATAAGAAAGAAAAAATAACCTATATTATTAAAAAAATGTCTTGATAAATAAAATAATAATAAAAAACTTACTAAAATGGTCTCCCATAGCTGAACTAGTGTAATTTGGTTGACACTTATCCATTCAAAAATCAAAATGGATATTTTTTATTAATCTTGAATAGCTACAAAACTCCTAAATTTATTTGAATTTAGACTCTTAGGATTACCATTTCCCTCAAATTCAATATATTTCCTTTGGACCTTGGTATGAGAAAGTGATAATTTGGGTAAACATGTGCTACCACTTCTACCAACCCTAGAACCCTTCTCTTTCTCTATAAAAGTATGAGGATTTGTGTAGAGCAACGAGGAGGATTATTAACTGAAGTATGTGGAGGGTCCTCCCTATAAGATCAAGACAATTTTTTTCTTAGATATAACATGATCCTACAAATAAAATTAATAAATAATTAGTTAAATGTTACAAAAATATAATTTTTAATTATAAAATTGAATAAAAATTGGAAAATGATACAAAAATAAAATCAAAAACAAAAAAACCCAATTATTTATCATATTTGTTAGAGTAGTTAAATAAAATGCTAAAAAATGTAGACCACATTTACGAGACATGAAATAATAATGAAAAAATAAAAAAACTTAATTAAAATATTATAAAAATCCAACTATTATATATAAAATTGAATGAAAATTGAAAAATGTTACAAACAAATCAAAACAAAACAAAATAGAAAACATTTTTTATCTTATTCATTAGAGTAGTTAAATAAAATTCTAAAAAATAATAACAACATTTATATGACAAGAGATGATGTATATATAAAAGAAAAACTTAAGTAAAAGATTTCAAATCTAACTATTTCATATAAAATTGAATAAAAATTAAAAAATGATATAAAAAAATAAAAAAAACAAAGAAAACTTTCAAATCCAACTGTTCCTTTTTCATGATCATTCCATATGATAGAAACTATTTCTGTGATGTGCTCATCAATATCCTTTGGCAATATTTCCATGAAAGTAGGGATATTATATAATTCACCACCATAATCAAAAATTTTATCCCCAAAATACTATTTTTACTTGTAAAATAATAGACCTTTGGACATTTAATGAATCAAGAATATATAATTTTTTTTCAAATGTTTTCATGATAAAGAGTCATATGTGTATATAGTACCTCTAGTTATAAGTTAATGACCCTTTATTTATGTTTTTTATGTATGTAATGTGTTTTGGTGAAGGTTGGGAGGGTATGGAGGACTTTTGGAATGTTTTGGGTGCTTTTTTGGAGGTGCATGATTTGATCACGATTAATAAAAACCAGGAAACTCCTCCAATAAACCATGCAAAGTGAGATAGAGGATATTGGGTAGGTGCATGGTTAGGAACATAGTTTGGCCAGACCCTACATCCACCTTGTAGTAATCATTCCTTTTGGAACATAGGGAAAAAAAGTTGGAACATTATTTATCTAACCATGAAAGCCAACTATGTGAAGGATGTTTGGAGGTAGTGGTCGGTACACAGTTAGCACACAATTTGGCTAATCGTGCGAGCTAACCATGTACGACCAAAAGTTAGATAAAAAAATTGTGGATCTAACTCAGTTTATCCTCTAATCCAATCACTTTTCTTCTATTTCAACCCTAACTCAGTTTTCTCTCCTACCAAAGGCCATGGAGACACTTACCTTAGACCCAAGAGTGACCTGTTGACAAATATTGGTTCGTTGAAGGCTGAATTACTTGGTAAGTCTCTATTATTGGTGGGTTTCCTTAGATCTATTCTTATTCCCTCTCTTGGATTCATATATCTAGTCTATTGGGGATAAATCTATGATATTTAAATAAAATAATGATGATATTTGGCTGTGTTGATGTTATGTAATGAGATCTAAGGAGGGTTTTTGGAGATTCAACATGGTTTTGTTGAAGAATTCTTATTGTTCTTCATTTTCACCAGATATTCTAAGGTAGGTGGATTCAATATGAAATCCTCTTATTAGAAATTTAAGTCTTAGTTTTAAATTGTTTGAATCACTTTAAATTGATTGTGATTTTGATGTGAAAATCATGGTATAAACCCTCTTTAGTGATAAATTGTGGATTTTTGGAAATTATTTTTTGTGCAAAGTGCTTTGTTTATGGATTTTAAAATGATGATTTTAAAATTTATTTTTTTGATTCATGGAAATGGTTTGATGGTAATTTTTTCAAAAAAATAGATATTTTTTGAGATAGATTGAAATTTTTGACTTGTTATTGGTTTTTTTCATAATGGATGGTGTGTGTTTATGTGAATTGGGATGGATAAGTGTATGAAGTTTCCCCCAAAATTAGTGGGATGGATAAGGGTATGAAATTTTTCCCATCAAAATGGTTCACCTAGTGATGACCTGGTTAAAGGATGACTCACCACTCACGATTATAGGGAGATTCATGGTTTCATGAATATTTGGATGTGTGGATATGTGTAATGGATAGGATTATGCTAAAATGGGATTTGAGAAATGGGTTTAAAGAGGTGTTTCTTTCCTTGAAAATTGTTTTGGTGTGGAAGTTGTTTTATATTCAAATATAAACCATTTTAAAATGTTTTATTAAAATGTTCTAACATGTTCTATCATAGTGGAATGTGTAGGGAAGTCATTTTAGGAAAACCTACCAAGTTTCATTACTCACCCCCTGCTTGGCCACTTTGGTGAGTTTGCAGATATTGTTTATCAAGACATAGGTAAAAGAAAAGTATTCCATTTATTTAGTGATACATTATGATACTTCAGGATATTTGGATATTGGAGCATATTGGGAGCTACAAAGTTGATGTCTTTAGATTCTTTTAGATTTTTTGTATTTTTCTTCTGCTTTATACTCTGATATTGGTTTTTGTTTCCACATCATAATTTTTTATGTCATTTTGTTGCTTTGGAATTACATTGAGTTGTATTACATTGTTGTCATGCATCATATAGTAGTTGTTGTTTATGATTTTGTTGGTTGTGGTTGTTTTATTTTCCAAGGGAAAATCGTCCCCTAATTGTTAATGAATCCCTCAACATTTATTTCTAGCCTTTCATGTCTTGGGGATGTCACCTAAGGCGAAGTAGCAATTCCTCCTTATATCAAGCCAATGAAGAGGGGTGGAATATTAAAAATGGTACTAGTCATGAACATTCTATATTTCATTTTGGAAAAAATGGTATTGGTTTTTAAATATTGGAGTTGAAAATCATTTTGGTTTAGTCCAAAAGTTAGGATGGTAGAAAGGAATAGGATCTTCAAAACTTAAAATGTAGAGAATAAAAAGGCATAGCTAACCTATTTATGCTAAACTTCAATTTACCAGGGATTTGTGTACATAAGTGGTTTGGAAAAACTTATATAAGTGTTATCTCATTGTCATGGGTTTATCCAATGAGAAATACATGACATGCATTAATAAAAATGAATTCCTACATGGAATTCATATTTAATTTTGAGTAACGATTTATGATTTTGGTTAAAAATATTGATTTTTGAAAAAGTTTTGAAATTATTTTTAAATGCGAGGTTTTGAAAAGGCATGGTATGGGTATTTGAAAATGGGTCGATTGGTGAAATTTCCAAAAATGGTTGAAAATGGAAAATTTTGAATTTTGGGAAGAAATGTTGTGATATATGATGTGGTAGAATTTGAAATTACTAAGCCTTTAGTTTCTATAGAGTGTGACTTATGGAGTTTGTTGTGTTTATCGAAAATGGAACCTAGTAGGCATCATAAAAACCAACCAGAAGAGGCTGTTGAGAATGTGGTTTCACCTGAGCCATAGGTGAACCAACAACTAGTTCAAAGTATTTCCAAAGATTTTCAAGTAGTGGATAGAGGGAAATGAAAGGATAAACCAAGTAAAGTGGATCATTATGTTCAATTATAGAAGCATATTCCAACTATATTTTAGGGTGATTCAGAACTAGAGAAGGAATATGTGTGTCTGAATAGGATGAATCAAATCTTAGATTTTCTTAGCACACCATTTGAGATAAAATTCAAGCTGGAAACATATATATTGGAGGATCTTTCATGATATTGGTAGGCTTTAAATGTTCAGGATAAATTAGACAAAGGTATTGCATGGGTTGATTTTGAAGAATAATTTAAAAAAATTATATCCTCACATGTTTAGAATTTCTAGAACGACAAACCTTTTCAGCTTGAAGTAGGAGAATCTCTTAGTGATAGAGTATGCAGATAAATTTATTAATTTAGTTTGTTTTTCACTCGAATTTTCTACTAGTACATGCTTGAAGGAACATATTTTTGAATTAGGGACGAGGTAGGAGATTCATTTGAAGATTAATATGCTTTGTATAATGGATTATATAAAAATGGTCAATATAGAAATGGTGGAATAATGAGACATCTTAGGTAGTATGGGTAGAGAAAGTATGTTGATACCTAAGAGAAATGGTGGGAACTCTAATGCTGGGAAAAATCAAAAGAGGGATAGCTATTTCCAAGTTAGTGTAATGACTTAGAACCAAATGACTGGATTGGGGTATCTTCCACCAAAACCAAAGATTAAACCTAGATGTTTTCAATGCGATTCATTCAAACACATGAAGTGAGATTTTACAAAACCACCTAGATCATGCCCCAATTTCAACCATATGGGGAATATTCAGTGCTATTATCACATTTCTCCAAGGTCTGGTGTTTGAGACACTTCTCATGTGGTGAAAAAATCGTATGCTTCGACATGATGAGGGTAGAAGAATAATTATTACTGTAGAACTGAGCTTTCAATGATGATTCTAGGAATACCATTACTCCTTAGAAAGGGAAATCTCAATAGGAAAATAAAGAACAAAGTGCAGTGAGTAAGTGGTTATATGGAGCTAAGAAAGTGATTGTGGATGATCAATATAGACCATCGATGGTGAGAGGTATGATTATTTTGAATTCCACCCTTATGAAATCTTTGTTTGATACAAGTGCATCCCATTAATTTATTTCTTCTCATTCTGTTGATATCTCGAGATTAAATGTTGGAATGATGCAATCTATTTTAAAACTTCAAACTCCTCTTGGTAAAAGGGAATGTTGATCCTTTATGTGTAAAACAAGTTCTATAACTACTGATGGATTTGAATTGATATAAGATTTTTCTATGATTGATATGTATGTCCATGAAATAATCCTAGGTATGGATTGGTTGACTTTGTTCAAATCTCTCATCAATTTTTATACTTGAACTGTTAGTTTTACGACTGATGATGGTGTCAAGCATCTCTTTAAAGGAGACTGGAATGTAATGGTAAGTTAAATGGGATTGTTGGCACTACTAGTTGGAATGATCTCATACTAGTTGGAAGTGCTGACCTTGACATCATTTAAAGAGATAGAAAATAGCAATTATCAAGTGTTTTTATCAGTTTTTGGATGTTTTTCCTGAAAATTTATTAGGATTTCCACACATAAGATAAGTGGAGTTTATGACTGATTTCATATCGAGGACCATTCCTATATAAATTCTATATTATCAAATGGAACTAAAATAATTAATGGAATTGAAATTCTAGTTGTGAGAGCTATAAAGAAAATATTTCATTCAAACTAGAACATCTATATGGGAAGAACTGATCTTTTTTGTAAAGAAGGAAAATGGAACTCTTCAGTTTTGGGTAGATTATTATAAGATTAACCATGTTATGATAAAGAAATACCATCCAATTACACATATTGATGATCTGTTTGATAAATTGATGGGATCCCAGTGGTTTTTTAAAATTGACTTGCGATCAGGATATCACCAATTGTGGGGTTTTGAGGAGTATATTCCAAAAAACAGCTTTCAGGAGTAGATATGGCCATTATGAGTACATGGTTATGACTTTCGGTATTATGAATGCACCATAAGTCTTTATGAAAATTATGGATTAGATATTTAAAAGGTATATGGATTATTTTGTGGTGGTGTTTTTGTATTAAATACTATTTTATTCAAGGACCATGGTTGATCATGAGAAACACTTAGCGATAGTGTTGGGTATTTTAAGGGATCATTGTTTGTATGCCAAAATTTCAAAGTGTGGTCTTTAGATACAAGTGGTATGTTACCTTTTCAATGTAATCTATGAAAGGGGTGTTTATATGTATCCACAAAAGATAGAGGCTATTATCTCTTGTAAATCACCGAATAATGTCTTTTAGATACACAATTTCCTTGGTCTGGTTGGTTATTACTGACATTTTTCATGATTTTTCTTGAATAGATTCACCTATGACATTTTTTACAAGGAAGGGTGTCCCATTAGAAAGGAATAATGAATGTAATAAGTCTTTTCAAGAGATTAAATTTCACCTTACATCAACACGAACCTTGATTTTTCTAGAATCAGGACAAGGGTATGTGGTGCATTGTGATGATTCGAGATCAGGTTTGGGATGCATTCTCATGAAAGGAGATCATGTTGCTTCTTAAGACTCATGGATGTTAAAATTTCATGAGGAGAACTACCAACACATTATTTGGAGTTAGTTTCTATAGTCCATGCTTTGAATACTTGGTGTCATGACCTATTTGGTGAGAAATTCATGGTGTTTACGGATCATAAGAGCTTGAAACATATTTTCTCAAAAAATTATTTGATTCTGATAAAAAGAAGATGGATAGAGTATCTACAAATGTTCAACTTTGAATTGATTTATACACCAAGAAAAGGAAATTTATTGGTAGATTCATTATGTATAAATTCACATGTTAAGTTGGAAAAAAGGCTTCAGATCATTTGAATTTGATGTCAGTGATAGCTAACATGCACTTAGATTGTGAAGAAAGAGGCAGTGTTTATATTTTATTCTTGTTTTATTTTCTTCATGATTTATTAGATATGGTTAAAGAGGTACAAACATATGATTTATAATGTGTTGTAATGTGGTTGAAACTCAATGGTGGGGAAACCATTGAGGGGTAGAAGATGGATAGGAGTTTAGTGTTGTGGTTTAGAGATAGATTGTCGTACCTATGTCTTGTCACCACCATTCAAGATGGTCTGTTCATCCTGAAATATAGAAGATGAATAAGGTTTTGAAAGAATGAATTTTGTGGGTTGACATGAAAGGAAAGGCGGATTAGTTTGTTTTGATATGCCTCATCTATCAGCATGTTAATGTAGGGCATCAGTGACCAGTAGATATGTTGTAGTTTTTACCTATTACTATTTGGAAATGGGAGCTTACATCCATGGATTTTGTAATAGGTCTCCCAAGAACAGTTCAAAAACATGATTCCACATGGGTGATAGTGGATTGACTCACAAAGTCGACCCATTTCACCCCTATTCATGAATCTCATGTGGTGGAGGGAGTGTCAAAAATCTATATATGAGAAGTGGTAAAGAGAAATGAAATATATATTTCAATAGTATCAGAATGAGATCTAAGGTTTATATTTTATTTATTGAAATAATTATAGAAATCCCTTGGGACTCAGTTGACTATGAGTATGACATATCACACTCAGATGAATGGGAAATCTGAAAGGATGATATAAATGTTGGAAGATATGCTTCAGACCTGTGTAATGGATTTTGGTGGATCATGTACCATTAGTGAATTTATCATATAAAAATAGTTATTAGGACTTCATATATAAGGATTATTTTGAATCATTGTATGGAATTCCTTATCATTTTCCACTTTGTTGGGTGGAAATGGGTGAGACTTCACTAGTTGGGCCGATCCTTGTACAAGAAACCACTGAGAAGATTCAATTGATCAGGAAAAGGATGGAGACAATATAGAGTCATCAGAAATCATATGCAGATCATTGTCAATGGCTGTTGTTATTCAAGGTGAGTGATCTTGTGTTCTTGATAATCTCTCCAAGGTTTGGTAATTTTCATTTTTGGAATCATTCCAATTTATGTCCTCGATACATATATCCCCTTCTGAGATAATTGAATGTGTTGGTGATGTGGAATATAGGTTGTCTTTTCCACCATGATTTAGTACAGTGCATAATGTGTTTCATGTATCTCAATTGAAAAAATATTAGCCAAATCATGACCATGTGATTCTACAGGATCATGTTGACCTAGATCCAGATGCTTTGTTGGTTTATATACTGATATAGATTGTGTACAGGAAATAAAAAGTCTTTTGTGGGAAAATCATTAGTCAAGTGTGAGTTTTGTGACAACATAGTCAGATTCAAGAAGAAATTCAGGAATGGTAGAAAGAAATGATTGAAAAATAGCCTGAAATATTTTAGGGAAATAGTGGTTTTCTACTTTATGGGAATCGAAAGGCCAATGGTGGGGAGTATCTAGAACCCCCTGTTTTAGGTAAGTAATCATTTATTTCTATTTTTTATGTATGTAATGTGTTTGGGTTAAGGTTGGGAGGGTATGAAGGAATTTTGGAATGTTTTTAGGGATTTATAGAGTTGCACAGTTTGAGCACAGTTAGTGGAAACTGTGAAACTCCTCTAAGAAATCATACTAAGTGAGACAGAGGATATTGGGTAGGTGCATGGTTAGATGAATAATTTGGAAAAATTATGCAAACACCTAGTAGTATCTATGATTTTTGGAATATAGGAAAAAAATGGATGGAATAAGGTTTGTCTAACCATGAGATCCAACAATGTGAATGATGTTTGGAGGTATTGGCTAGCACACAGTTTGCATAACCGTGCAAGCTAATTGTGCATGACCAAAAGTTAAATTAAAATATTGAGGATCTAACTTAGTTTAGCCCCTAATCCACTAGTTTTTCCTCTATTTAAACCATAACTCGTTTTTATCTCTTCCTAAAGTTTTTGGAGACTCTTCTCTTCAATCTGGGAGTAATCTGTTGGAAAATCTGGCACATTGAAGGACAAATTTCTTGGTAAGTCTCTGTTCTAGGTGGGTTTACTTAGATCAATTCTTCTTTACTCAATCGAATTTGTAGATCTAGACTTTTGGGGATATATCTATGACAATTTATTCCAATAATGATGATATTTGGATATGTTGATGTTAGGGAATGAGATCTAAGGTGGATTTTTGGAGATTCAACCAAGTTCTGTTGAATAATTCACATTGTTATTCATTTTTGTTATAGTTTCTGAGGTAGGTGGCTTCACTCTCAACTCATATTATTAGAAATTGAAGGTTTTGTTTCAATTTTTTTGAATTTATTGAAATTTATTGTGAAATTGATGTGAAAATGATGATAGAAACCCTCTTCAGTAATAGTTTTTTGGATTTTCGAAAATTGGTTTTTGTGCAAAGTAATTTGTTTATAGATTTTAAAATGTGATTTTTTTATTAATGGAAATGGTTTGATGGTAATGTTTTCAATAAAATAGATATTTAACTGAAATTTATTGAAATGGTTTATTTCCATTGGTTTTTGGAATAATGTATAGTGTGTGATAATGTGAATTCAAATGAATTAGGGTATGAAATTTCCCCTATCATTAGTGATTTAGATAAGTATATGAAATTTCCACCATAAAAACGGTTCACCAAGTGATGACTTGGTTAAAGGATGAATCACCACTTGAGAGTATAAGAGGGTTCATGGTTGAATGCATGGTTAGATGTGTGGATTTGTGGAATGGATTGGATTATTTCAAAATCTGATTTGAGAAATGGGTTTAAATAGTTTTTAATTTTCTTGAAAAATATTTTGGTATGGAAATTGTATTATATTCTGATATAAAATGTTTTAAAATATTTTAAAATGTTTTATATAAATGTGATAACATGTTTTATTCTAGTGTAATGAGTAGGGAAGTCATTTGGGGATAACCTACTGAGTTTCATTACTCACCCCTACCTGGGCACTTTAGTGCGTTTGAAAATATTCTTTATCAAGACATGGGTAAAGTCAAAGTATCTCATTTATTTAGTGATACATCGTGATACATTGGGATATTTTGTGGAGTTGGATATTGGAGCATATTGGAAAATTTGGAGTTGTTTTCTTTAGAATATTTGAGTTTTTTTTGGATTTGTCTTCCACTTTATACTCTGATACTAGTTTTAGTTTCCGCATTGTACTTTGGTATAGTATGTGATCAGTTTGGAATTACATTGGGTTGTGCTACATTTTTATCATGCATCATATAATAGTTGGGGTTTAAGGTGTTGTTGGTTTTGGTTGTTTTATTTTTAAAGGGAATATCATCCTCCAATTTTTAATGAATCCCCAAACATTTATTTCTAGCCTTTGGAATCTTTGGGGTGATGCCTAAGAAAAAGTATAAATTTTACCTCATCTCAAGCCAATGATTCATGGTGGGATATTACATTGTATTCTAATCTATTTAGATCTACTAGTGTCATTTTGAATTCATCGCGTTTAACACTTTTATTACTAATAACCCATCTAAAGCTGAATATAAGAAATCAAAGTTTTATGTAATCAATCTCCCATATATATTCAACAAATCCATAATATAAACTTGATGTGGAGATTGATTTGTTGTATTTTTCACATGAAAAATGCATTTATTTAGTGAAAACTAATAAACAGCTATTATGAACTACACTTATATGGTTATAGTCTTTTGTATAAAATGTATAGCTAATAATTTCATACTCAGACCATGTTATCATATTTAAACATGTGCTTCCCACTAACTATCTTAATATTTTTTATGCATTAAATCTACCATGAATAGTCTTCTTTAAACTAGAGATTTTTTTCATATGCTCATTTAGTACCCATATATCTTTATTCTTTGTATAACATTATTTTAACACATTATAATTTGATGTTACATATTATTGAGTGTCATTTGTGTTATTAATGATGTATAAATGTGCCTATATTATTTTTTCACCAGTTAGTGACTTATTTTAAATCCATCAATCCCCTTTACCCCTAAAACCAACTCATACATTGTGAGATATAGGTAAACCTATATTCTTCACTACAGATAAGTAGTCCATAAAAAACTCTACCACCAACAAAGAAATATATTTATCAACAATGGATACTTTTGGTTGATATGGAGTCTTAATAAACCCCTTAAATATATTCGTATACCTTTTAGAAGGATACATACAAAATAAATATACAGGACCTCAAAGATTTATTTCTACCAATAAATGAACCATTAAATGTACCATGATATCAAAAAAAGATGGTGAAAGTAAATTTATAGTTGAAAAAGTATATTGACTTCATTTTTCTAAAAATTGTTTAAAAAATTCAGATATACCATTTTTTTATAAATTAATTTGAAAAAATAACACACCCTAATGATTTTAAATCTAACATGGGTGGGTAATATTCCATTAAATACAACTGTTAGAAGTTGTTGTATCATAACATGATACTCATGAGATTTCATGACCGTTAACTTCAAATCTTTTAGTGACAATTTTTTTTACATTTTTAGAATAACCATGTGGAACTTTAATACCATGGAGGGCCTAATTTTTTTTATTTTCTCCTTCTTGGATAATGTATGACAATCCAGGGGTAAGTATATTCATTTTCCTTTAAAAGTGATAGCTAAATCTGGATATATTCCCATTGACAGTAAGTATAGTATTGTATTCAAACCATCCTTACTCTTTCCTTTAATATATAATAATGTTCTAATAAAATTATCATAGATATTATTCTCAACATGCATCACGTCAATGTTATATTTGAATTCTTGATAACTGAAATATCAAAGCTAAAAAAATATTGATAATTTTCCATATATTTCTATCATTTAAAGATCTTTGTTTCTTTAAAAATTAGACATCAATTTTTTTCACCCTCTCAAAATATTGATTGATTGAAAAGATATTTAAAGTAATATAAAATTCTTATGAGCCATTGAATACTTTTTTAATCTTTTATAAGAGCGATCCCTATATAAAAATGTTCAATGATCCATGCACACTATTTTTGTCCCATGTTGTAGTTGATAACATGAAGTCAATTCTTTGTAAATTGTAAAATATTTATTCCCCTTTACACTGTATCTAGGAAAGTTTCCATATGTTGGGAATCCATTTATAGTGAATACGATCATTGAATGAAATAAAAAATATTCTTTTTTATAAGAATCAAACACTCTGATACCTTACTCTCATAAGAGTTTAAAAATATCAATTAATGGTGACAAGTAAACCTAAATATAATTTCTAGGTTGTTTTGGTCTAGAAATCATTGAAATAAACATGACATATTTAGGATTCATACAAAATTCAAGATATAAGTTGTAAATTACCAAAAAATAGAACATAAACTATATTTTATACTAAGGATCTAATATGGATTCATTCCGTCTATTTGCATAGTCCTATTAGGTCAAATAGGGTAATGGAAGATGGTCTAGATGGGGCTGAATAGACCAAATTAAAAATTTAATCAAATAAATTGAATAATTAAATTAAATTTCAAAGTTAATTATAAAACTTAATTAGCAACGGAAAGATTAAATAACGCAAGGATGTTTTTTATAGTAGTTTGGTCCAAAGTTGGCCTACTTCTACTGTTATACTTCTCTACCTGGCAAGAGATACATATGCACTAAAAATTATTTTTATTGGGGAATCATAAACCAATTAAAAAAAATTCTTTTCTAGTGGTGGGATAACCATGAAACTGACTTTTGTGTGGGGGAGTCACAACCCTTACAACCTGAAATTTGACACTGGGAGTCACAACCCAAATAGTCTTGAATTTAGATATTGGGAGTCACAACCCTTAGATCCTGACCTTAGAATCCGCAAGTCAAAACCTGAGAAAATATAATTACAAATAATGATTTTTTGTGAAAAATAATCCACAAAAAAAAAAGAGTGCATGTGAGAGATAGGAAAAAGTGTTACAGACTCACAACAAGATGAAAGATGATAAACAATGAAATCATAAGTACCAATTATTGTGGATTAGATTAGATCGTTTCATCAAGGAAATTATAGTTGATGTAGAATTAATTCATCCCTTGAGAGATCTTATAGCTGATGAACTAGAGCATCATAGGATGTTGCAGATTTCACAATAGGTTCAAAGTTCACAACACTTTCTCTTCAAAAAACAGAGTATAAAAAATGTTAGCCTGTGTGCCTTGTAATTTTGTATTTTGATATTATGTATTGTTATATATATATTCTTTCCTACAAGATATAATTATTTATATATATATATATAGAATAATTATTCAGAAGATATAGAAGCTCATCTTTCTTAGGATATTCAAAATAAATTGAGTCAAGAGTGTTCATAAATATCTCTATAAAAATCGCAACACTGTTGCCTCTTTATTCCTATAGAATAAATCTCAAATAAAATCATTCAAAAATAATTTGAATAAGTCTTCCAAAAATATCTCCAAAATTATATAAGAATCTAATGATTTAAAAAAATGATTTAAATCCATTCAAACTTCTTTAAAATTAGAAAAAAACAGTTCTTGAAAACTAGCAACACAATCCGTAAGTAAATTCAAAATTTTGAATTTTAACAATTTCGAAACCACCAAATTAATGGGAAAAAGGAATTGAAAAATTATTAATTTTCCTCTTTAAATATTCCACCAAAAATATTAAAAATTCTTCTATTATACTCCTTATATTTAATGAGAAATTTTCCAATATAAAAACCTTTAAAAATAATCCATATATATGTAGAAAATCATTGGGGGAAGGAATGTAAATTCTTGTACCCCAATCCCCTCCTAATAATATTTTTTTTTTCATATTATAATGTCAATCTATCAGATCATTTTATTTCTAATGTATGTCTTTCAATATCTATAGAAACTATTTAAAACTCTCATCACTCCATCCATTTCTAGATTTCAAGTTAAAAAATTATAACACTGTTGATAAAACCATAAATTTCAAACAACTTTTATATAATATTTTTTAATATATCTATATAGGATATTTATTTTAGGTGTTTTATCAAATACTTTAAATTTAATATTATGAATTATTTCTTCAATTTAATCATAATTATCATCTTGAAAATCTTTATGATCATCACATCATAATTTCTACCAAATTTTACCATGCCAAATCTAATAACTATAATTCAGATTAAAACCATTACAAATTAAATAATATTTGATTTCTTCATTTTGAAACTTTCTCATATTTAAAAATTTCATGCATGGATAAAAAATGGGCCATTATTTAGAAAATTGTCTTTGGTAAATTCCAAAAAACAATCAACCCCTTACTTATATTCAACACATGTTTATCATAAAATAATATAACTATGATTCATTATCACCTATAATAAATTTTAATTATTTAATATAAGTTATTATATTATACCTTGGTTTTTTCCTTGTTTTCCGCACTCTCTTATGTTTCTTCCTTTTGATTTCTTTTTAATTTAAGAGGTGCAACCTCTTTATTTTAAAAAATATATAAATCATGGTGAGACCAATATTTAAAAAAAAGAATTACAAAACATTGCAAAAATAAAAAAGGAAAAACATTTTAGGAGAAAAAAATGATAAATAAAATAATGACACAATATTTCAAAAATAAAAATAGAAAAATAGATATATAGAAACATAAAAATAGATACAGACTAGTCTGCACGAAACACACAATTCAAAAGAGTGGTGGAAGAGGGCATAGAGAGACCTAAAATAGTGTATTAAAGAGATTAGAGGCTTAGAGGATTGAGAAAAATATTTATCTGATTAAAGAAATAATTTATTTTGAATTTTTGTTAATTTTGTGGAGAATTACATTGAATATATTTAAAATTTCATATCCCTTTTCTTTATTAATTAATAATGATTTATTTTCTACTCATGGTTGATTTTTTATTAATAAATAGTAGTTAAACCCTTTAAGGAAAAAAGGTTATGAGTAAGTGGATGGGTGTTTAATACTTTTCTATTAAAATCAACTTTATAAGCAAATTTCGTACAATTGTATTATACTGGGTATATTTATTTTATTTTATTTTTTATTTCATTGTTGATCAAATACTTTAATAATGTGGAAATGCAGCATGATATATCATATAATATCATGTGAGTGGTTCTTATTCATATTTTTCTAAAAATACCAGTTCTTAATTAACTTTTTTTTAATTTTCTTAAGCACAAGATATTAGACATTAGGGTAGTGTTAAATGGAATTGAACATATTAATTTTTACTAATTTTATTAGTTTATAATTGTTGTTTTCAATATAATCCTAAGTGGATAATATCTGCATATTTCCACTAGAGTTTTTATCTAAATTATGTTACTTTTCAAGATTTATTTTAGTTTCTTCCATTAACTCAAAACCATTTAATTGATAACTTTCATGGAAGAAATTATAAGTTTTTTTTAAATTTCTCATGATATTGAGGACTATCTTTCACTTATTACTATTTTATATTTTAGCATTAAAAATTAATTTCATAAACCCTAATTTTAGAAACAATATGAAACGAGACATCATAATGGATCCAATTCAAAATTTTGACAATGTTATTGGTGAAAGATTATCCAAACTACAATAAACTAAATACTAGTTGATTAAATCAATATTATTATTTTTACTTATAATTTCCCTTTATTCTTTTTTTATGTATGTAATTTAATTATTCTTTTCATCATAGTCTTGTAAATCAATTAACACAATCACAATCACTTAATAAAAGAAATTTGATGTTGAAACACTATTATTTTTTTATCTTGATATTGAGAGGCTTCTATTTAGAAAAATCGAGTTGTGATGGTAGAAAAACCTAACCCAAAAGAAGGGAATCAAAATCTTCTATGGTGGTTGACTAGTGATGACATGGGTACTCTCAAATAATGGTTTATTTTTACTAAGTTAGTCACAATAGATGAACCAATTAATTCTCTTAAGGATAAATTACTTTAATTATCTTATTATAGGTTAAAATATACAAACAAAAAAATGATATTGATTTGAAGGGTTATGAAGTAAAACAAGGTGATTATGAAGGCATGATTTTTAAGAAAATTTGTTTGATAAAGCGTAACTAATATAACCTACAACTTAAATTAAATTTTTATCTATATTATTGAAATTATTATTTCATTTAATTGATATCCCCTCATTTTTTTAACTTTTTAACCCTATATAAATGAACATAACCATTAAAAATTGGAAACATTTAATCCTAAGCCTAATTTTAGGACAACTAATCATGAAAATATACTTTTATTATCATTTACAAGTTAACTTAAGGTAAGTATTAAAATAGGGTAGTATCTCTACACTTTAAATCAAAATTATTTTAGTTTATGGAATGAAATTTAAATCTATAAATTAATCCTCAATTGTTTTATTTTAACACTTAAATGGCATTCTCACAATTCACACTTTACCCAACCTCATATGAAACATGATAATTGTTTGAATGATTGATCAATTAAAAAATAAATTCATTTGTACAAATAAAATGAATAATATAAATATAATCTGTTATATTCAAAATAAAAAATTAAATAATGTGTAAATTAAATTTGTTGCTAAAGAACCACACTTCCATGAGCGGAGGGGTCATCACAGAAATGATTTATAAGAAAAAAGGTTTGAAAAGGAAAAACCCAATTTTTTATACTCTTCACTTATAAAAACAAATAAGTTAAGTAGATAAGGATCTAAATGAAACAAAAAATTAAATTATAATATAAATATATAACATTGTTTATATTCTAAAACACTGTAATATAGAAGAAAGGGAAGAGAACCTCATGGGAGGTTTCATTACATAAAATAATTCCCTATTAAAATGGATAATATAAATGGTTATAATACACATATAATATGTTATCAAACTTTTAATCCATGAAAAAATCCATCCACATATGAAAAATAAAAATTTATAGAGAGGATGGAAGCTGGGGTTATAAGTGGTTACAAGTGTGAGTGGGGAAATTTGAGCAATCATTTTAATCTAACTTTCACCAACTGGATAACCCTCTTACTAGATAAACCAACTATTTATTTTTAATGGTGAAATATTAATTATGTATTATTTAAAAAACTTTGAAAATATGATCCCAATCCAATCCGAGATGAAGAATTTATATCCCAAATGTTGAGGTGGTTTCTGTGTTGATGAGTTCAGTCAAGCTTGAATTCATGACCCATTTCCTCCTTTAAAACATGGGATCCAACATGATGGTACAAATGAACATGGTATCCCAATTTCCATGTAATAATTTTATGAAATTTTAAATGAAAATAAATCCCATAGAAAAGATTATATCTAAAATACTAGAGTGTGGTTGAAAGGGTAAAATTTGGAATTTTCATGATGTTTTAAAATATATGTTCAAATTCCGAATTTTAATTAAATAAACATATTTAACTCAATGGGGGGGGGGGGATAATATATCATATAATATTAATAAAATATTAATTAAAAATATGGTTTATCAAATCCCCCATAATTTCCCTTTTTGTACTCCCAAGTAAAAAAATATCATGGAAATTATATTTCGTAACCAAACTCAAAAAACATAGTCATGAATTAAAAAATATTTTAAAATTAAAACCTAGATGTTTCTTCATTATTATTATATGTAAAAAAATTTATCAACCTATTTTATATCCCATATACGCACATTTGATATTTTTTACATCCATGCTTTATTTTCAACCAACCTTCCCAAAAAAATGTGTTACTCTTCACTCAAGAGAAAATATAAGAAAATTTTTACTCAATCTTGAGAAAATTCATGCTCTGAATAGGCATGTTATAACACTCTATCTTTATATAGGTATTAATTCATTTAAATTTTCATTGAAACTTGTATAATTTGATATTATTTAGGTATTTAGAAGAGTTGGTTAAGAATGGGGATCAGTTTTGGGGGAGTTGGCCCAGTTGCAAGGTTTATCCCCTTGAGGATAGACAATATTAGGTACCTGATACAGAGGACCAATGTGAAATGATAGTATAACGAGAGAGGGAAGCACTTGTAAGGATATTAAGAGGCCAATAACCTTTGATAGTGTGCTCAGTGAGGTACTAAGTACTTGGTGTAGGTTTACTGGGTACTCGGTAAGCTTTGTGAAGGTTTTTAATTAATTAAATTAATTTTTTGTAATATTTTATAAAAAATGAGATTCTATCATTTTAATCCCTCATAAATTCTCAATATCTCCTCTCCCCTAACTTAATTTTTATTTATCTAAGTTTGGATCTCCCCTGTTTGAGCTTAGATTCATGTGTTTTTTATCACAGGGGATCCCCACAGGTAAGTTTAACTATCCTCTTATATCTAATTTTTGTATTTCTTATTGTTATATAATTTTGTTTTGGATATTACTAATTTTAGGTTTTTATATTTCTTACAAATTTATCCATTTAATGTTATGATATTTAATGAGCAGATTCCTTCTAAGATGAGGTTTGCAGTCACTAATATTTCTTGGTAGTTTAGATGATCTTTTCATGTGTTGTGTGAGATTTGATAAGCACAAAATGTGTGCACATTCCTTAAAACTATTAAAAAAATGTTTTTTGGTTTATTATTGTGTGAGTAAGATCTATTAGATCTATAAGGGGTAATTTGTGAGTTATTTATTAAAATCATATTCATTTATAACTATGCGCCTTATGTAAAGTGATATGGAAATGTGATTGAGAACCCATGATGGGTGTCTATACTTTAGTGGTGGGACCTTAGGATTGTGGTGAGATGTTCTAGACTATTCTTTGATAGAATGAATATTGTAAGTGGGTTAGGCTATGGGTGAATTAGATACCTTAAGTGATCTTTCTTACCTAGTGATAAATTATTCACTTAGATAATTTATTAAATGGAGCTTTGTTCATTTTATTTAATTTAATGACACCAATAAGTCATTATCCATAGGAAATATGTATTGGTGGTGCATTTTCCACCTGGTAAATTCATGTTGGTGGTTAATCATCCACTTGAGGATTGGTATTAGTAGTGTATCATTCACTTGGTAGATTTGTGTTAGTTATATATCATACACCTAGGAATTTTTGTGCTGCTATATTGTCTATCAGGGTATTGTGATTTGATAATGAATTTTTTACCATAAGGTTGTATGGAGGCGATAAATTATTCAACATAAGATACCTCATTCAACATTATTGTTGGATTATTCACACATTATTCACTTTGGGAAACTAATGTTGGTGGTGCATCATCCACTTGAGGATTGGTATTGGTGGTGTATCATACACTTGGGTGATTTGTGTTAGTGATTCATCATCCACCTGAGAATTGTTGTAGTGGTATATCATCTATCGGTGAATTGTTATTTTAAAATGAATCATTTACCTTAGTGTTGTATGTTGGTGATACATCATTCAACATATGATACCTCATTCACTGTTGTTGTTGGATTGGTCATACATTTTTCACTTTGGGGTTGTTTAGTGGTGATACCTCATTCACCTCAAAATACCTCATTCACTACTATTGTCAGGTTGGTGATGTTTTGTTCTGTGGGGATAAAATATGGTGATTTATCATTCACTGGTGTTTTGTGATTGTGATATATCATTCACTATATTTATGTGATGGTAATGCATCATTCACCAAGGTTATGTGATGATGATGTATCATTCAATGGGGCTATGTTATGGAGATGTATCATTCACCTAGGGGGATATAATGTGGTGATGAATCATTCACTAATGGAATATGGGTATGATGAAAAATCATTCACCTTGATTTGTGATTTGAGGGGTGATGGGTCAGTATACCTCATGTGGTTTTCAGAACATGGGTGTATCATCCCATTCCAATACTGGATGAAGTAGTCACACATGATTCAACTATCAAGCACTCCAGGATGCGAAAAGTTATATTTTATTTCTTGTATTATTATCATATCATATTAATCATTTACTTGTATTTATTTAATTTTTTAGGGTCATCATTAGTGGTGGCCTCCAGAGTTGTAATCACACCCTACATGAGTATCTCAATGCAGGTGCAGAACTCATGGTTTAGGATATTGGTAATGGAAAGAGACCTATGATCAATGATCAAACTCAATAGTAGAATTATAAGATTGGACTAGGTAGGGACTCAGAACTAGTTTTCAGTGTTCTCATTCCTTTTAATTATTTTTGGACAATCATATATGATCAACCTATAAGATATCTTACTATTTATGCATTCTCATATGATATTTCAGTGTGATATATTTTATTATAGCATGTAATCTTATTATATGTGGTTAACTTATAACTATAATATCCATATTATATTGATTGATTCTTGTTATTACTTTTTCTATTACTTATAGTTATATGATCCTAAAGGTATTGTAAGGAACCACCCATGATTTACCCTAAACCCGAGATGGGTTGTCACTGGCCTTAAGAATTCCCCCTAATCACTAGAGGATGGAAAGAAGTGGTGATATATAGCATCAAACTATAGGGGAATGATTTCCCTCAAACTATACTAATTACATAAAATTTAATTTTTATTGACACAAAAAATAAAACTTTAGGAAAATATGTGTACATGATAAGTTTAATATCATGAAATGATAACATTTCACCCATTACAAAGGAACAACAAACCAAAAAATACTCATGGCATAAATGGTTAGCTTCTTCCAGTGGGTGCTATCGACCCATCCTCAAGCTCCACGTGAGAAAGAATTCTCATCCAACAAAGTACTATAAAAATATACAATGTTTACTTCAAATAAAAATAATAATAAGTCATGTCTATTTATGCATTAGAATTCATATATAGGGGTAAGTATATACATAACTAGTAGTAATTTATCCAAAGTGTTCTAAAATAATTTTATAAATGGATAATCAAATCATTATAATTTGAAATTCATATAAGAAATACAATTTCCATTTTTAAAGAAAATACATTTCTAAAGGAACCATATAAATGGGTTAAAAAGAACAAGATATCTAATAATATTTAATACATGTAAAGAAAAAAATATATAAAATAAAAAAATTCATCTATAATTTGAAAATAAGTCATTAAGGATGTGAAACTAAGGGACTATGGTAGAGAAACCTATGATTACCATACTAAACAACATATCCAACTATTCATAGATTCAATAGCCCGATGCCTATGATAAGACTACAAAAAATAATAAGACCACTGTCATGATGCCCATATCTAGTCTAATATATGTAATTTAATCACTAGCCTTAGTTTCACATTACATCATCATAAACCTATGACATGATAAATAAGGTAGAATATAATAGGATCTATTTCCTTATAATATTAGTGTGGTACTTGTACTTGGAACTATCCTAAGTACTCAAAGGTTTCCCATGATGTTATCCTAAATCATGTGGTTCATGTATTTCAAATGAAAATATGAAAATATCTTCTTACTATATGTCATATAATTATTTATAGATAATCCATATATCTATATTTTATAATAAGAGAAATAGAAAATAACACATATAAAGGTAAATCATGTGATAGACACCTTAAGCAAAGCAAAAAAATTTCTTATTCAATAGAAATTCACCATGAATTTTTTTTACCAATTCACTATGAATCATAAAAAATCATTCTATGAAAATATCACCATTTATTTTCTTATAAAAGATCATGGAAATTTATAAAAATACTTGGCATGTGTCCTTTATAAAAAAAGTTTTATGTTTTTAAGACAAATAATTTATCATGGAAAAATTAAAGAAAACAATTAAATAAAATAATTATGACCCCTTTATCATATATATCCTATATAAAATATATTTTAGTGAAATCACAATTTAAATCATGAAATAAATAAAAACTTATCAAATTATAGAAGAGGTATAAAATTCCATACCTCTTGGAATAGTGGATATGCCAAACACCAATAAGTATCACTCCATAAAGTTGTATCAGCACCTATTAAGTACAAGAAAAAAATATCAAAATTTATTTAAAGAAATAATTAGTATTTAATAAGTCCTAAATGTTGACATGATCATTGGGAATTAAATAAGTGGTGTAATAGATCCAAATCAAGTATACTGGGTAATCCCTAACCCTTCATTCCATCACATGGAAAAATTTCTTCTAAAAATTGGAAATTTCACTATCCCATGGTGAAACACCCAAATGAAATCTCTATATTTGTAGAAAATATGTATTAGATATTTTGATAATAGAAAAGAGAAGGAAAATAAAGAATAGAAAAGGAAGAATAACTGACTTAATGACAATCCTCCTTAGTGAATTAAATAGAATAATGTAGAATATTATAAGGAATTGGAATAGAGAGGGAGATATCCACCCAGGATCACATTACAACCCAAACAAGTATGGGGAAACACGGGGTTTTCCATCCCTAAAAAATCTAAACAATGACAATGACAATAACAAAAATAACGACAATGATAAAAATTCTGATGATAATGATGATACTAATATTGATACTAATACCAATAATAATACTAAGAATAATAACACATCCTAAAAAACACACACATATCTTTTAATGACTATAATACACTCACCCAAAACACACACACACACAAATATTAGATAAAATTATTGGTAAAAATTAAATTGCTTTATTTAAATAATATTTAAATACAAAATTTTAATAATTAAAATAATTTAAAAATACTAAAAACAATTTAAAACACTTATTTAAAAACTAATAATATTTATAAACTAATTAAAATATCAAAATCAAGGAGTTTTGGAATTAAAATTAGAAAAATTAGAGTTTTACTTATTTTTATTAAAATAAAAACTAACATATTTTATATATCATTATTCAAAAGGTGGGTATTATGATTCTACCCACTATAAAAAATATACATCCTTTATATGTCATGGTAAATTTGTAACATAACTCATTTAACCTAAATTATTTGATTAAAAATATAATTCAAGTTTACAAATTCAATAACTTAAGAACTTCATGAAACCTCTTAGAAGTTTAAAATTTAAATTGAAGTCCTTTTCTGTAAAAAGATAATAAAAAATATTCAAATAAACACATAGGTAAAAAACATGGTAAATTAAAAAACCATTCAATTTAAACCTTTACAAAATCTCTTAAAAAATATTTCAGAAAAAATTTTAGATAATAGATACACTACACAACCAGAATTAGTTCAATAGTTAGATTGGGAGATATCTATACTATCAATATATCTTAGGAATTTTAAAATTATTATACTTGATCATCCACCCAAACCTCAACCTCCCCAACATTAGGAAAGGCCATGATATTACCATTAGGAGTCACTAAAGGATTATTAAATTAATTTGAAATAAAAATATAGGTTTAAGTCCAAGAGGGAAACATTTCACACCAAAATAAATTACAAAATAAAAAAAATCCTAAAAACACTTCTCATATAAAATATGAATAAAGAAAAAAACCTCTCAATAAAATCCCATGTAATCCAAGGAAAGTTTTTTTATATAGGTATAATGATAAAAAAATAATAGAAGAATAATATATCATAAGTATAATTAAAGTAAAACCTTAATAAAT
Source organism: Viscum album (assembly GCA_963277665.1). NCBI lineage: Eukaryota > Viridiplantae > Streptophyta > Magnoliopsida > Santalales > Viscaceae > Viscum > Viscum album. Next base: position 1,573,753,666 of record OY728148.1, on the reverse strand, counting down.
AAGTAACCCCATAAACTCACCTTGCATAGACTCTCACCCCTGATGGATTAACTACCTCAACTCGCTCAATAGTCTCAACTTCATTGCTATACACACCTTCCATGAAGAAAATAATATCGCCGACAGTCTCGCCAACATGAGAGTCTCTCATGAGATCACTTGGAGGAATGATCTCCCTACATATTTGACTCCTTTTTTATTAGAGATTCTAGAAAATTGCCCTCTTTTCAACTCATGTAACTTGTATGGTCCTTTTGTTTGAATAAATTGCAGGGTTCTGGGTATTGTCCGGAACTCATCCCCCCCCAAAAGTAACCCCATAAACTACACTAAACATTAAGGATCCTACAACAACATACCTCATAAATATCTCTTCACTAAACACTCTAAAATCACCACTCCTAATACATTTTTAAACTTATATATAAAAATAAACCTCATCAGAGCTCAAAGAAATCACCAAATCATCTTTACTCTCTAATTAAACTTATTAAATCATAAATACCATCATAATAATTTGAATATAAATCCATGGAATACATTATAATCCAACTACAAAATACCCAAAGACTCTATTCAACTAAGAAAAGACATTTGTAAAATTTTCAAAATTAGTCCAACCTAACTTGAAACTAAGTTTCTTATCCCTTAAGATCCTATTTATACTAATAAAAAACTAGCTTGAAGGTACCCCTCATAGTGTAAGTCATTTATCACATTGTAAGCTTAAATTTTATGCTTAAAATTCTAAAATGGACACCCAGATCAAATTTTATGGCTTTTTGAAGTTGAACTCTTACTTTCAACTTATGTTAAAACATTTAACATGTTTAAAGACCATAAATAATACATATGTAAGTTTATAGGGTCAAATTTGGGTCAAAGACAATGTTTCCTAATATTTATTATAATGCATAGTTATTGTGCATGATTACCAATCCATAAAACAAACACATGATATGTTCTATAAAATCATTAGACATTCACAATTAGCTTGTAAAGTTTGCTAAAACATTAAATAATCATTCATTTTCCACTATAATGAGATGCACTATTTTCAAAAACCATGTGTGAACTTTGTAGTTTTCCTAGAAAACCATGCATATCCTAAAAATTCATGGTTTACAACTAATTTTCACCTTATGGACCAAAAAAATAATATTTAACCTTTAAACATAAATATATATTAATAAATGATGGGTTATAATTATTGAAACTCATAATGAATGAGATTTTAATGATTTACTTCTCAAAACATCAATATTCATTAAATTTCTAGCCACATCTGATAACCTTAATACCTAAAATCATAATTCTCATTCAAAATCTATTAAATAACATCCCAATAACCCATACAAGGTTAAATGATCATTATTATAGCATTAATTATCACAGTTAAATCTAAATTATCATTAAACTAATCCTCTATAAAAAACTGACTCACTTGTCCACGTATACCCAAATATATCCAAAATATAAAAAATTATAAAATATCCATTCAAATACAAAACAAAATATATAATATTACACCAATCTCACCTATCCATAATAGATTAAAACCAAAAAACTATTCCATAAATAAACGAATCTATATTTAACCCAAAACATGCATGAATAGTATTTCTTTTTAAAATCCCATTCAAATAATTCCTAAAGTAACTAATAAACTAAAAATAAAAATTAAATTAAAATTAAACTAAAATTAATACACCAAATTGAAATTACTAGTTAGATAAATTGATAAAATGAGGGTGGGGGGGTTGGTAATCAGTGTATCCTTCCTTTTTTAATTTAATCCTTTGAAACAAAACTACGCGGTTTGTTAAGACATGACCCTCTTAAGTTGAAATATCAGCCTCACCTGAGTGAAATGAATGATAAATAAAAACATGGAACACGTAAGTTTTTATAAGGGTTGATCATAATGTGAGAGTCTAATCCTTACTATATCTGGTTGTTATACCATGATATAGATTTTCCACTAATATATTTTTATTAATACAAGTGGTTGGGTGAATTGTCATCCTAATACCCATACTTCCTAGCACATAGACTATTCATACAGGTTCCAATATATCTTGATAGTTACAATAAAATACAAGCATCACCAGATGAGAGAGGTATTCTTTGAATGTAGGTTGATCTAGAAATAGATGATAAAACCCATTATTGGATTTATCATAATACTATTTTGAATCAACAACTCACTGTTTTCACGAAAAATCACTTTTTAATATATCTGGTGAAAAATTTCCAAATAAATTGGTCTTCTCAACTCACTACATGTAGTACTATTTGTGTGACTGATTCTTCTTCTTCTCTTAGAATCAAAACTATAAGCTTGAGGAAAATAGATTTTTAGATGACTACCACATCATCTATAAGTTATTATCTTTCTCCTTCTTTTTATCACCCATGAAATCTAGGGTATTCAAATTTTTACACAGATCACATAGCCTCAAATTCAGGTAATTATTATTCTTTTTATCTTATACCAAGTCTTTTATATTTTCCATACTATTTATAATATAAATATTATATTTTTATTTATCCCTATATCTCAAATGTTCAATAGCCTTGATAATTACATCACTACAACAAAAGCCGGTCCTAGCGGCGGTTTTTTTCCTACCGCCGCTATATTGTGTGGCGGCGGTTTACAAAAACCGCCGCTAAGTTTGGCGTCGGCAATCTATTAGCGGCAGTTTTTTCGATTCCGCAGCAGTTTTAGAAATGTGTCGTAGATCCGTCATTTAGCGGCGGTTTCTCTTCATTTAGCGGCGGTTATATGGGTATCTGATATTTTTTATTCGCGGCGGTTTTAACCGCCGCTAAATTCAGGCGTTTGATGCGCCTATTCTGCGGCGGTGAAAACCGCCGCTACATATCAACATAATATATTTAGCGGCGGTTTTAACCTCCGCTAAATGCTGCCTAGTTCATCATTTAGCGGCGGTTAAAACCGCCGCTAAATGTTGAACTGGAAAAACAATATGTTGGATCTGCTCCACCACTGCCCTAAATTTTCCAAATCCCTGCAAACAAATTAAGCACAATCGATGCCTCAAAAGACTATCTAAACAAGTGTAAGTGAAGACTGAATCCAAGATTGAGCTATGGCTTGGTAGACGCATCATAATTCATTAAATTTCAATATTTAATTATAATTAATGTCAAATCATGACATATAAATGGTTTCCAATAGAGACCATCTTTGGTTTCCCTCATTGGAATCAATATTCTCTCGGAATTTAATAGTCTTCATGATCCCAACCACCCTGTCCTCATATTTCTTGGGCATGTTATTCGTCGAATTAAGGGGTGAGTTTCTGTCCATCTAAGAAAAACAAAGCTAATGCCTAATTTTTAAAAAAGTACACGGTGTGTACTTGAAACTACTTGTCGTGTAGTGTATGTTTCTATACAGTTCCTAGCCAGAACACTATATGGTGTGTATTAAGATTATAGTCATGTAAACCCAATTACACAACATGCAACTAGGTTACACGGCATTTAGACCTCTTTTTCCTCCACTTACTTAAGAATAACCTTAAAAAGGACATATTCATACCTCAAATGAAGAATCATGTTCTTATAGTTTCTTAGTTTTCACAGACCCATATGCCCTTCACTAATGATTGGAATTTTATAAATTATCCATTTTTTAAGGATTTCATACTCTAGGAGAGATAAAACTTGGCCCATTCCAGATCTAAATAATAGAATTGATCATCGATGGGGTATTCAAGGATGGAGAATGATTCTAAGAGGAATATGTCTTTTCATCTTCTTGTGAGATGGAACGAGGACCAGTATTTGGTATGAAGAATTAGAATCATTAACTTGAAACTAGTCACTCTTCAAATTTATGAATGGGATATAAATTTAAATCCCGTAAACCAATGCAACTCCACCACTCATGTCTAGGTAAGACTACATGGTTTAAACTGGGTATACTAGAAACTAAAAATCTTTGTGATATGTCATCCTGTATTGGTATAATGATGAAGTTAGATTATATGAATATATCTAGGGAGTGTGGTATATATTCTATAATTCTAGTTGATTCTATTACTGAATATATGTTCCTATAAATGATTAATTTTAATGTCAATTATCATAACTTTTAAGTTAAAATTAATTATGAATATACTCCACCTTTTTGAGAGTTATACAGGATTTTGGGACACTCTGTTTCAAACTGAAGAGTAATTCACAAGTGCAAAAATACACCCATTGATTATAACTCTTTGAAAGAGGTTAAAACATAAAATAAAAGAAAATCACTTCCATTGATATAGGTGAGCCCTCAAAGAATAATGATTCAACCAAATTGGTTAGGAAGCATTCTAATTCCCTTAAATTCAAAACAATGAAGGGTAAAACATGGGTTTCCCTTGTTGATGAATAAGAAAGGGAATGTGAAATGGAAATTCAATCTTCAAGATACCAAAATTTTTATATCCCCACTATAGATGGAACAAGTCATAATCCAATATGTGTGGATGATACAATCACAACTGATCTTACCCAGGAGATAACCTTGCTTTTTATCTCTTTGAAAATAAACTCCTCTATGCATGCACCTGATATGAATGAGGAATCCCTCTCGTCTCTCTTGAATGGAAGAAAATCATCCACCCCCCCCCATTAACATGAAATCATAAAAAATAATATATGAATGGGTCCTACTATGTTTCTTATGAATGACACATGAATTTCCATCATAGTCCTATAGAAAATATCCCAACATGATAACATAAATCTTGGGTTATTTAGAGACTAATATATACATGTAATCATTAAGAATATTCTACACACCCCACTCGAGTTGGATTAAAATCAAACTCTTAGATAACCATAGAATGTGTTCATTAAAATCAAGGATGGGGAGGATATGTATTGAAGACCACCACATCTCTTATACTCCCCCTATATTAGTATCTTTCATTGATACAAGTAGAGGATGATTACATAAGGATTGGTATAATTCATTGAGGGATGGTTTTATTAGGTGGATATCCTATGAATTAATTATATCATACTTCCCTAGTTCCCTAATACAAGATTTTTTGTTTGTTCTAAAATATATGACAATATGTTGGTGTATTTATTGGTGGATTTGGGAGGGATGGGATATGATGTTGTATTCTTATTGGGAGATAGTTGAAAACTAAGTTTCATGTGGTCAAAGTGAAACAATAACTAAATTCATATAATATTAAATTAATTCCCACAAATGGATTATTTCATGACAGATCTTTGAAGAGGATGGGGGATTAGTTTACATTTATAGTGGTTTGTTATTACTGATACAAGTTAGCTAGGTTATTGATACACTCTTTACAGTTTTCTATGAGTCACATTGGTGATGATCATATGGATAGTACATGATATATTTAATATTTATAAATATACTATATTTAAGGCTTTGAGGTAGTATTTGTTGAGCGAACTAGTAATTAAGAGCTCTAACATTGGGTTATTTTTATTTCCTCCACATGATTAACATTTTGAACAATTTTATATTTATTTATTTCATTTTATTTTAACCCATGGGGGATTTTTTATGTATAGTTTAATGGATAATTTATATTATATTGTAGTTGATTCGATGGTGTTTTTATTTTGTGCTCTTGAAATATATGGGGCAATGATTCAAAATTTTATTTTTTATATCCCAGATACTAGTATCCATCCCAGTGGCTCATAGATGTGGGATTTGGGTTCACTATTTATCTCCTCTAGTTTTAAATGGTATTTTTAAATAAATATTCATTTATTAAAATAGAATGTTGTAACCGGAAGAACGAAACGTTATGAAAAATTATTTTAGTCCCCAATATGATATGGTATCATCACATGCATATTGCATTAAGAATCTTTTTGTCAGTTGGAAAACATGTTAGGGAAGTTTTGAAGGTTGAGTTGAGGTTCTGTTGACCTCTTTTATGATGAGTGAAGTTCTCAAAACTAGAAAATTGTTGTGACGGAGTAAGTAATATGGTGTTGAGAACCATGGAAGGAAAGTAATCGATTAATGGTGTGGCTAGAGTTTCAAGTTGGATGGTCTCAGGTAGGAACCATATTAGTGTATTAGTTTTGGTCAACAGGGTTAGACATCTGAACATTACTACCTATCAAACTTAGTCTAAAAAAATAATAACCCTAAGTGTTTTATTAGAAAAGAAAGAAATCAACCTACCTATATCGCAAAAACACAAGTATCTCCCATACATCGATCTCAAAACGAGTATACAATAAGCTCACCACCTAAAAATAAATCCATAAACCTGGGACAACCCCTCTCACAGGTTTCCCTAGATCAATAAAATACTGACTAATAAGGGTATGAGTCACAACTAAGGGCCTCTAAGTCTCCTACCTATCCCTACCAATCAAGTCTCATATGAAGTTTACTAGGTATGACCACTTAACCCATAGGTCAAACTCTCACTAAGTTCTTATCTCATGAGGCATCATATATGAACCCATATCAATGTAGGGCTTCTAAAATGCATGAAAAATATCACTAAAAGAGGTAAAAATAAGTTAGGTAAAAAGAACATTGACCTACAAGGGTAAAAAACCTATCAAATTAGCCTACCAAGTCCCAATCCTCTCTAAGAATTCTGATAAGGGACTTCTCCCTATAGGGTAATGACATCAAGTAAAAAGATAATGAATAGATCTTCACCAAGAATCTGTATATGATAATACCCCCTTGAGGTTTCTATTTACTATAAATGTATATGTACCTATCAGAATTACACTAGATGACCTGACTAGATAACCATAAATAAAGGCTAGTTATGTAAAATATCATAGCAAGCTAAATGGGAAAACTCCATGTAGGTTATTATAAATATTTAGTTAACCACACATGAAAATTATACACCCAAAAAGGATCTACTGAAAGGTAATTAACTTACAACATTTTATCTACAATGGTAAACAGTAAACACACATTATTACCTCAACTATCCATGTCATACTATACACACACAGTTTGGTTAAGTATAATTTCACTCCAAGTTATGTGGGAAACACTATATAGGTGATTAATGACACTTTAAATAAATAAACCTAAGTAACCATTCCATATGAGGGGTAAAACACTTGGGTATCATGACCTATCGGCCTACTAGGGTCACTTCACCTCCCATACATGAGGACGGAGTCATCATCCTCATCATCAAACATATCACTATAGATCAAAAAAGGCCTACCATAAGAAGGAAATATATATAAAAGTTGGCCCAATTGAGTGTAATTCCATAAAGAAACAATATGGGAAAAAAACACTTAGGTTTTTTTTGAATCTTTTAAAAAATAGACTATGTTGTCAATAAAATCACACACTAAATGGCTTAAAACATATGTACCCTATGTGAAAAATATGATTCCTAAATACCTCTAACCTCTACCATCCAAGAGTCAAAATCAATAATTGGCCTCTCACCAATGGGAAAAGATCCAAAAATCTACAATAAACCATAAAATATACATCACATATGCATTTCTAAAGGTAGAAAACCATATAAAACTATGACATCGCATATCAAGAAAAACAATACCATACCCCTAACAGCCTGAAATTCATACCAGAAAAAGTATTCTCGATGCAATGGTATTATATCCATCCCAAATTATAACACATTATATATAATCCTATCTATCATGTCCTAAATAGCAAAACAACAGGAATAGAACAACCTCTTATACCACTTAGTTACATCCCTACACGTTTCACTCTATAAAAAGTAACCGAACTGGTTGGTGATAAGGCCTCAAGTGTGCCTACCCATATCTAAGAGGCTACTGAATAAGAGTGAGGGCCTATGGTGTGATAGTGGGGATAATATTCCCTCACATTAGAGTAAATGTAATATTGGAAATAACCAAACATCATCCATATTAGTAAATAAATAGAGTGTGGAAGCAATAAATATAAACATGGATGTAATAAAATGGAATGAAATAAAGGCTATAAAAGTCATGTAATACATAAAACATTGATCCCCCACCAATCCAACCACACATACATGAGAAAATAAAATAAAAAAAATAAAAATACAAGGATTTACTGCTAAGTTCATGTTGAACCACATACATTATCTCCACACACACATTCTTGTTTTACCACTTGATCAGTCTCAAGCCTTAGCCCTACCTGTGATTGCAACCAAGTGAATTTATGCTCAGGTACCCTATTACAATGGTGGCCTAATCTGGGTGTGAGTAAAAAACTTAGTAGGGTACCTCCAATGCAGTCCTATACACAATTTTTAAATTCATTATATGTTTACGTGAGCTACTCATCAAGATAAAAATAATAATCATATATTACTGCTGAAAATATTTGAATAAAAAAGGTTGTATCAAGGTATGTTTCCATAAGGCATGCTCAAGGTAAGCGGTCATCCTAGCCGAGATACAATTAGAAATAAAATAAAAAAGTGAATCCATAGTTGATACTTGTATTCATGATCCTGATCACTTAGACATCCTATGAATATGGGGATTGGGTTGGATATCATACAACTAAATCTGTATAAACCTATAAATCCTTGGGTCCATGATCCCAATCTACAATACCTGCTCATCCAGCACCAAAATCTATTTTGATCATGTTACATCACCAAAGGGGGATATATGAAAAAAACTTTAATCATCTGTACTCACCTCCAATAAATATGATGAGGGATTCTAGGTATCAAATAAATATCCTATGAATATGGAATTGATATAGATTTCATACTACTCATTTCATGCATAATCCATTTTGATGTCTAATTACTAGGTCTAGTCCATATACAATCATGAAATCCAAAATTAGATAATCCCTAAGGGGGATGACCCTTAGGTAATCTGTAATGAATTATCTTTGGATCTTGGATACCACTCAGAATCCATTCAATAAATAGCTCAACATCCCACTCTCAGACTAGTTTGGTGAGTACTATAATGGTGAATCCACCTGATACTAGGTACCATTCTAGGAATAAAATGAGAAGATCATCGTTAATCCTTAGGGAGATCATCAATATCCCAATACTCAGGGGAAGTGCACCCACCTCACAACCTTTATCATCCCCTGGGTTCTAGTGAGCTATCCATCCTTAGATTGACCCAGTATAAGAGGGGTTTTGTGAAACTGTCATCGACATAATTTTCTAATCCCTCAATAAAAAGGAATCCCAGTAAAAATTTGTACTTTTGGTAATAGTAATAGTATTATTAAATCAAAGAGGCTTATAAGCTTGATCCCAGGAAGCACCTTTGGGCATAACTGTCATAACATCACATCATGTTAGGCCCTATGGTCCAAATTCTAGAAATAATGTATAGAAATCATAGTTTAATCAATATTAAATGAGTGAAATCATAAATAAAAGAGTGAGTATGGTTGAATGCCTAAAACCACCACCACTACCTCATCCCATTCAGCTTATATGTTATGTGTGGGTTCTAAGCCTGGAACCCTATATTATCTCTACTTAAACCCATTATGCACTAGCTCAGGGTTTTTCAACTATTAGAGAACCCACTAAGGTCCCCAAGCCTAATACACTGGAGAGGTACCCATATTCGAATCCTCCAAATTAGATTAATGGTCTTAGGTGAATAACCAATGCACCAATACATTACATCCTAAAACATAATGAGTATGGTAGAACAACCTTGTTAGCTACATGGCACCTTTCCACTATGGAAATAATTAGAAGATGGTTTATGATCTAATTTTAGTGCCAAGTTCTCTCTGGGATAGTTCAAACATTAAACCAAATCTTGGTTGCCTAAGGTCTATCTACCTAGTCTTGTACAAGGCTGACATGCCTAAAAAGTGTAGTATCACCACCTCAATGTTTTGAAGGATACTTGGTTTCTTAATAAACTAAGTCCCAACCATGTAGGTACAAGGTGTGAGACTAGTGCACTGGTGTTGTTAGTGACCCCTAACATTCATCCATTACAATAAGAATCCAATTTAATTAATTAAACAACCATTGGTATAAAATAAACAGGTTGCGTTCCCCATAGGTGAGATCTTAAGAATACATATACTAAATAAACATGCATAAATAAAAAAGGGAAGGTATAACATACCACCTACCTTTAGTAAGTTTCCCATATAATTCTACAGGGGTTAGCAGCAGCCACCAAGGCCAGTCCAAGATCAAACAAGATATGAAAGGACCCATCTCAATCAAAAAAATAAAAATTAATTAATTATAACAACATAATAGTTAAATTATAAAACCCAAAAATTTATAATTAAAAGAGAACATATTATTTAAATAGGAATAATCCCCAAAACCTCCCCTATATATCTCGTCGCACCTAAACTGCAACCTAAAGCTTTCCAAAAACTAGTGGAACACCCTCAACCATGAACTAATCCTAATCCCTAAACAACAGTGTTAAAAAAATACCCTAGTGATCGCCGGGGGAGGTCGCGGGCACCGCCGGAGGAGGTCACGGGGTCGACGGAGGAGGTTGCGGGGTCGCCGGAGGAGGTCGCGGGATCGCGGGGGGGTCGCGGGGGGCTGCGGGCGAGGGTTGCAGCACGCGGGGTCGGGGGAAACGGGGGTCGGGGTAGGGAAGGGTCGGGGTTTTTAAAAAAAAACAAAGGTTTAGCGGCGGTTTATTAAAAACCGCCACGAAACGTATTTCAGAAAACGTTTAGCGGCGATTTTGTGAACCGCCGCCACAAAATCGCCGCTAAACACTGTTTATTTTGTAGTGCATGCAGAAATATCCTCTCACTTTGAGGTAACACTTTTCTTTTATTAGAAAGACATTAACTTCTCACCTCATTTACCATATACCATAATTGGTATATTAAAATATGTCTTGAAACTAGTAATAATTAGAAAAATCATAAAATATCCATTTTCAACACTCATAACTTTTCATGCACTTTTCACCAAGGCCTTCACATGGGCTAATATCCCATGTTTTCTTTTCGAATAGAATTTTGACACTTTCTATTTTCTTCTTCAATTGATATCCAAAATAGAAGGTTTTTCCTAGATTTAACCTCAAGATATAAATACTCAAAAAAATTGTTTGCGAGGTTAAAAACACCCTATAAAAATTCCATTTTGATTTTACAAGACTGATCTTGATTTTCAGTTACTTCCAAATGCTCATATCATGAAGCAATTGTTTACATTACAACACCCCTCAAAACTCAGCTAAGAAAACATCTCATACATTTGAATAAATCAACTTGAATCATATATTTATTATTATGTGATTTAGTGACTAAGTATCAAAAAATAATCTTCCTAATTAATCATCTATATTATTTTTTAAAAACCAATCCGTTTCATTTCATGTTCATCAATTTTGACCAGTTATTCTCAAGTATAATATTATTCTTTAAGATGTGTGAATCATAGATTCTTCATGAGACTCAAATCAAAAATTAATTATGATGTTTTATACACAGAATATCATCTTTTTATCAGTTGGATTTATTTCTTTAAAATATTTAATATTTTGGATTTCTCAAAATTTGGTTAGACTTTACAATTCATTTGAAGGAAAAATTCATACATGCATAAAGTCATATAAACTAAAATAATACACTAGGACACTTCAATTCATATGTACAAATATATTCATATAATATTCCTTAAAATTAATACACTCAAGTATTACTTGACAAAAAATCTTATGTGATAGCATTTTAAAGTTATACAATTGTAGGTAAAGTCATATTATGGGTCTATAAAAGTTTTACAGCAAAATTCATACACCCCTAACACAAAGTCTTAAACTATTCTATGAAAAGTATTACACACTATCAATATTTCAAAATTAATTCAAAATAAGGCTAGAAAAACTTCAAACCACTTCATCAGAATCTAAATCACTCAAAATTAGCTAAAAACATGTCAATTACTTGATTGAAAATAATAATAATAAAAAACATTCAATAATTCCTCCAATCCAATGGGTTCTTCAATATCCCACTTTAGATTTGTTATCAACCACTTTCAACTCTTTCTCAGGCTACTTAAAATCATTACTTATTTTAATAAAATCACTCAAAAATCATTAAATAACAACCTATCATAAGTGTGATTAATCCTTACACCACACCATAAGATAATAAAACATTATTGAGATAATTAAATCCCTAAATTTCTAGAATATTTATCCAATTTATTCAAATTATTGCTCCAAATAATATTATTTAACTCATTATAAAACTCCACATTTAAGTAATGACCATAGAAATGGATTACCAATAATTGCACACTCTTTGTTGATAATATTCTCACCCTTTTAAAAGAAACAAGTAAAGAGTTATAACAAAAAAAATCTAAATATTTGTAGGGGTAATGCTCCCACACATTTTTAAGCTGGAAGGGAAGTATGAACATGAAATTTTATTCTTAATTCATAAAACATCTCCTTTGGAAGTGATTTGGTGAAAATATTAGTGACTTTTTCCTTGGTGCCAATAAAATCAAGTTTCACATCAACTTATACCACCTTTTCTTTGATAAAATGATATATAAGATCAATGTGCTTCAATCTAGAGTGTTTAACTGGATTCTTAGATAGATCTATAACTCTTTGATTTTCATAGGAAATGTATAGTGGATTCTAAACATAAACTCCTAATTTAGATAGTTAAATTCACATCCATATCATATAAGTTCAAGCATGTGTGGCTGTGATGTACTCATCATCAATTATTCATAATGACACTAAACTTTTCTTGTTATCATTTCATGCCACACAGTTCTCACCAAGAAATAATTATCCACCCAAAGTATACTTTCTATTAGTGAAATATCTAGCCTAGTCATCATGTGTATAACCTTACAATATAAAAATAGAATTATTTTGGTATAGTAAGATGAATCCTAATGTGATTTTTATATATCTAAAAATCCTCTTAGCTGCCAACATTTGATTTCATTGGGATCACTTTGAAATCAAGCACAGAATGTCACAATAAAAACAATATCAAGTCTGGAAGCTTTTAAGTAGATAAATATTATAATTAGTTTTATATAATCCCTTTTATTAACGCTAGTTATAGCATCATATTTGATCAACTTAGTGTCAAAAACTATAGAAGTATAAACCCCCTTACATTCCACCATTCAAAAAATATTCAATAATTCTATAGATTTTTTTCTTGTTATAGAAAAATATGATTAAACCCTTTAATGATTTTAAATCCCGAAAAACATTACATCTTAACAAACATAGAAATATCAAAAATCCTATTTATTTCCTTATAAAATTATTTAATAATATTCTCTTTTTCAACTATAAAATTATATCATCTATATAATCTATAACAATGAGAGTACCTATGGGATTCTGCTTCATATATATATTGTCATCAAATTTGTCTTTTAAAAAATTCATACTTCTAAAGAATCCATCCATATTAGCATATTGATCTCTAGGGGACTATTTTAAGCCATATAATACTTTATTAATCATGTATACCATTCTACCATATTCATCAATAAAAAAACTATTAGGGTTTTCAATGAAAACCTATTCTTAAATATCACCATTTAGGAATTTAGATTTCACATCCATTTGATAAATCTTGTATTTTTTTGATCTACCACTACCAACAACATCCTAATAGTATCAAGTTTTTCAAATGGTTCAAAGGTTTCTTTAAATTTAACTCTTTATATATATGAGATTATCCATTGTAAACCAACCATTCCTTATTTCCTGTGACTTCACCTTTATCATCCAATTTATTTCTGAAAACCCAATTAGTTCCTATAATTCTCTTATTCTTAGGCCATGATACCAGCTTCTAAGTGGATTTTTTTTCTATTTGATGATGTTCCTCATTCATCATATAAATACATTCTTTATGTTCAATTTCATTTGATTTTTTTAGGTTCAATCTGAGAGATAAGTGATGTTTGTTTCTCAAGTATTAACCATATTATTTTTTGGATATGTGCATATTTTTGGGTAATTATATTCTTAGAAATAATAGATTTCTTCACCATATTATTCCTCTTATTCTAACCCCCAACCGCTTCTTTATAAATGGTCAAATTTAATTCAATATAAACCATACCTTTCTCACTTCAAGCCCATTACACAACCTATTTTTATGGAATATTCATGTTTCCAAATCCATTAGTTTCAACTACAGTATTAATAAACACATCTATTTTTTGTTGATTATCAATAATTTTGACTCTTGAACACTCTAATAGATTGTTTTTATGTTTTAATCATAATTTTTATCCACTTTAATTGGAAATATAACCTAAAAATGTTCTCACTTTAGCTTCTTCTTAAAACGTTCCTCGATTTATGTTCTTTATCTTCAAGTAACTAGGGCTTCCAAATAATTTAATGTATTTGAAATTTGGATTTTTATTGTACCCAATTTAATATTAAGTCTTTTGTGTCTCATGTATTAATAAAAACTATTCTGAATATGAAAAATAGTGCACACAAATTCTCTCCAAAAGAAATATAAAAATTGTTTTCATCTAACATAGTTCTCCCCATGTCTATAATGTCCCTATTTTTCATCTCAAGCACAACATTTATTTGTAGAGTGTATGATGTGTTTTATTAATACACTATTCCATGATTTTATAGATATCTCTCAAAAAGTATTGGATGTGTACTCCTTTCTATTATATGACTCACCTTCTTAATATAAACACCATGTTCTTTTTCAATTTTTTTCTAAAAAATTTAAACATCTAAAGAGCTTCTGATTTTTGATTCATAAAAATAAGATTAGTAATTCAGGTGTAGTAATTATTGAATTTAATGAAATAAATATCAACCTTGGTTGAATTGTTCTTCATAGGACCAAAAATATAAATATATTAGTTTCAATGGACTAGTAGACCAAATATCCACATTTTTGTGTATCCCTTTCACCATCTTACCTTTTAGGAATGTGTCAAAAACCAATTCTCTATCCATTTTTAGTTCAGGAAGGCGTCTCACCAACTCATGTTTGGAAATCTTGTTCATGTTTTTCTGTCTAAGATGGAAAACTCTTCTATGCCATAAATTATTCTCATCCTTGACACTCATATAACATGAATTAGATGGGTAACTAATTTGAACCAAGTTCCTACTTATTATTTCACCTATTGCGATCACTCTTACATCTTTTCAACTCATGATAAAACATAATTTATTTCAGAAAACAACTCCATTTCCTTCACCACACAATTGGATAACACTAAGAAAATTGTGTTTTATTCCTTGCACAAATAATAACTTTTTGGATTTGGGTCCTTTTTACTCAATCTTATCAATTCCAAAACCTTTTATTCTCAATGAGATATCATTTTTGAATATATATTCTCCTCCTTTATGATATTCCATATATTTTAAGATTTCAGGGTCTCCTGTCATGTGTGAAGAAAAACCACTATCAAGGATCCATGGTCTTCTTATCGTCCTTTCCTTCAAAGCCACTTCCATTATTAAATAATTGTATTATCAATTCATCATTTTTAATTATTTTCCATTTTCTTTGTAAAATAATTATCTAGAGAGATTGATTAAGAACTTCTCAACACAGTTCCATAGTCTCTCACATGTACCGTAAACATCTTTAATACTTTAAAACCATTTATGAGTAGGGAGACCTATAAAAATTTTCATCACAAACTACTTCTTTGGGTATTCATTTTTTTACTTCAAAGATGCCCCCCCTTGATTTATGTTTTCTTCCATGTAAGGACATGTTGTGCCAACATGTGTAAGCTTTGTGGTGGAAAATAATAGAACACAAAAAACAAACACTAAGTTTGAATATTTTCTTAAATATATAATTCCATACATAAAATTTTATTCTAAATTATTTCCTTTCCTATCTAAGCCTACCCAATATTTATACATATTTTTAAATAATACTTACACTGTTAGGAAAGAAAATTCAATTTTGAGCAGTTTTTTGTATAGGATTAACCTGAATTGATGTGATAATACCATTATCTATTATAAATTATTGATCATTGACTTAATTTTTTTGAAGTATTATTTCACCCCTTTTTACTACTATTCATATATAAGGAGTTTTGATTCCATTTTTCTAATTTCTTATTATTTTAACATGAGTTTTTATTTAAGACACTTCTTGATCTTTTCATTATTAGTAGCCTTCAGCTTGAATTTCTTGAGTTTGTTAGTAAGTTCTCTCTCTATTTTGAAAATTTATTTATTTTCTTAAAATTTATTCCCATCCAATTTTTATAAAGTCTTAAATTTATTATTCAACTTGGTATTTTTATCAATATAATCCTCTAACTCATACCTAAGAACATGCTCTATGTAATTCTCTTCACCAGTTTCTTGATTAACACTTGAGTAGGTTTCTTAGTATTCGACATGATTCATAAAGTTTGTAACCATTTTAGGTGACGCATCTTCAGATTGGGAGTTAGAGGAAGATTCTTCCTCTTATTCCCTGATAATCAATGTTATACTTTTTATTATTCAAAATATATTCTTACTATAACCTATATAGTTCAATGATTTAGATAATTTTCCTCATTTTTTATTTTATGATTTATCTTTTTTGGTTATCAGCATCAAACTCATAGTTTTAATTATTTGGATAGTTTACTAAAATGTATCCAACTCCTTTACATTTGAATCATTTAAAGGGAAGTTTCCCTTTATATTTTTCCTTTACTTTTCTAAAATTTCTAGAAATAAGAGACATAATTATATTTATTTCATTATCCATATTATCATCAACATAAAATTCACTAGATTCTTTAGGTTTTTCTTATTCCAACTTCATATTTATTTTAGCTTAAAAATTTATCTCATATTTCACCTTCTTTTTGAATATAGGTGTATTCATCCTCTCATATGAAATGATAATATTTTAAATCTTGTATAATGAGAGACCCTCCCTATATTATAGAGAATAGATCCGAGTACTAGATTTTATGGGAATTTCGTCATGATTTTCTTTACAATGAAGGATTCATCCAGTTTTTTCACCAAATACTCTTATATTACTCACAATATCATTTTCTATAATAAAATAACCATCAACGGATTCCTCCACAACAATATTTATATCTTCAAACCCATTTCTACAAATTTTTAGCCATACATATTTCACTTTGATAATTCATTCATAACTAATTTGAAGTTTATCCCAAATCTCTTTATAAAATTTTAAACCCATTACTTTGGTAACAATATTCTTAGTGAGAGACAAAAATATGATATTTATATCTTTTCCATCAACCTCAAGGTTACTTTTATCAATAAATTTCTTTTTCTCACCCATTTGAATGGGTAGAAATCCCACTGTGGCTCTATTAATAACTTTCAGACCCAATGAAAATAAATATAGAAGCATTCTATTTTTATAATAACAAAAATTATTTTCATGAATTATGGGAACACATTTACTATTCAAATATTTGATGTTTTCCATCTTTCATAAAGAGAGAATCTTAAAAGGGAAACCTACAAATCTAACACCAATTGAATGTTCCAATTATCTAAATAAATACACTGAGGTAGGGGGCATCAGTGTAGACTTATTTTTATAATTTCATCCTTTGAAATAAACCTATATAGACAGTTAAGGCACAAAACTCTCCAGTATAAATCTCAACCTCACCCGATCATAATGAATAATAAAGAAGAACATGGCGCACATAAGTGTTTATAAGGTTTAACCTCAATTTGAGATCACACTCCTTACTGAAGCAATTTTTTATCCTATGTTATATATTTTACATGTGACACGCTATTATTTTATGAAATAATTGTTTTAAAAAAAAATTAATTTCTTCTATAGCTTGTGTTAAATGCAACACTGAGTTTAAACGAACTACAGTATATTATTAAAATATTATTATTTAATGTGATCGTTATTATCCAACCATTATATTGACATATATGAATAGGACTAACTAAATTATAAAAAAATTATCATTAAAACATGTATAAAATGAATTCATTAGTTATTACTTAATTAGAAATGAAAATAAAAATCATTTGAAAATAAAGGGGATGTTTTTATAAAAAATTGTTTTTATGCATGGAAATGTGTTTATCTTAATAAATGAAATTTACCATTATTAGTGAATAATTTTATTGAAATATTTTTTTTAAAATTTTCATATAATATTTTCTAGGCATGAAATAAGAATAAATCTATTTTTATGGATAATAATGTATTTTTCTAAAAAAAACAGTTTTCATTGCATTTTGCACACTTATTTAAAAATTTATTTCCCACACTTATAGATATTGAATCTTGAAAACTGTATTCATATTTAGAATCAGTAGTATAATATTTTTTGAAAATAGTTCCCATTTATTTTTGGTCAATATGAATAGTAACCATAGAAAATTTTGTCACCTCGTTAAGGGTAAAATTGGTAAAATAGAGTTAAAATTTGGGATAAGTCTTTAAAATTTACATAACACTTGAATTTATCCTATTTAATGAGTTTATTTTGTCCATTTACATCTAAGTCATGAATATATGATCACTTGGTGGCATAGTTCTTTGAATATGACCTTTATATTAATCTAAGAAAAGAATAAATATAAAGTGTCACTCTCTTGACTTTAATATCTCTAAAATTTTTACATTCGTATAATAAGAGGATAAGTTCAGTTATAAATATTTATTTAAAATATAATTTTTTTATTATAGTGATTTATTTTTAATTTTTAGTGATTGAATAATTACCTTAAATGTTTATGCAACGTCAACACATTATTTCTTCAATTAATAAAAAAATAAAATCAATGATTTAAAAAATATTAAAAGCAATTAAAATTAAGTGAATTACCATGTTCTAGGATTTTTTTAGATACATATGACATATTATGTATGTTTTAAAAGATTATACTCTAATTCCATCTTTATCTTGGTGTATTTAAATTCAAATTAAATTAATAGTTACAAAATTGACATTAATGATATTTTGTAAAAAATAATATTTTATTAAATGATTTAAAATTAATTAAAATATTATATTCATAAAATTTAATTGACTATGGTTTAAAATTTCAACCATGGTCCATTTATGGGTCATTTATCCGTTTATGGTAACATTCCTAACCCTTTAGTATTGAAATAGTTATTACTGCAATTAAGGTCTAACATGATTAATAAAGGGGATAATAAAAAAAGATAAGGTTTAAAATGGAACCAAAACCTATATAAATTTATTTTGTTGATTTTATTTCATTTATGGAATATTTTATTCAAATTAATGTCCATTTGGAATTATTTTTCTTGAGAATGGATTTATTATATTTTAATATTATAAGAAATTCCATGTTTGTCCTTGCCCTCATAAAATGATACCCCTTATTTCTATTATTTACACCAATTTGATCCATTTAAATAGATGAAAACCTCAAAAATCATCTTTTAAACTTCTCTATAAACGTTCTATAGGTGTTTTTCTCCCAAGAAAGATCACCCCTAGGGTCCTTAATAGGATATCAAATAAGTTATTTCATAGAAGAGACAATCGACTTAATCAATCACTTCCTTTTTTTAATTCTTATTTTAACTCCTATAAATATATACTGTATTTATCATAAGATAATAAATTAATTATCCTAAATATAATGAAATTTAATTATGATTATTAAACCATATTATTCATCCTCTTTTCATCAAATGGAAAGTGAAAGTACCACCCGTGCATACATACAACTTACAATCTCCACGTAGCGATATAATTCATTTTCCATAACCATTTTTTGGATGTTAATTATGATAGGTGTAATGTTTATATATTATATTTATTAAATAATTATACTTATTTAATTATAATATCACATCTACCTTATTACCATCCAATTTTTTGGAAAACAATAATGTCGTTCGTGTGTACATGTGGACTACCACCTCCATGAAGCGATGCAATTTGTTATTAGTATTTGTTTTAATTGGTTGGTAATAAGGATGGATTTGATGAATATTTATTATTTATATGATATAATAATGATTATTTAAAGTTGGATTATTATTCACCTTCCTTTTGTTTCATCCATCAAAAACTGGAAACAACATTCATGCGTACGTACGACTTACTGTCCCCATGAAGTTTATAATTCATTTATCTATCTATAAATTTTATGAATAACTATACATATATTTATAATGAATATATATGATATTTATATCCTGATTAAGTTTTTCTGATGATGGAAACATGATAAAAGTACAAGTAATGAGACTTACAAACTAAAACATGCATAAAAACAAAATAATTATCACTAAGAACATTGATTTTAATAACAAATTATTGATAAACAAGTGATAAACTGTCATAATTAAATAATACATGGTATAATAGATATGATTATGGGTTTTTAATACATATATAATAAATAAATATTTATTATATATGAGGTCTTAATGTGTACAAAGAAATACGAGACTTGAGGTAAGAGATTTGTGTTTCAATCCTATTTTAATAGGGATTATTTATGCTTGAATTTCCTTTGAGTAAATTATATGATCCATATATGATAAATCCATTTAATTTTATCATCCTATGGTTATTTTTTAATAATATATTTTTCCTTCAATTTTCTTCACTTTAAGTACTCATGAGATCAAAGGAATTATTTTAAGGAAAACCTAATTTATTTTTCTTTTCAGTCAAAAATCTATTTCCTTCCATATCCAAGTTTTCTAAAAATATTTTATAGAATTTTATTAATATTATTCTATGATTTTTTAAAGTCATTTTTACCCAAGATTAAATTTTTAAAAAATGGTTTAAATTTAATCTTATTGTCATTTTACAAATGAGGTATTTTTTGAATTTTTATATAAGTGTGAATGTAATATTAACTTTTAACTTATATTACATGAACCAAATTTATTTCAATAATGAATACTCAATGATTTGCAGATTATTTTAATATATTTCAAGGTTATTTTGAAATATTTTTTCATAATATTTGGTAAATTTTTAGATTTTAAATAAGTGTTTTAAAAATGAAAATATTATTTTCCTTAAGAAATATTCCAATTATCTTTTAAAATGATTTTCACCTATGATAATATCCTTTAGGTTATTTTTTATTTTCTAGGGATATGATCCAATTATACCATCCTTATTTTTTTTATCAATTTTGTTATGATAATGGTGATGATATTTTTATGAAATCCATTTTTCCATGGTTTATGTTATTTTAAAATTATGAAATGTTTATAAAACCAATTTTTTCATTGGTTATGATATGATGAAATGATGAATGTTTTATGATCATGTGGTACACAAATTGATGTGCTTGATATGATATGGGAAAGAAGTCTATATGATTGATCCACTATGGGAAACATGTTAATTTTCTTGATCCACTATTAAAGATAAGTTTTGACGCCAGATACATTATTATTTTATAATCTTAGTGGTTAACCTCAACATATAAAATTATTTCTATACTTATGATAGTGGCACAATTCTATAACATGAAATTATGTTTCATGATTGATTTATGATGATTTCTCACTCTTATGATACATTTATTTTGAAATGATAATGTTTTATACTATAAATACTGTTTATAATCCATGATATATTGGTCATGAAATGTTTTAGTCATATTCATGATCACAAACCCTTACGATTATCTTATAATTTCATACAATGATCAACTAATATATCCCACATTTACCCTTACTGTGCATCTCTACTCACCCTTTATTATGCTTAATTTCTATAGCTTATGAAGAGATGTTTAAATAGGTTATGTCTATAAAGAGTACTAAATGGGAATATTTTCATGGGATATATTGAAGATATTTCATGAAATAACATGATTGTGTATATTATATCCAAAGAAACTAAACCTTTACGCTCCTCAGACATATATTGGTGAAATGTATTAAATATTATTCAAAAAATAAATAATATACATATATGAAAAGTATGGGTCACTATAGTTGGAATTAGAGGACAAGTTTAGTCAATATTTTGATATAAGGGTTATACAACTTTAGCGAAAACCTTGGGAATAAGTATAAATTTAGGGTAATATCCTAAATTTTTGGTAAATAAGAGACTATGTGGTTTTCCTTGAAATAAATACATATCTGGATACCATAAATGGATGTGGTTTTTGAAAATATCCATTTAGGGGTTACAACATAAAAAAGAGTTCGTCAAGTATATCTCAACAATCATTCTGCTGCATGGTGAGTTCACCCTTACTAGACACTTGGTTTGACACTCTTAGGAGATATTCTTGGGTCAATTCACATTTTATTTACAAACCATTATGACAGATTTAAATAAATGATGACTATAGATCCCTAGGTTAAACCTAAGGTTCCATAAGATGAAAATAAGGTGTCATGATTTAGACATCATATAAACAATTTTTGATGATTATATGGTTTCCCACTATGAATATTGTTTCTCAAACTTTGTTTTTTGGTTTTAGTCAATGGATGGAACCATAGGCCATTATGTTAACAATGAATATGACGGAAAATAAAATGATTTTCCACTTGATAAAAAATATACATTGGGAGCTGGTGTAACGCCTCCAACCTGGAATCCACGAAACCAGTGCCTCGGGTCGGGTCACTACATGACCTCAGGTGCGCCTCCTCATATTCCAGAGGCTACTAACTAGTAGTGGGGGTTTAAAAGAACATGTGGGGGGGACTATAACCTCTCTATCAAATTAATCAACAACATATAACAATTATAAATAAAGGAAACAATAGATAATAACCTAAATACATGCATTAACAAACATTTTCAAAAAACTGGGGACAAGACCACAACCAATATTAAAATATTCTATGTCATGTCATATAGTGTAAAGTGATAGAGAAACCCGAAATAAAAATAAATAAATGAATCCCCAAAATGGGTCTTGACTCACTACTAGAAATTAGGGCTATAGCCACGGTTCTAAACCGTGGCTATAGGCCCTCAAACCGTGGCTATAGGTAATAGCCACGGTTCCTCAAACCGTGGCTATGTTTGGCGTGGCTATAGGATTAGACCTATAGCCACGGTTCCAAATCGTGGATTTAAATCTATAGGCACGGTTTGAACCGTGGCTGTATACCTATAGCCAGGGTTAAAACCATGCCTTTACTAAAGGCCGGACAGAATATATAGCCACGGTTCCTCAAACCGTGGCTAAGTTTGGCGTGGCTATAGGCTTAGACCTATAGCCACGGTTCCAAATCGTGGATTTAAATCTATAGCCATGGTTTGAACCGTGGCTGTATACCTATAGCCAGGGTTAAAACCATGGCTTTACTAAAGGCCGGACAGAATATATTGCCACGATTTAAAACCGTGGCATTATGTATATAGCCACGGTTTAAAACCATGGAAATATGTCTATAGCCACGGTTAAAAACCATGGCAATAGACCAATAGCCACGGTTTAGAACCGTGGCTATAGGGTGTCCAAATCCATAAAAAAAACCCCTGGACACGCCCCTGGACACCCCCCGGACACCCCCTGGACACCCCCCGGACACCCCCTGGACACACCCGGGACACCCCCTGGACACACCCTGGACAGACCCTGCACACCCCCTGGACACCTCCTGGACACACCCTGGACACCCCCAGACACCCCCTAGACACCTCCTGCAGACCACCCCCCTGCCCTCCTCCCAACTGCCTTGCAGACCCCCCCCCCGCACCAGCCCCCTACCCCAGCACACCCCTACCCCTTTCTGGACAGCCACACCCCCTGCCTGGACACCCATCCCCCCTGTTGGACACCCCTCCCCCCTACCTGGACACCCCTCCCCCTGCTGGACATCCCTCCCCCTACTGGACAGCCCTCCCCCCCGTGCTGGACAGCCCCTCCCCCTGCTGGACAGCCCCTCCCCCTGCCTGGACACCCCTCCCCCCAGCTGGACAGCCCCTCCCCCTGCCTGGACACCCCTCCCCCCTGCTGGACAGCCCCTCCCCCTGCCTGGACACCCCTCCCCCTTCCTGGACACCCCTCCCCCTGCTTGTCCCCCTGCCTTTCCCCCCTGCCCCATTCTAGTCCCCCCTGCCACCCCCTGCCAGCCCCCCCTTCCCCCTGCTAGTTCCCCCCTGCCACCCCCTGCTTTCCCCCTGCCAGCCATCCCCCCTGCCCCCTGCCAGTCCCCCCCTGCCACCCCTTGCCAGTCCCCCCCTGCCTGGACACCCCTCCCCCCTGTTGGACAACCCCTCCCCCTGCCTGGACACCCCTCCCCCCTGCCTGGACACCCCTCCCCCCTACTTGTCCCCCTGCCTTTCCCCCACTGCCCAATGCTAGTCCCCCCTGCCACCCCCCTTCCATCCCACCCCCCTGCCCCCTGCTAGTTCCCCCCTGCCACCCCCTGCTTGCCCCCCTGCCAGCCAGCCCCCCCTGCCCCCTGCCAGTCCCCCCTGCCACCCCCTGCCAGTCCCCCCCCCTGCCTGGACACCCCTCCCCCCTGCTGGACAGCCCCTCCCCCTGCCTGGACACCCCTCCCCCCCTGCCTGGACACCCCTCCCCATGCTTGTCCCCCTGCCTTTCCCCCCTGCCCCATGCTAGTCCCCCTGCCACCCCCTGCCAGCCCCCCCGCCCCCTGCCCCTGATAGTTCCCCCCTGCCACCCCCTGCTTGCCCCCCTGCCAGCCATCCCTTCCTGCCCCCTGCCAGTCCCCCCTGCCACCCCCTACCAGTCCACCCTACCAGTCCCCTTGCCCCCTGCCAGCCCCCCTGCCCCCTGCTAGGCCCCCTGCCCCCTGCTAGGCCCCCTGCTAGGCCCCCTGTCAGTCCCCTTCTAGTCCCCCTGCCCCCTGATCTGATAACCAAGTTTATCTGATTTGATAACCACAACATCTTCAGCACTGCCAGATTCAGGTTTAACAGGTACCAATTCACCAATTCTGACATGTTTAGAAGCATGAGATAAGACAGGAATAGACTGAACTACATCAGATTTACAGACCATGTTTAGCACCCCTCCCCCCTGCTGGACACCCCCTGCCTTGACAGCACCCCCCCTCCCTGGACAGCACCCCCCTCCCTCCCCCCTGGACACTGGACTCCCCCTGCATATTTACCCCTGCTGGACACTGGACCCCTGCTGGACACTGGACCCATACTCCCCCACCCCTACCAGCCCCTTGTACCCCTGCTGGACACATGACTCCCCCCTAGAAACTAGTTCTTGGGATGCCCAAATCATATTTACCCCTATTGGACACTGGAATCCCCCCTGGACACTGGAATCCCCCTGCATATTTACCCCTGCTGGACACTGTACACTGGCCCCATACTATAGGTTCTTAGTAGGACCACCCCATACTATAGGTTCTTAGTAGGACTTGGGAAACACTTGAAACAAAATTCAGAAGTAGCTATATATGAGTAATCTAGGAAAACGTACATATAATCAGTCTAGAAAATAAAACAGAATAAACTATAAAATGTTTATAGAAATAAAATAAAACATATTTGAAATTGGAAAACATTACCAGAAAAACTATTTATCAACTAAACAAACTTCTTGGTGAAATCATGGTCACACATGCTCATAGAGACATTCATAACCTGCATGGGCTTAGGTTCCTGGACAACCCTCTTTCACCCCCTTGCAACCCCCTGGACAGCCCCCTTGAACACCCCCCTGCACCCCCATGCCCCCCTTAGTC
Organism: Viscum album; assembly: GCA_963277665.1. Lineage (NCBI taxonomy): Eukaryota > Viridiplantae > Streptophyta > Magnoliopsida > Santalales > Viscaceae > Viscum > Viscum album. Next base: position 1,573,728,015 of record OY728148.1, on the reverse strand, counting down.
CCCCATGCCCCCCCTGCACCCCACTGGACAGCCCCCATGCCCCAACTGGACAACCCCACTGGACAACCCCACTGGAAAACCCCACTGGACACCCCTTGCACCCCCTGGACATCCCTCCCCCCCTGCCGGACACCCCTCCCCCCTACTTGGACAACCCCTCCCCCTGCTGGACACCCCTCCCCCTACTGGACACCCCTGCCCCCTGCCCCCTGCCCCCTGCACCCCACTGGATAGCCCCCATGCCCCAACTGGACAGCCCCACTGGACACACATCCACCCCTGAAGAACTACCCCTGAATGTTGATTTCCCAAATGAGGCTACCCTCTTAGTGGATCATGTCAAAGAGTATTAGAAAACATATTTTGATGGTGATTTTCAAAGATCGACTGAAATAATGCTTAATAATTCCAATCTTAATTGAGTAGGCCAGGTGGTTGTCTTTATCACACCAACACAAGATGTCCAATCATACTTTTTCCTATTTTTATAAGGTTTCGCTGATGATGAGGAAAATTATTAGGCTCTCATTACTGGTCATCAGTTATCAGATGATATTTATTTCCCCCAAATGGATATGAAGGTAGAATCCAAGTTAGACCTCAAATATATTAATGGTGACCGGAGGAGGGGAGTTTGTCGGGAAGATGGGAGTCCATCGGGGGAGGCGCGGTCGTCCGGGGAGGAGAGGTCGTCGGGAGGAGGGGAGTGCATCGGGGGAGGAGGGGAGTCCGTCAGCGTCAGGGGAGGCACTATCGTCCGGGGAGGGGGGAGGCACGGTCGTCCGAGGAGGGGAGTGCGTCGAGGGAGGGGAGTGAGTCGGGGAGGGTTCCGTAGGAGGATCCCGAGAGAATATTGGCCAAATCGCACATATAGACACAAATGAATTTTCATCCGTTGGTATAAACATGCTATAGCCACTGAGAACAACATAGAACATACATTTCTTGGCACACATTATTTGTGAAATAGGTAGAAGGAATACAAGTTGAAGATGTATAGAAGGTGTGCTGAAGGTTAATAGAAACAGAGGACACACATTTTGTTAGGAATAAAATTGAGAGAGGAGAAAAACAAGAAGGTACAATTGTAAATTTCTGTATTGAGAGAAAGCAGTATAGAGAGAGAGAGAGAGAGTTACAGTTTGGGGGAGAAGAGGAAGAAGTGGAAGAACCATTCGCCGAGTCCTTGCATAATCTGTTGAAGGACCATTCGCTGAGTCCTTTTATAATCTGTTGAAGTCCAAAAAAGAATACCAGCAATAGACACCACTGCTGGACACCCCTCCCCCTGGACCACCACCCCTGAAAACCCCTGGACCACCCCCTGGACACCCCTCCCCCATGCTGGACACCCCTCCCCCCTGCCTGGACAGCCCCTCCCCCTACTGGACACCCCTCCCCCTGCTGGACACCCCTGCCCTCTGCCCCCGGCCCCCTGCCCCCTGCCCCCCTGCCCCCTGACCCTGGACACCCCAGGACAGACCCCACCCCAGGACAGACCCCCCCAGACCCTGGACACCCCTACCAGTCCTGCCCCCCCAGACCCTGGACACCCCAGGACAGACCCCCCCCAGAACCTGGACAGCCCCCCAGACCATGGACACCCCAGGACAGACCCCCCCCACTAGACCCCCTAGAAACCCCATGGACAGACCCCCCAGGACAACCCCCCAGACCCTGTACACCCCATGACAGACCCCCCCCCCACTAGACCCCCCCCCATTGGACCCCCTAGACAACAGATGGATGTCATGGGCTATTTCTAAAAGACCGAATCCGGCTGCTGAAATCAACAGTAAGTAAGAAGAGGTAAATGAAGAAAAATGAATAAAATTTTCCCAATATACTTGGGGAATTTTATTCATCAGCAGGAAGCAGAACAGAAGAACGGTAGCTGAGAGTTCCTTCCTCGGAGGTGGAGAATGATTTTTTACATAGGATCTGTCTAATATTTAATGGAAGAAAGAGGGAGAGGAAATTAAGTACCTCATTACAAGTGGAAGCATCCAACAAATTCTCTTCCAATGGAATAAAATATTACAAAAAAAATCTATAAACCTTGTCTCTCCTATTGTGGCTACCAGGTGTCCAGGTGGTTAATAATTTGGTTGAGGTGAGGCTGTGGACTCATGGGGGCAAGCATGAAGGAAACTAAGTTGGACTGGATTTTAAGTAGGATGCTCTTGTTTCTCTGAAGTGGAAGGGCTGATTGGGTCTAAAATAAGTGAGTTGGAACAGGAATTTAGATGAGGGATTCAAATGTTAAGGGGTCTGGTTTAATTGGTTAGAATTGGGTGAGGTTTGGAATGGTTTTAAAGTGGGATGCCTGGTGGAAAATGTGGGGTTGGTGACTTAGACGTTTAGAGGTGGGTATGCCTGATTGGTGGTCAAGTTGTGGATGGGTTGCCTAGGTGGATTGAAAAATGGTAGCATGACTGCGGCGTGATCGTGGCGTGATCGTGGTAGGGTGTCATCCTGGAGGAGTAACCGCCGTAGGGTGTTGTCCTCGAGCAGGGCCAAATCACGGCGTGACCGCGGCGTGACCACGGTGTGACCGCGACATGACCGCGGCGTGACCGCGGCGTGACCGCCGCAGGGTGTCGTCCTAGATGAGTAACCGCCGCATGGTGTCGTCCTGGAGAAGGGCCAAATCACGACGTGACAGCGGCATGACCGCGGTGTGACCGCAGCGTGACCGCGGAGTGACCGCGGCGTGACCGCCGCTGGGTGTCGTCCTCTACAGTGAAGACCCTTCATGGAAACTCTTCAAGAAAACCAGGTCTCCAGTTTCATCTTTGTCCATAACAAACAAGACCTGTTTGCATAGGCCCAAACAGACCTCCCTTTGCCAGCTTGTGGGGGAAATGTGGGAACTCCAGCATGAAATAGGCCCTCAGAATAGAACAACCTCTTTGGAATTGCATCAAACAGATTGTTTGCAGCCTTTAAAACTCAACTTGGCAATGATCATCCTCCTCCAATGAGTGCTACATGAGATGAGGTAATTATGGAAGGAATTTCATCTAAAACAGCCAAAAGAAGATATTGAATTTCCATCACAACAGGCTGATCCGGTTCAGACGACATGTGCAGAGGATGAGGATGATCTGGTTCGGACAACATGTGAAGAGGATGAGGAAAAAAAAGAATTACCGAACAAATATTATGTGATATATGTACAATAAAATATGCCAGACAATTCCAAACCAATGTTTTCAGTTGAATTGAGCCTTTGTACCACCTGTTATGCACGTTTTGTGGAAATATGGATGAGAGGCAGCGCTGAGAGGAGATATAGCTTAGGAATGAGGAAATACAAAAAATTATAGAGCTAACCATTCAATGTTTCTCTAAGGAGGAGTAACCACCGCAGGGTGTCGTCCTGGAGCAGGGCCAAATCACGGCGTGAACGCCGCAGGGTGTCGTCCTGGAGGAGTAACCGCCGCAGGGTGTCATCCTAGAGCAGGGCCAAATCACGGCGTGACCACGGCGTGACTGCCGTAGGGTGTCGTCCTGGAGGAGTAACCGCCACAGGGTGTCGTCCTGGAGCAGGGCCAAATCACGGCGTGACCGCGGCGTGACCGTGGCGTGACTGCGACGTGACCACGATGTGACCGTGGCGTGAGCGCGGCGCGACCGCGGTGTGACTGCGGCGTGACCGCGGCGTGACCGCGGCGTGACCGCGGCGTGACCGCGTCGTGACCGCGGCTTGACCGCGGCTTGACCGCGGCGTGACCGCCGCAGGGTGTCATCCTGGAAGAGTAACCGCCGCAGGGTGTCGTTCTGGAGCAGGGCCAAATCACAGCGTGACTGCGGCGTGGCCGCCGCAGGGTGTCGTCCTGGAGGAGTAACCGCTGCAGGGTGTCGTCCTGGAGGAGTAACCGCCATAGGGTGTCGTCCTGGAGCAGGGCCAAATCACGGTGTGACCGCGGCGTGACAACAGCGTGACCGCGGCGTGACCGCCGCAGGGTGTTGTCCTGGAGGAGTAACCGCCGCGGGGTGTCATCCTGGAGCAGGACCAAATCACGGCGTGACAGCGGCGTGACCGCGGCGTGACCACCAAAGGGTGTCTTCCTGGAGGAGTAACCGCCACAGGGTGTCGTCCTGGAGGAGTAACCACCACAGGGTGTCGTCCTGAAACAGGGCCAAATCACGGCGTGACCGCGGCGTGACCGCGGCGTGACCGCCACAAGGTGTCGTCCTAGAGGAGTAACCACCGCAGGGTGTTGTCCTGGAGCAGGGCCAAATCACGGCGTGACCGCGGCGTGACCGCGGTGTGACCGCGGCATGACCGCGGCGTGACCGCGGCGTGACTGCGGCGTGACCGCAGTGTGACCACAACGTGTTGGCCCGGTCCAGCGACATCCTTGGGGCAACATCTTCCACTTAGTTTCAAATAGGATGATATGGATGGCATGAGAGGATGTTTTCTCAGAAGATTTAAAGAAATGAATGCTAATCTGTGATGACTAGAGGATTGGATGACCCCTGATATACCTAATTCGGTGAGGTTTGGAGATCAAGAAATGTGTAGGAATACCTAGAGGAATACCCCATGGGATCAGGAAAATCACAGGTAGAGGGACTCTACCTCAACCTCAAGGAACGTTTTCTTTTGACGACGACAACTCGAATCTTCCTTTTTTCCACTTGCACGCATATGCAACTTAACATATATGTAAGGACACCTAGTCCCTATGTACATATTTGCATGGCCAAATATGCACAAGGGGGGCCTTAGATATATGTTTATACTTGAATGTACCCCTTTATACTTACACGCGTATGCATTTTTCATATCTATATATAAGCACACCTAGCCCCAATATATATATTCATATTTCCATGAGTGAATATATATAAAGGGGTAACTTATAAGAGTATATAATCTGCATATAATAAATGTGATGTGACAGGCTCATTTCTCCCTACATTGATTTGTTTATATAATCTCAATTGAGCAAGATCATTAATACACCCACTAAGATAATCTTTAGCAAGGGATAAAAGAATTCATGAGAGTGGATCTCTTTGCCTCACTCCTCTTGTGCCCTGAAAATACCCTCTTGGAGTCCCATTAATGAAAATGGAAAGCCTTGCCGATGAGAGGATAGAATTAATTAACCTTGTAAAAGTGTATGAAAAAACATATCTCTTGAGAATGTTGAGTAGGAAGCTCCATTTAAGAGTGTCAAAATCCTTAGAGATATCAATCTTCAGATCAAAGTTCCCTTCCTTCGCCTTCCTCTTCATGATATTTACACTTTCTGTGGCTGTGAATAGACAGTTCTGGATACATCTTCCAAGAATGAACCCATATTGATTTGGAGTGATAAGATCTTTGATGATTTCCCCCATCCTAGAAACCTTGATTTTATTGATGACCTTAGGGATAATATTATCAAGTGCAGCAGGCCTGAAGTTCTTAATTTCAACTTCATTTTCTTTTTTAGGAATCAAGAAGGTGAAATTTGAGTTCATTCCATAGGGTAAATAAGCGTGAGTGAAGAAGTCCCTTACTACACTTACAAGGTCTTCTTGTATGATATCCCAATAGGCCATGAAGAAGTGATTTATAAAACCATCTGGTCTGGGAGTACTTTCCATGTTTAAGGAAAACCGGGACTTTTTTATTTCATCTTTGTCTTGTTCTTTGACAAGGTTACAATTCTGATGATCATCAATATAGGGGAGGATGTTTCCAACCATCATTGAAGTGGTTTCCTTCCAATCATCCATATAAAGGTTACAGAAATAACTTAATCCATTTTCATCACTTGTTCCATGGGTTAGGAATTTACATCATTTACACAATGGACTAATCTAGTGAATTACAATTCATATCACACTAGTGATAAAAATTTCATAAAAAATAAAAATACACTTAACTTGGATCCTTAGTCTATGAGGTCTCATCAAATTAAATCATTAGGGGAATAGATCCTCATTCCCCTTCCCTTCCCATGAATTTTGGGGTGGGGTTTAAAGCCTTTGTCTAACCTGACCCATGGGTGTAGATCCTAAAGTACAATACCCCACAACTACTAAGACACGTGAACATTCTTCTTTATCCATTTACCACATATACCATATCATAAACTATACATAAATCAATACACATAGCATTCAAATATCATAATTATTCAAAATGTGAATTAACATAAAACCTTAACCCATTATCACATTTACCAATTACATTGCATAGACCATTTAACCAATTTACCTTTCTCATTCCTTAACCCATTAGCATAATTAAAAATTCCCATACCTTGACCCATTTAACATATTCATCCATTCATAAGCACTAACCCATTTAACATGTTCATCAATTCACATTAATTAACCCACTTATGCATTTAAAGTATAATGCATAAGTCATTTAGAAACATTACTTTATTTCATCCAACCCATTTTATATTAATCCAAACAATCCATTATGTCATTATAAAAGTCTAGACACAACTATATATATTCTATTTTCAACTCAACTGACATATCAACATGTTTATAATTGGATCTACATTATCACAAGTCAATTATTTTTTGAACATTACAATTTTACTTGTTTGGGAATGTTGCCACACCCCATGGGTGGCCCTAAATCAGTCAAGTCAACCTCAATGCATACCAAAAAGATCATGATGGGTTCAATTCATCATTTATCCAACCATTTTACCAAATACATTTAAAGGAATCAAATGCACAATAATAGAAAACCATTAACACAACCACACATGTAAAAATCAACCTCAAGACTATGATATATAACTTTTAGACCACCTACCTTGAATCCAAAGATGAACACTCCCTTAACCTTAGCCTTAGATCTGGATTCAAGTACCCTTTAAATCCCCAACCTAAGATCCATTGGAAAAATAGGGTTTTAGGGATTTATAATAATAATAAAGAAACCACCTACCATAATATAGAAAAGAGAATAAAGAGGAGCTCTAGACTTACCCAAAGCTTTTATCCACACCCAACAACACTCCAAATGGCCTATAATCAAAGGAGATTGATATTTGGGAAGTCTTGGTCGAAATGGTTTGTCACTTGGGCTGTTGAGAGAAGAATGGGAAATAAAATTAGGTAAAACACTTAAAATTTCAAGGGGTAAAATGGTAAAAACACACTTTTAATGGGGTACATAGTTTGGTTGCATGGTTTTCCAAACTGTGTACCATCCTTGGTCCTAGTGGGGTCCAAGTCGCATGGTTATCTAGGGAGGCCACATCATTTGAAAAAACTGTGCACCAACTGTATAGAATGGATCTATCCAAGACCACATGGTTTTGAATTACCCCTTGCACGGTTTCATCCAGACCATGAACCCTTCCTATAAGAATGCACGATTAGGGTGCATAGTTTCTCCTAAATATGCATCAACTGAAAAACATGTACTGGATGGAAATTTTACCAATTCTTTTGTGTCTTGAACCCCTAAAACACTCCTGAAACTCCTTATACACCTAGTAAACATTTAATTAACCAAAATTAGGGTATTTAAACCTAATTTAAAATAAGGAAGCACCTCACCCAAAGTGTAGGATCTTACAAAATCCCCACCTTATAATGGATCATCCTCAAGATGCACTTCCCAAGAATCATTGAGCCTCCAATGAAAAGATATTGGGACACTGGGCCCGCATATCCACCTCCCTCTCCCAAGTTTCTTCCTGAACATTACCATGATTCTAAAAAACTCAAACCAAGGGCACTTCCTTTACTTGAAATACTTTTTCATTACAATCTATGATGTGAACCAAATGCTCCTCAAATGATGCATTGACCTCAAGATCCACACCATCAACATTAATCAAATGAGATGGGTATGGTTGATACTGCCAAAGTTATGACACATGTAAAATATCATGCGTACCTCTATATTAATGTGGAAGATCTAATTAGTATGCCACCGGTCCGATCCTCACCACATTATCAAACGACCCCACATACTAGGGCATCAAATTACCCTAATTTCAAATCTGATGGTGACCCAACCATGGTGACACTTGAAGAAACACATAATCACCCACCATAAACTCAGGAGGTCTATGATGTCAATCAACATATGAATTATGTCTACTCTAACCCATATACATCCACTTACATATAAACTAAACCTTCTCTGATGTCTCCTGTATGAGTCTCAAACCCAACATATCTGACTCCGCAGCCTCCATCCAACATAATAGAGACGTAAATAGCCACCAATATAGCACCTTGTATAGTTACATCTAAATAATTGACTAGTAATTGTTGTTATAATTGAGATAAAAAGTTTCAATTGTTTCTACCATGATCCACCAAAGTCTAGGGCATAAGTTCTCAACATTTCATCTAGTACATAAATAGTACACTATGACTTCCTATCCATTTGCGGGTGGAAATCCATACTCAAGAACACTTGGGTACCAAGTGAAGTATATAACCCCTACCAGAAGCAAAAATTTAAATAGGGAGCATGATCTAAAACTATATTTCATAGAACCCCATGAAACCATACTATCTTTCAAATATACAACTCACCCAACTGATCAATGGTGGAGGTCTCTCAAATCGGTAGAAAATGTGCTACCTTGGTCAATCGATCCACAAATACCTAGATCACATCATTATTCTATGGAATATTGGGAAGGACCACAACAAAATATATCATCACATCATCCCATTTCTATTCTAGAATGGTAAATGGTTGTAACAAAACACTAAGTCATTTATTCTCTACCTTTACCTAATGATATGTATATCATCGCACCATGAAACCCAGAACTTCCTTCTTCATCCCCAGCCTCCAATACTACCTATGAAGATCATGATACATTTTGGTCAAACTAAGATGCACCACCTACTTTTATTCATGAAACTTTTTCATCAACTCTTCCCTCAAACATGTTTTCACAACAACGAGACCATGGATATAAATGATCCCATCATCACCAATGATCTAATCAGAAGGTGACTACACACCTTTATAATTTTCCCTAGAGGGAAAAAATTATAAATCTTCATGATTAATCTCCTTCATATTGATCTAAATTTCAGAATAAACTACCAAGGATTTAAGGGTAATCTACCCTTGGCCATATTGAACCTCCATATTCATATCAACAAACAATTTCATCATCCTTCACTCAGAACTAGATTACTGAACTGCCTGATTTTGAGTCTTTTGACTCAAATCATCCACAACACTATTCCCCTTTCATGTTATGTAAACTAGATTAAATTCAAAAGACTAAATGTATTCAACCCATATTCACTAAAAAAGATTCAAATCATGCTCATAGAATTTGTACTTAAGGTTATTATGATCGGTATACACCGTAAACCATTCTCCCAACAAGTGGTTCTACCAACACTTTAAAGAATAGAACACCATAAATAATTCAAGATCATGCATAGGGTAATTTATTTTATGAGGCATAAATTTTCATGATTTATACACCACAACCTGATCACCCCACATCAACAATGCCCCAATACCAACACCAGATGCATCACAAAATAAGTTATACTTCTTACCCGACTTAGGTAGAATCAAAACAGGTGTAGTAGTCAATGAATTCTTTAACTTCCGGAAGGCATTCTCACATGCCTCAGTCCATCAAAAATTGATGTCCTTTTTGGTTAATCCCAAAAGGGGCATATCCAAATGAGAATAGTCTTTGATGAACCTTTAGTAAAATCTTGATAAGCCCATACTACTTCAAATATCATAAAAATTATTGGGCTGCTCCCAAGACACAACTGCCTTTCATTTCTCTGAGTCCATTGAAACACCTTCCTCAGAGATGATATGACCTAATAAATGAACCCTGTCCATCTAGAAATAGAATTTTGATAGCTTGATGTATAGACTATGATATCTTAGTGCACTCAAGATAATATAAAGATGTTTGTAATGATCATCATGAGTCTTTGAGTATACCAAGATGTAATCAATAAATAAAATTACAAAATAATCTAGGTTAGGATGAAAAATTAGGTTCACTAGGTCCATAAACACTGCTAGCACATTAGTAAACCCAAATTTCATCAAAATAAACTCATAAAACACATACCTTCTCCTGAAGGTAGTTTGTGGTACATCAAAAGGTCTCACCCTTAGCTGATGATACCCTGATCTCAAATAAATCTTGGAGAACACAGAAACACCTCTCAGCTAGTAAAAAAAAATCAATTCAAGGAAGTGGGTATCAGTTCTTAATTACCATCTAATTCAACTTCCTATAATCAACGCATAACCACAAAGATCCACCATACTTATTAGAAAATCAGATTTATTATCCCCAAGGTGATGTACTTGAGAGAATAAACCCCTTATTCTCCGGTACCTTCAATCAAGGTTTAATTTCTTAGAGTTCTTTCAGTTCCATTCTATATAGTGGAATAGAAATTGGTTTTCCCCCAACAACAAATCTATCATAAAATCAACCTCTCTTTAAGGTGGAAACCCCAAGAATTACTCAAGAAACACATGCTAAAATTGATCCACCATAGGAGGGAATAAATGGTTCCCTACTTCCCTATCATCAAGCATAAGAAAATCTACATGGGCTGTGAGTTCACCCAATAACTAACTGACTGGCCCTGCATGGCCTTCTCAGATATCCCATTCCCTATAGTGTATATAGATATTTACCTAAAATGATATGAACATTTACCTATGGTGGTAACTATAAATATGCACTTGGTACAACACAAACCAATCCATCCCCAAAATAATATCAAATCCTAACATCTATAGCACAAAAAAATCCCAAAGAAAATTGTACCCACCAACCTCGAGGTAACACCCCTTACATTATCATATATTTTATTCTCACACCCTTAATAGTGTATCAATAGACATAACCCCACATATATATTCCACTACTAGGCCCGACACACTCACAAACTGAACAAATATAAAATAATATGAGGCACTTGTTTCAAATAAAGCACTAGAAATCATGGAATATATAAGAATCATACCTCATACTATGGATGGTCCATCCTCTCGACCTCCAGGTGTTGGATAAAGTGTGTGAAGTTGACCTTCCCCTCTCCCCTGGTCTCTGATATTAGTTCCTGACACTATACTACCCTGTTGATATGGGTGCTCTTTCCCCAGAGTACCACACCCACCACCTCAAAAGGTACGACCCATAAAGATCCAAATACCTTTCTGATATGGGGTAACTGACCCCCTACATACACATGGAATTGAACTCGATCCTACCCCCACGCTCAGCTGTTGAGGGTTCCTACAAAACCTCTGTACATTCCCCATTCTGCTTTATGCTTGGTAGTAAACCGATGGTCGGGGTTATTGACCACACATGTGCCCCGACCTACCACAATGATAGAAAAAGACCTGGTCATCACCCTAAGAGGACGATCCTATCTTATAACTACCCTCCACACCACCACACTAGTCTAGATTCCCAAAACAATGCTTCCTACCTTTGTAAGTTTCACCACTAGACTGTCCAACTAGAACCACAAACCCACTGCCTGAAGCCTACCTTATGTTTCCTTCTGAAATAAGGGTCTGATACACAACTTATGAAAACATCTTTAAATGGAATTTGTTCACCTAAGACTTAATCTCATGTCTAATTCCATCCTAGAAACATCTTTCCACAGCAGCCTCATCCTCTGGCAATGCTGGAACAAATCATTGCAAGTCTAGGAAATGGAAGACATATTCCATCACCGACATAGTTCCATGGGTCAACCTCATAAAATCTATAGCCTACTCCTGTATCAGGATCATTGGATAGAAATGCTCTAGATTTTTTTTATGAAAGTCTTTTCATAACATACCATCAACCTTCTATGTATGCACCATGATATCCCACTAGCACTTTTTCGGTCCCCATAACATGTATGATTCCAACTTAAATCTCTTCTCCGTATGAGTATCTAAGTGATCCAAAATCATCTAGATGGACTCTATCCAGAACTCTATTATATCAGATCCAACCTCTATAGAAAATGTTGGAGGGTGTTTCCACTGAAACTCTCTAGCCAGATCAAATATACTCAGCACTATCTGCCCTGGTTCCCATTCCATTATTTGCATAAAATGATAAAATTTATCATGAAACTTCTCCTCTCCTATATTACCTTGGACCAATAAGATTTATTTCCCCACCCTTGGAGGATAATTCTTGGTGATGTACTCTTGTCTCCCAACCGACACCCATCATCATGGTGGAATTTTTCTACAATTACAAACACACATCTCATAACACTTAATATGAAAAATCCACAATTTTCACAAAATAAGACTCTACTATCCACAAAAAACTCATCCTACATACAATATTCCTACGAATGTAAACACATCCTGTAGAGACCCGAAGCTTATCGTACATGGACATTACATTACATTTGCGGAATATTTAGTACATAACAAAAACACACACACACAAGGATCGTAATAGTTTAGTGTCTTTGGAAACTCGGAATATAATCTTCTAATCGTGGTGAAAGATCTTCAAAATCTCCCATAAAGATCTTCCTTTTTTTTTACCTAAAACCTTTCTTTATATCCTGGGGAAAAGAAAACATAAAAGGGTGAGCTCAAATGCTCAGTAAGGGTAAACAAAAGAAATATCAATCACATCATATACATAAGCACATAACTTTTGGAAAATCTTAACCTGCAAAAGAGATCATAATTTCATAACATGGGGTAAATCATGGCAGTGAAATGTAATCACAATAATCATAACTTAAAACATGAAACTTTGTGGCATTCACACATAATCATAGAGAATCATTTCTTGTTAGTCAAGACTCATTTCCAAGACTATCTTAGTGGACAAAGTCCCTTTCTGAATCGAGTAACCCTCGTTTCAGTCCTGTTTCACTGAACCGGTATAACCTACCGTTCCAGCCCTGTCTATCTCATGAGATATAAAATCTTTACCCAATGCATTGGAGGGAGATATAGGTCCCACCCATCTTATAATGAATCCTTTCTTATGTGTGCCACATAATCATAAAAAATACATCATCCCATAACACATGTAACAAAAATGGGATTCTTAAAACATCATGACATCATAAATCAATTCATATAAGATAAAGGAATTCATAAAAATAATTCCATCACAACATGATCAAATCAATGTAATAATAGGGATAAAAACAGAACCCTTTATTATTTTAGATGGAAAATAATTTTGATAAAACACTTGAACTCCATTCTTGAGGAAAATATCCTTTCTTCTTCAAAAACACTTTTCCTTTCATAACATGTCATACAACTTTAAAATAAAAGAAGTTGATTAAATATAAACTTGAAAACTTGTAAAGGAAGCTTCTTGGAAATAATGTTTTAAAAATCCATTCATGCCGTATAAGTTAAAAAAAAACATTCTTCGTACTTTTGTCGGAAAAGTCAAAAAGTACCTCATATGGAAAAACGACAAAAGATTCTTTTCATATTCTTCACTAAAAACTCACCTAAGGGTAAAATTGGATTTAAACAATTGCAAGTGGATGGAAACAATATTACATATTGAGGGAACATGGATGTGGATGATAAAATACACCCCAGTAATTACTTACGAATAAACAATCTCGGATAAAAATGAGATTGTGATATTTCCCTTACCTTAGGTCCGACTTGCTTTGTAAGTGTCCAAACCTCCTGTATAATGATTTAAATCATGTTATTGACTTATTCCAGAATCATATTCATTGTTATGATATCATATATGGTTTACTTATGACATTGTATTACCCGTTCTTTTGTAAATTCCATGTTAAAGAAGCGTTTTGGGTAAAATCGTTTCATTTATCGTAGGTGTTTTGACTTGTTGTTCTTGACATCATTATTACCTATTTCATGATTTACTTACTTCCAGAATATAAAATATGATTTATATATCAAATATATTCATTATATATATATATAATAGATAGATAAATAAAATGAAAAACACCGTTCATGGAGACGGTAGTCCGTACGTACGCATGAACGCTGTTTTTCTTTCCTTATTGTCTTGAAATGGAAGTAAGTAGATGACATACATATGTATATATATACATAAATCCAGTAGCTTTATAATGTCATATATTTCATTATTATTTCTTATATATACATTATAATCATTCTTAAATGGTTAACATGGAGAATGAATCTCATCGCGTCGTGGAGACGGTAGTCCGTACGTACGCACGAGTGATGATATCATTTCTATAAATATTGAATTGAATTGGAGTGAATTATACAATATATCAGAATCCATATGATGTTGTAATAACTATGTATAGTTATTCTTTACACCATTATACCCATCCATGTAAGTTGGTGGTGGAAAATAGATTACACCACGGCGTGGAGACGGTATTCCGTACGTACGCACGCGCGGTGATTTCTTTTTCCGTAGGATGGATAGATGGTGAAATAGGGTTGTTTCATACTTATAATAACATATCAGTATATGAGTGATACTGATGTTATTACTTCATAATGAAACAACCTAAGAAGAAGAAGTGGAAGAAGAATTAAAGATGAAAGAATTGGTAACGGTAATTACCTCTTCTTTGAAGTGCCTCTTTGAGACCTCCTCTTAGGGCACTAGAATTGGTCTTTGAGGAAGACCAGAACCTCTAGGATGTTTCTAGGGAAGTGGATAAGAGATTTGGGCAGGGGTTGGCCGAGCTTGAGTGCTCAAATTGGTGTGAGGAGGAGGGGGAGGAGGTGTCCTTTTATAGGGGAGGAGAGGGGCACCTTAGGAATTCTTAAAAATATTAATTTATAATAAATCTAAACCCACTTAAAAACCTCCAAAAATGACTCATATTCTAAGATTAGATGAGATAGGGTTGTAATCTCATCAACCAATCAAATTTAGACATGTTTGGATATTATTTTAAACCTTATCAATTAGATTTAACTCTAAGTTAAATAATTTAACTTTTACCGTGTCTTTTTGTTTTCTTTCACTATATGGTTAATACACTTACTATAACATGCCAAACGAACCCCAAATTGTTTATTATTAATATATATATCCTTATATAAGTCATTTGGCCGAACCTTAGATTTTTAGGAATAAAATAACAATTAATAATATAATATTTGATTTAAAAACTATTTTGTGTCAATTTTGACACTATTTGATATATGATTTTTGTGAAAGTCATAACAGAATTAAATGTTCGAACCAAGTTTATTAAATCAACATTAATATATCATAGTAACCTAGAAAATTAGTGGAATTCATAAAAAATCTCAAATTACATTTAATTTGGTGCTTATAACATCAATTATGTCAATATTTCATTAAAAAGATAATTACTGCATCATCGTTGTGTCATAAATAAATTAAATTATTTGATGTCTAAAAATTACAAATAAAATACCATCATGTATGAAATCGTTTTAGCTTTCTAAGGAATATTTACAATCGAATTTATCTTCTGTATAACCCCATATTAAAAATGATTTACTTATTAAACTTTGATTTTAACTATTTTAACCCTTCTTTAAATAAATTAATAATAAATGTCCTAATCTAATCCAAGTGGGCCTAAATGGTCATATTTTATTCCTAAGTTTGTTTCTGGTCGAATTACACTTGTCCAATGGAATTAGGACATGTGTTAGGGTAATAGTAATATCATATTTACCCTTAGTTACTCTATTTACTATTAACCGCGGTAAAAAAAAGTAAAAAGTTACTATTCACCAAAAAATTATTTTCATCTCATTGAACCACATTTTAGTCCTTGATATTAACCGTGTCTCTCGGATTTTCGAAATTCCATTCACAGAAGCGGCAAAATTAAGTTTTATGAAAAATTCAGTTTTTTTAACTACCACTTAGTAGTTTCACTATTCATCAAAAATTGATGTTTTTCAGAACAATGCCAAAATTTCATCCTAAGCTATATTTCGTATTCCGAATTCAAAAATGAAATCTATTTTACCAAATTCATAACATAGAAGTTGCATTAATTAATTTTATAATTAAATCCCGCTGTTAAAATAAATAGCGTGTTTTTAGGAAACAATATATATCAAAAGATTGACACTTGATTATGTCTGGTTTAAATGTGAAATTACAACCAATGACCAACATTGTATTAAATTGTAAAAATATATTCTAAATATACTTTAAAACCACTCAAATTAATAATTTATCACTATTAATTATTTCGATTAAAAAAGTTGTTTTTAATTATAATTTAGTAATTTTCACTATTCATCAGAATATGAAAGTTATCCGAAAAGTACCAAAATTTCACCTTAGGCTAAATTCGATACTCCGAATCCAAAAATGAAGTTCATTTTGAAAAATAAGATTTACAGAGTTTTAAAAAGTGGTTTTTACTATTCATAACGGCTAGTTTTAATAATATTTTAATAGCATATCGTTGTTTAGTGAAACTCGGTATTGCGTATTACACACGCTATCGAGGAAGGTCGTGATTGCGTGTAATGCAAGGCAAGTCAAGGATGCGTGTTGTGCAAGCTCCTTTTGGTGTAGCGTACAATACAAGACATTAGTGAAATAAAAAAGAATATTTTTCATAAAATCTCGGGCTGTTACATTCTACCCCCCTTAAAATGAATTTCGCCCTCGAAATTCGTCGGGGTTATAAATGGTTTACTATTCGAATGTTTTTTTATAGAAACCCACATCGTAAAAAGGAATACCAAAACTTGGCTTTAAAAACTAAAGTATGAAATGTAACGATTACCCAAATAAACTAATCACTGGGTTTCCACATAGGTTAAAATATGGATATGGAAGAGAAATCTAACCATCATGTTCTGATGGAGAGTGGTAGAGAACATGGCTATGGAAAAGCCAGTAATCACAAATCCATAGATTTGTGATGATATAAGGTACCATCTTATTCATCAGGTATAAGATCACTAGGACAACATTTTTGGTTTTCAAGATCATTTCCCTAAAGTTGAAAATTTGAATTAGAATAAATACTTACTTTATTTTGGTACAATCTTACTGCTGTTCGTGCCTTGAACAATTTCCACTTCATCTCTTAAATAAATGAAGTGGAATTTGTTATTCATGAAGTGTTAGCAGATCATGTGATAGAATGACGGGTCATTCCATCTGTCTCAAACAAAAGATTAGAAAAAATTATATGCATAAGTCGATCTATAGTGAGATTAATCATATATGGTTCCTAAAATGGACTTATACTTCATATATCATACTGCTTAATATAATAAAACTAGTTTCTACTAAACAGGGACTTCCTGTAGGCCAGTGGTAGGCGATAAAGGCCAGTCGCACTTCGGTTGTGGGTTCGATTCCCACAGCCTTGTCCGAAGCGATGGGCTGTCGCCCGTCCTGCAGGTTTTCCTTTTTCCAAAACTATATAACGTCCCATCAATAATATCGAAAATCTTTTATCCTTAAACAATACTAACTTATGTCCAACATAATCCAGTCTAATCTTTAGGCTTATACATAATACTGCAGTCCACTCTCATAATATAGTGACAACGATTACCAGAGATTTAATACTGTCGTTGATCCCCACATATCATAAGATATGTCTTGTTGGTCACATTCCTAACATTCAAAGTCCTTAATCATGTATTCTCTTGAATACCTTAGTGAAAACATGAGTGCAGTTAAAAGTTAACACTTTCCACATACCAAAATCCTCAAAATTCTATATACTCAAACCATGATATCACTTAGTCCTTATATCAATCATGAGCTCATGAATACTATTAAACATTTCATTTTCTCGTCTTCGTTATGCGCATATCATCTTATTTCCAAAAAAATATCTCAATCACTTTGAATACCACATCAATAAATATTGCAATACTCAATGATACAACATTATTTTGGAATCCCATTACATAAACACTTAATCATTCCACCACATCGTTGTCATATTCAACATTGCCAATAGTGATCGCATGTGATTTCCCTTTGTCCTTTGCCTTCAGTGGTTGCCCATGTTGATCATCACTAACCCTTGGATTAGGGCAATTATTAGCATAATGCCCCATTTCCTTGCACTTGAAGCATTGAAGTGTTGGTGGTGCGTTCTCTGCAGTGTTTGCTTTATTCACATCATTAGAAACCCTTTTTCCATTACTTCGACACTCAGCTGCTCGATGACCTTCTTTTCCACACTTAAAACATTTTCTAGTCCCTTTAAGACAATCTCCACCATGCTTCTTTCCACACTTTGTGCATAAGGAAACATTCATCTTCTTTTCACCATTATTCTGAGATTTCTCCTTGAACTCCATCTTTCGTTTCTTGTCAAAACCATGAGATGGATATGTAACACCAACTTCCATTTCTACCTTGATAGCACAACGAACAATTTCTTCATAGCAACTGAAGTCTCTTATAGCTAATGCCCTTCGAAGACTTGGTTTTAAGCCACTGAAAAATCGATCAACTTTACTTTCAGGTTGGATGATAATTCCAGAAGCATACCTTGCAAGTCTTGTAAAATTTGCTTCATAGGTACCAACAGATTCATCGTCCCTTTGCTTCAGTTCAAGAAACTCTTTCTCCATCTTTGTTCGAAGAATACGAGGGAAGTACTTATTGAAAAATAAGTTCTTGAACTCGTCCCATTCCATAGACTCAATTTCATCCCTTTTCCTTGTATTCTTAATAAGATTCCACCATTTATCAGCATCTCCTTCCAAACGATACACTGCTAGGATGACTTTATCATGTTCAGAACATTGAAGAACTGAAAATATCTTTTCAGTAGTACTAATCCATTGTTCAGCAACTAATGGATCAGTAGACCCACTGAAAGAAGGTGTACGCTGCCTCATGAAGGATTCAACAGAATGTTGCACCTTCCTTTGCTCGTTTGGAAGTCCTGCATGATTCATAGCTTGAGAAACTTGTGTGAGCATGGCTACAAGATTTTGCATTCCAGCTCCTATATCGTTTGGTTGCTCAGGGGGACAATCATTGCATTTCCCATCACATTCCCCATTAACACGGTTCCTTCGGGTTCCAGCCATCATCTAAAACCCCAAAAGAATAGTGTGAGAGGCAAAAATCATGCTAGGGAAAACAACATAATAAAGGGTTAGTACCCTCAATATCTAACATCTTAGGTTAAATTTGAAGATCGTTAGCGCAATTCTAGGACTATAACCTATACGTATACTTAACCTTAGAGACATCCCTAGACATACCTTAGAAATATCTCTAGGGATCTCACTAACGTTTTCGCATCCTAGTTTCCAAAGGTTGACTAAACCTTTCCTCTGATACCAACTGTAGCGGTCTGGAATTACTTCCAGTGGACTATAGTTGATACCTATCAGGGCACTCCATGGGCGGCTACACCCCCTGGGCGGGACACACCACCATCCCCAGTGGCATCCATTTCCTCATGAAGCCCTTGGGCGGAGAGCCATGCTTCGTCCAACGCTCACATGTGAGAGTTCCCAAGGATCGGATACATTCCTACCTCCTTTGCCTCTGATACCAACTGTAGAGACCCGAAGCTTATCGTACATGGACATTACATTACATTTGCGGAATATTTAGTACATAACAAAAACACACACACACAAGGATCGTAATAGTTTAGTGTCTTTGGAAACTCGGAATATAATCTTCTAATCGTGGTGAAAGATCTTCAAAATCTCCCATAAAGATCTTCCTTTTTTTTACCTAAAACCTTTCTTTATATCCTGGGGAAAAGAAAACATAAAAGGGTGAGCTCAAATGCTCAGTAAGGGTAAACAAAAGAAATATCAATCACATCATATACATAAGCACATAACTTTTGGAAAATCTTAACCTGCAAAAGAGATCATAATTTCATAACATGGGGTAAATCATGGCAGTGAAATGTAATCACAATAATCATAACTTAAAACATGAAACTTGGTGGCATTCACACATAATCATAGAGAATCATTTCTTGTTAGTCAAGACTCATTTCCAAGACTATCTTAGTGGACAAAGTCCCTTTCTGAATCGAGTAACCCTCGTTTCAGTCCTGTTTCACTGAACCGGTATAACCTACCGTTCCAGCCCTGTCTATCTCATGAGATATAAAATCTTTACCCAATGCATTGGAGGGAGATATAGGTCCCACCCATCTTATAATGAATCCTTTCTTATGTGTGCCACATAATCATAAAAAATACATCATCCCATAACACATGTAACAAAAATGGGATTCTTAAAACATCATGACATCATAAATCAATTCATATAAGATAAAGGAATTCATAAAAATAATTCCATCACAACATGATCAAATCAATGTAATAATAGGGATAAAAACAGAACCCTTTATTATTTTAGATGGAAAATAATTTTGATAAAACACTTGAACTCCATTCTTGAGGAAAATATCCTTTCTTCTTCAAAAACACTTTTCCTTTCATAACATGTCATACAACTTTAAAATAAAAGAAGTTGATTAAATATAAACTTGAAAACTTGTAAAGGAAGCTTCTTGGAAATAATGTTTTAAAAATCCATTCATGCTGTATAAGTTAAAAAAAAACATTCTTCATACTTTTGTCGGAAAAGTCAAAAAGTACCTCGTCTGGAAAAACGACAAAAGATTCTTTTCATATTCTTCACTAAAAACTCACCTAAGGGTAAAATTGGATTTAAACAATTGCAAGTGGATGGAAAAAATATTACATATTGAGGGAACATGGATGTGGATGATAAAATACACCCCAGTAATTACTTACGAATAAACAATCTCGGATAAAAATGAGATTGTGATATTTCCCTTACCTTAGGTCCGACTTGCTTTGTAAGTGTCCAAACCTCCTGTATAATGATTTAAATCATGTTATTGACTTATTCCAGAATCATATTCATTGTTATGATATCATATATGGTTTACTTATGACATTGTATTACCCGTTCTTTTGTAAATTCCATGTTAAAGAAGCGTTTTGGGTAAAATCGTTTCATTTATCGTAGGTGTTTTGACTTGTTGTTCTTGACATCATTATTACCTATTTCATGATTTACTTACTTCCAGAATATAAAATATGATTTATATATCAAATATATTCATTATATATATATATAATAGATAGATAAATAAAATGAAAAACACCGTTCATGGAGACGGTAGTCCGTACGTACGCATGAACGCTGTTTTTCTTTCCTTATTGTCTTGAAATGGAAGTAAGTAGATGACATACATATGTATATATATACATAAATCCAGTAGCTTTATAATGTCATATATTTCATTATTATTTCTTATATATACATTATAATCATTCTTAAATGGTTAACATGGAGAATGAATCTCATCGCGTCGTGGAGACGGTAGTCCGTACGTACGCACGAGTGATGATATCATTTCTATAAATATTGAATTGAATTGGAGTGGATTATACAATATATCAGAATCCATATGATGTTGTAATAACTATGTATAGTTATTCTTTACACCATTATACCCATCCATGTAAGGTGGTGGTGGAAAATAGATTACACCACGGCGTGGAGACGGTATTCCGTACGTACGCACGCGCGGTGATTTCTTTTTCCGTAGGATGGATAGATGGTGAAATAGGGTTGTTTCATACTTATAATAACATATCAGTATATGAGTGATACTGATGTTATTACTTCATAATGAAACAACCTAAGAAGAATAAGTGGAAGAAGAAATAAAGATGAAAGAATTGGTAACGGTAATTACCTCTTCTTTGAAGTGCCTCTTTGAGACCTCCTCTTAGGGCACTAGAATTGGTCTTTGAGGAAGACCAGAACCTCTAGGATGTTTCTAGGGAAGTGGAGAAGAGATTTGGGCAGGGGTTGGCCGAGCTTGAGTGCTCAAATTGGTGTGAGGAGGAGGGGGAGGAGGTGTCCTTTTATAGGGGAGGAGAGGGGCACCTTAGGAATTCTTAAAAATATTAATTTATAATAAATCTAACCCCACTTAAAAACCTCCAAAAATGACTCATATTCGAAGATTAGATGAGATAGGGTTGTAATCTCATCAACCAATCAAATTTATACATGTTTGGATATTATTTTAAACCTTATCAATTAGATTTAACTCTAAGTTAAATAATTTAACTTTTACCGTGTCTTTTTGTTTTCTTTCACTATATGGTTAATACACTTACTATAACATGCCAAACGAACCCCAAATTGTTTATTATTAATATATATATCCTTATCTAAGTCGTTTGGCCGAACCTTAGATTTTTAGGAATAAAATAACAATTAATAATATAATATTTTATTTAAAAACTATTTTGTGTCAATTTTGACACTATTTGATATATGATTTTTGTGAAAGTCATAACAGAATTAAATGTTCGAACCAAGTTTATTAAATCAACATTAATATATCATAGTAACCTAGAAAATTAGTGGAATTCATAAAAAATCTCAAATTACATTTAATTTGGTGCTTATAACATCAATTATGTCAATATTTCATTAAAAAGATAATTACTGCATCATCGTTGTGTCATAAATAAATTAAATTATTTGATGTCTAAAAATTACAAATAAAATACCATCATGTATGAAATCTTTTTAGATTTCTAAGGAATATTTACAATCGAATTTATCTTCTGTATAACCCCATATTAAAAATGATTTACTTATTAAACTTTGATTTTAACTATTTTAACCCTTCTTTAAATAAATTAATAATAAATGTCCTAATCTAATCCAAGTGGGCCTAAATGGTCATATTTTATTCCTAAGTTTGTTTCTGGTCGAATTACACTTGTCCAATGGAATTAGGACATGTGTTAGGGTAATAGTAATATCATATTTACCCTTAGTTACTCAATTTACTATTAACCGCGGTAAAAAAAAGTAAAAAGTTACTATTCACCAAAAAATTATTTTCATCTCATTGAACCACATTTTAGTCCTTGATATTAACCGTGTCTCTCGGATTTTCGAAATTCCATTCACAGAAGCGGCAAAATTAAGTTTTATGAAAAATTCAGTTTTTTTAACTACCACTTAGTAGTTTCACTATTCATCAAAAATTGATGTTTTTCAGAACAATGCCAAAATTTCATCCTAAGCTATATTTCATATTCCGAATTCAAAAATGAAATCTATTTTACCAAATTCATAACATAGAAGTTGTATTAATTAATTTTATAATTAAATCCCGCTGTTAAAATAAATAGCGTGTTTTTAGGAAACAATATATATCAAAAGATTGACACTTGATTATGTCTGGTTTAAATGTGAAATTACAACCAATGACCAACATTGTATTAAATTGTAAAAATATATTCTAAATATACTTTAAAACCACTCAAATTAATAATTTATCACTATTAATTATTTCGATTAAAAAAGTTGTTTTTAATTATAATTTAGTAATTTTCACTATTCATCAGAATATGAAAGTTATCCGAAAAGTACCAAAATTTCACCTTAGGCTAAATTCGATACTCCGAATCCAAAAATGAAGTTCATTTTGAAAAATAAGATTTACAGAGTTTTAAAAAGTGGTTTTTACTATTCATAACGGCTAGTTTTAATAATATTTTAATAGCATATCGTTGTTTAGTGAAACTCGGTATTGCGTATTACACACGCTATCGAGGAAGGTCGTGATTGCGTGTAATGCAAGGCAAGTCAAGGATGCGTGTTGTGCAAGCTCCTTTTGGTGTAGCGTACAACACAAGACATTAGTGAAATAAAAAAGAATATTTTTCATAAAATATCGGGCTGTTACACATCCCTATCAATACCCATATCCATCCCTACAATGGTATGGTTAACATGTGGAAGACTAACTCACACACTCACATGTCTTTTTATTAAAGACCCATTTTACTGTTTTCACTCTCACAATATAAATCTCCCACTTTTAGGCACCACTCCATCTTTTTTTCTCATCAAAAAAAGATTCAAACCATTTATGAATATTCATTAATCACTATTTCTTTAACCATTTATTCACATTTCCATTCATTTATCCATTTGAATTATCTTTATTAGACACCACTTCCTTCAAATTTTCAATGAAAATGAAATGCATTTTATCCCTAATGTCTCACACATATTCCTTGAGTGTTCTTACCATGATTCATGTCTCCCATTTCCCTAGGTGTCTAAAATTATGCATGAATGCATAACCTCATTACATTTCATCCATGATCAAAATATAATAAAATAGTCACATAACACAACAAGTGCATCACCCAATGATGAAATATCATTCAACCCACACACCAAGAAGAACACCACCACCATGGTAACTTGGGGTTTTATCCATACATGGGTTTTCCACTCCAATGAATGAGCTCATTTCCAAGTCCAAACACATCCCAATAACTCATCTTCCATCCCCAAATAATAAGACCAAAGAAAATAACTACTTTGATACTAATTTGTAATGTCCCCAACCTAGAATCCACTAAACCAGTTCCCTAGGCTGGGTCCCTCCATGACCTCAGGTGAGCCTCTCCATACACCAAAGGCTATCGACTAGAAGCGAGGGTCTAAAAGAACATATAGGGAGACTATACCCTCTTTATCAAAGTAAACCACAATAGATAACAATGAGAAATAAATGAAACAATATAAAATAACCAACATAAATTCATTAATAATAATTTCCCAAAACTATGGACAATACCACAATCAAATAGTAAATATGGTATTTCATGTCATACAATGTCAAGTGATATAAAACCCTAAAATAAAAATAAATAGTCAAATCCCCAAAATAGGTCCTAACTCCAAGAACAGATCCTCATCCATGTATATCCCAAGCCCAAATAAACTCCCTAGTATGGAACCTTTTCCCTTGTCTTGACCTAAAACCATGAGATCTTCTTGAGTACCCAATGGAATCCTGAGAAGGGTGTGATTACAACTTAGCAGTACACCACCAATAGTGTCTATAAAATATTCAGTCAAAACAAATAGTGCATGAAAGTAACAAATAAATGAAAAATTAGAAAAGATAACTCATGTGTAACTAGTTAATGATATTAAATTTAACTATTTTAATCACTTAATCCATTTTCATCACTTATTCCATGGGTTATTCATTTACATCATTTACACAATGACCTAAGTAGATCAATTAATATACACAAGGGAATACGTCAAGTTCCTTATCTCACGAGTGATAAACATTTAATAACCAATTAAAATACAATTAAATCGGATCCTCATTATAGGAAGTCTCATCAACAGAAAATGTTAGGGGTATAGATCCTTAATCCCCTTCCCTAACCCATACATTTTGGGTTGGGGTTTAGAGCCTCAATCTAAACCGACCTGTGGGTGTAGATCCTCAAGTCCAATACCCCACAACTTCCAAGACATTTTCACATGATTATTTATCCACTTACCACATATAACATATCAAAAACCATATAGAAATCAATACAAATAGAATTAACATATCATAATTAGTTAATATGTGAATTAATATCAATCCTTAACCCATTATCACATTTACCATTTACATTTCATATCCCATTTAACCAATTTCCATTTCTTATGCCTTAACCAATTAGCATAATAAAAAATTCCCATACCTTGACCCATTTAACATATTCATCAATTCATAATCATTTACCCATTTAACATGTTCATAATTTCACATGCATTAACCCACTTATACATTTCACGTACAATTCATAAGTCATTTAGTAGAATCAATTTATTTCATCCAACCCATTTTATATTAATCCAAATAATCACTTATGCCATTATAAAAGCCTAGAACCAACTATAAATATTCTATTATTAACTCAACTAACATATAAATATGTTTATCATGGGATATAATTTATCATAAGTCAATTATATGCTTAACATTACAATTTTACATGTTCAGTAATGTTGGAACACCCCATGGGTGGCCCTAGATCGGCCTAGTCAACCTCATTTCATACCATAGGGATCATGAGGGGATGAATTCACAATTTATCCAACCATTTTACCAAATACGTTTAAAATAATAAAATTCACAACAAAATAAAACCATTAACAAATTAACACATTCAAAATTCAACCTCAAAACTATGCTATATAACTTGTAGACCACCTACCTCGAATCCATAGGAGAACACTCCCTTAGACTTAGACTTAGATCAAGATTCAAGCACCCTTTAAAGAAAAAAAATAATATACACTTGAAAAATAGTTTTTTAGGGTTTTAAAAGAATAATAAGGAAACCACAAGACCTAATCCAAAAAATAGAAGAAATAAGAGTTTTAGACTTACCCAGAGCTTCGATCTGCACCGAACAACACTCCAAACAACCTAGAATTTAAGGAGATTAATCCTTGGTATGTATTAGTCAAAATGGTTTGTCACTAGGGATGTTGAGAGAATAATGGGGAAGAAAATTTGGTGAAACACTTAAAAAACTAATGGAAAAAATAGTAAAAACACACTTTTAATGCGGCACACGGTTTGGTCACATAGTTTTCCAAACCATGCTCCAAACACTATCCAAGAGGGGTCCAAGTCACACAGTTACCTAGGGAGCCCACACCATTGAAAAACCAAGAACCATCCATGCAGAATGTCTCTATCCAAGACTGCATGGTTTTATCATCCCCCTTGCATGGTTTTGGCCAAACTATGTGCCCTTTTTCCAGGCATGCATGATTCAGGAGTACTGTTAAACCTAACCGTGCGCTCACCATGAAACATGAATTGGATGAACATTTTCACATTTATTTCATGTCACGAACCCCAATAACACCCCTAATACTACTCATACACTTATTAAATATTTTATTAACCAACATTAGGGTATTTAAACCTAATTTAAAACAAGGATGCACCTCACCTGATGTCTATGATCTTATATCTAGAATAAAAAATCTTGTTTATGTGCTCATGAAAATTACTCAATCCACAAATCATGTTGATATTTCAAGTGATAAAAGGGGGGAATAATGTACTATTGAGTCTTTCATGAGAAAATATCCACCTTATTTTAGAGGTTCTTCTGATCTACTAGTTGCTGAGTGATGGATCATCACCATTGAGAATATATTTTCTATTCACTAGTGCTTAGAACATGAAAAGGTTTTACTTGCCATTTATTATTTATAATTAATAGTATATCAATGATGGAATCTTATTAAAAATACAATACAAGAGGAATAAATTTACTCCATGAAATGAGATAAGTTTAAGAGGTTATTTTTTAGTAATTACTTCCCTTCTATTTTATATACAAATATGGAGAAGTAATTCCATGAGAATAAGTAAATGGAGGAAGAATCCATTGGTACTTAATATGAAAATTTTAAAATACTTTCAAGGTATGATTATGGTTTAATAATTATCCCTAGAAGTAAAATTGATTGATTATTTAGTGGCTTAAAACTTAGTATTTAGGAGTCAACTATAAGTGACTTTAGTAGCTATGAATAAATCATTCGATATGAACTCAAGTTAGAAATGGAAATGAGAGATTCTCATAATTCCTATGGTTTTGATCATATAAGGAAGATCAAGAATTATGAAAACTCAAATAATTCTCATGGCAGAAATAAATTCCATCCATATATATGCCTTAAATGTGGGAAGAAACATCAAGAGAATTTCTTGAATAGAACTAGATGGTTATTTAAATTTGGGAAGGAGAGTCATAAAGCCCATGAATATTGAAAGGTGATGAATGTGATGTTTAATGAAATAGAGGATAATAATATTCCCAATAATTCCACACCCACACTCCAATTCTTAAAATGTAAGGAGTATGGGGATTATGAAAAATAGTGCATGAATCTGAAGGTTTATTCTAATGATCGGCTTCTGAAACTTCTTATGATCAAATATAAAAGGAAATATTGTGCGATAAAAAATTATGAAGTTTATTACAAGAATAACATAGTGAAAGGTATAATTATGTACCACTGTAGAACAAATAACATCTTATTTGATTTTGGATATACCGACTATTTTATATCTAAGGATTTTCAAAGGGTATTAAATTACCATCTCAATGATTAGATATTAAGTTAGCAGTGAAAAATCATAATGGTACGATGGTTATATCTCAAGTATATTGTTCCTCTACGATTTATGATTTTAGGAAATCACTTCCTGTGAATATTTTAATTCTCCATTTAGTTGAATTTTATGTGATTTTTGGAATGGATTAAATTTCTTTATATAGATCCCATATCAATTTTTGTGGAATAAAAGTCACATTTAATATTTCAAATGAACCTATGATCATTTATTGGTGTGATGATGAATAAAAACTTACAATGGAAATTAATTCTATCTTATGGGTCTTAATTATTATCCATAAAGGATATTTATCTAAGATGGTTGGGAAAAAACTCAACATTGAAGATATTTCTGTTGTCTTGGAGTCTGTTTATGTATTTCAAAAATAATTTCATAGTCTTCCTCATAGTTATGAAGTTTAGTTTTCAACAGAACTCATATATGATGATACATCTATTTCAAAGAATACATATAGAATGAACCCAATTGAGTTGGATTAATTGAAGAAGAAACTTGAGGAGACTCTTGATAACATATTTATTCATCAATGTTCATCACCTTGGGGTGAACCAGTTATTTTTAAGAAGAAAGATGGATCAATGTGACTTTGCATTGACTATAGAAAACTTAAAAAGATCACTATAAATAAAAATTATCCTCGACCCCATATCAATGATTTTTTTGATCAATTATGAGGATATCATTACATTTTTAAAATTGATCTTCGATATGGGTATTGTCAGTTGTGTTTAAAAAGTAAATACATACCCAATACAACCTTTCATACAAGGTATAGACACTATGAATTTATATTTATTCCATTTAGTGTTAAAAATTACCCTATTATCTTCATAGATTTAATGAATAAAGTCTTTAGATATTACCTTAATTAGTTTGTGGTAGTATTTATATATGCTTTTATTATATATTCAATGACAAGTAAGATCATTAAGATAACTTGAGAATTGTACTTAAGACCCTGAGGAAGGATAAGTTGTATGTAAAATTCACCAAGTGTGAATTTTAGATTCATAAAGTTTCATTAATGGGTCATATAATATCATGTGAGAGTATTTCAATTGATCCTTAACAGATAGAAGTTATTAATAAATGGATTAGACCGACCATAGTTATTGGTATTCCTAATTTTCTTGGTTTGGATGGATATTATTGATGTTTTATGAATAATTTCGCAAAGCTATCTAATAAACTCACCAAGTTAACTCAAAAGGGATCCAAGTTCATTTGAAAAAATGAATGTGATAAAAATTTCAAGGATACAGAGAGAAGGAGAATTAGCACACCCATGATTACATTGCGTTGTAGTGGAGAATAGTTTGTAATCTATAGTGATTAATTGAAGAATGGACTGGGATGTGTTATCATGTAGAATGATATGGTTAGAGATTACACCTCATGATAGTTATAGATTTATGAGAAAAATTACCCAAATCATGATTTGGAGTTAGCTACAATATTTTTTTCATTAAATATATGGTTGAATTATCTTTATAGAAAAATATGTGATATATATATATTGATCATTTAATATGAAAGTATATATTCACTCAAAAAGAGATGAATATGCACCAAAGAATATAGTTGGAGCTAATTATAGATTATGAATTATCAATACATTACCACATTGGGAAGCCGGAAAAGGTGGAATATACTGTAAGTCGAATGGATCATGATATCTTATCTAAGATTAGGGTTAAAAAATATCCAAAATTTCTATATTTTCAAAGAATAGATCAGGAAATATTGATTAAAGGGGAGAAATATTATCTTACTCAGATAAATATTCATCCATCTATACATATAAGGATTAAAGAAGAGTATAAGTAAGACGTAGAGATTTAAAATAAGGTGAGAAATGTCTCCAATTTCAACCTTGATTGTGATGGAGTGATAAGGTTCGGGAACTGTGTATGTATCCCATCCATACCATATTTGAAGAAGGATTTTTTGGATGGAACTAGTAGTTTATCATTATTTGTTTATTCTAGAAGTAAAAATATTTATAGATATTTAAAAGAGTATTTATAGTGGGACAAAATGAAAAGAGATATTATGGAATATGTATATCAGTGATTAGTATGTCAGTAAGTTAAGGGTGAGAGTGAAAATTCTAAGGGGATGTTATAACCGTTACCTATACCAGAATGAAAATGGGAAACATCACCATGGATTTTTTCATTATACTCCCAAAAATGTCCAAACATCATAATGATATTTTGTTTATAATCAATCAAATTACAAAGTTATCTCAATTTCATTACTATCATATAATATTTATCTATTGATTATCTTGCTATAACATACATTAAGTAAGTTACAAGGTTTCATGGAGTACCATATCCTATTGCTTCTGATCAGGATATGATATTTACCTTGAAATTTTGGAAAATTATTCAATAGGATTTGGATATAGAGTTATGTTTCATTATTTATTATCTTTATTAGATGGATGGTTAGTCTAAGAGAACTATTCAAAACCTAGAGTATATGTTGAGATCTTGTTTTCTGGAATTCAAAGCTGTTTTGGATTAACAAATTCCTCTAATCAAGTTTTCTTACAACAATAGCTTTCAATAAACTATTTAGTTGGCTCCTTATGAGGTCCTCTATGGAAGAAAGTGTATAAATTTGATGTAATGGGTGAAGTTAGAGAAAGAAAGATATTAGGACCTGTGATAGTTGAGGAAATGAAAGATAAATTTAGATCTATTCAACAACACATAAGAGCAGCTGAGAGCCAACAAAAAAGTTATGATAACAATCATCAAAGATATATGGAGTTTGAAGTAAGTGAAAAGGTATTTCTATGAATTTAATTATATAATAAGATTATAATATTTATAAATAAAGTAAATATGATCCATAGATATTTTCCCCTTGTTGGTTCTTATTGTATAGGGATGTTATCTTATCACTTGGAGCTTTCATTGAATCCATCTCGAGTTTACGATGTATTCCATGTATCTCTCCTGGGAAGTGAATAGCTGATCAAAAACATGTACTCACTTAAGAGGCCATACCACCAGAGAAAGACCATTATTTTTAAGAACAACCAGTATAAATATTATATCATAGAGAAAAATTGATACAAAATAAGACTACTCACCCGATTAAAGTTATGTAGAGGAATCATAAATTTAAAGAAGCTCTTTGGAACCTACAGATGTAACAAAATAGAGATATACTCATTTTATTATATCAAAATAATAAAATTTCAAGGGATAAATTATTTAAATGGGGGTAGAATGTAATACTCAAATATTTTATGAAATATGTTTTCAAATAAATTTAATTTCTTCGATATCTTTCAATACATGCAACACCGAGTTTAAACGAACCACGATATACTATTAAAATATTATTTTTTAATGTGATAGTTATTTACTAGACATTGGAATGGAGGGAATGATTAGGAACAACTAATTTATGAAAAAACATATGGCCTACACATGTATAAAATTAATTTATTAGTTATTAATTAATTACAAATGAAAATAAAAATCATTTGAAAATAAAGAGGATGTTTTTTATAAAAAAACCATTTTTATGCATAGAATGTATGTTTATCTTAATAAATTAAATTTACTGTTATTAGTAAATTATTTTAATGAAATAAAATGTTTCAAATTTCATCTAATATTTTTCTTGGCATTATATAAGAACAAATCCAGTGTTATGCTTAAAAATTATTTTTTTCTAAAAAAGAAGGTTTCATCTCATTCTGCGCAATTATTTTAAAATATATTTATAATAATTAAAATAATTGAGTCTTTAAAAATAGATTTCATATTTGGAATAAATAGGATCAAATTTGGTAAACAGGTCCATTTTATTTTTGGTCAATATGAATAGTAACCATATTAATGTTTTTTCACACTAGTGAGGGTAAAATGGGTAAAATAGGGTTAAAAGTTTAGGATAAGATTTTAAAATTTTTCTAAAAATTTCATTTATCCAATTTTATGAGTGGTGTTATATAATTATGATCATATTATCAAATTTATGTCCACTTTGTGCCATATTAATTTGAATATGACCTTTATAATAATTTAAGAAAAGAATAAATACAAAATGCCACTCTCTTGACTTTAGTATCTCTAATTTTTTTTACATAATGATAAGAAGTTGATAAGTTTAGTTATAAATTTTCATTTTAAATATAAATTATTATTTTTTATCATAGTTATTTATTTATAATTTTTATTTATTTAATAATTACCTTAAATACTTATGAAACGTTGACACAATATCTATTCAATTAAGAAAAAATAAAATCAACGATTTTAAAAATATTAAAAGTAATACAAATTAAATAAATTATTATGTTTAAATTTTTTTTAAAGATTAATATTATATATTATATATGTTTTAAAAGATTATATTTTAATTTCATCATTGTATTGGTGTCTTTAATGTCAAATTAAATAACCACTTACAAAATTGACATTAATGATATTTTATAATAAATAATATATTATTAAATGATTTAAAATTCATAAAAATATTATATTCATCCCAGTGAATGTAATATGATTTAAAATTTCAAACATGGTCCATTTTTGAGTCATTTTTTCATTTATGGTAACATTATCAACCCATTAATATTTAAATAGTTATTACTCTAGTTAAGGTAAAAAATGATTAATAAAGGGGATAATAAAACATATAAGGTTTAAAATGACTCCAAAACTAGTATAAATTTAATTTAATGATTTTATATCAACCCTATAATATTTTTATTCTAATTAATGTTAATTTTAAATCATATTTATTTATATTTAATTTATTATATTTTAGTATTTTAAGAAATTCAAAGTGTGTACTCTCCCTCCCTTATAAAAGGAAACCCCTCCTTTATATTATTTACACCACTTCGAGCTTTCTATATCAAGAAAAACCTATATAATTATATTATAAATTTAACTATTCACATTATATTGGTGATTCTCCCCAAGATACTAACCCTAGGGAGTTGAAGAGGAGATCCAAAGGAGTTATTTCAAAGAAGAGATAATCACCCTAACTGATCACTTTATTTTTTTCATTATTAATTTACTTCCTATAAATCCATGATATTTAAAATAAAATAATAATTTTAGTATTATGAATATACTAAAATGTTATTATGATTGTGAAACCACCTTTATTACCATCTTTCTCATCAAATGGTAAGTGAAAGTATCACCCGTGTGTACATACGACTTACTATCTCCACATAGTGATATAATTCATTTTCCATTAATATTTTTTATGAATGGTCATTATGATGAGTATAAGGTTTATATATTATATTTTTGACATAATTATACTTCTATAATTATTATATCTCATCTAAATTCTTACCATCCAATCTTTTGAAAAATGAAAACGTCATTCATGCGTAAATGTGAACTACCACCTCCATGAAGCAATGTGATTTGTTATTTGATTACATATTATTTGGATGGTAATAAGGATGAATTTTATGAATATATATTATTTATATTATATAATAATTATTCTTAAAAGGTGAATTATCATTTAACTTTCTTTCATTTCATCCTTCAAAAAGTGAAAACAACGTTCATGTGTACGTACGACCTACCGTCTTCATGAATGATGTAATTAATTTTTATATAATTATATTTTATGGATGAAAATAAATATATTTATAATGAATATGTGTGATATTTATATCATTATTTAAATTCTAGATAATATTAAACCATGATCAAAGTACAAGGATTGAGACTACCGAACTAAAATATGCATAAAAATGAAACATTTATCACCAAGAATAATGATTTTAATAAAACATTATTGATAAAAGGGTTTTAAGATATCACAATTAAATCATAAATGGAATGATATATATGATTATGGAACTTTATTACGTATAATATATGTCAATATTTATTATATAGGATGTTATAATGTGTATGAAGAAAGATGATACTTGAGGTAAGATATTTGTGTTTCAATCCTATTTTAATCATAATTTATTATTATTGAATTTAAATTGAGGAAATTATAGGATAAATATATGATAAATCCATTTAATTTTATTATACTCTATTTATTTATAAATAATAAATTTTTTCATTTCATTTTATTCACTTTAAGAACTCAAGAGACTTAAGGAATTATTTTAATCAAAACAAAATTTATTTTTATCTTTGATCGAAAATACATTTCCTTCTATATCCAGATTTTCTAAAAAAAATTTCAAGAATGTTTCTAATATTATAATATTATTTTTAAAATTAATTTTTACCCAAGATTTATTTTTTAAAAAATGGTTTAAAAATGAATCTTATTGTCATTTTCTGAATTGGGTACTTTTGAATTTTTTACTAAAGTATGAAAGGAATGTTTTCTTCTAACTTATATGACATGAAGGAAATTTCTTGCCATCATGACCACTAAATTATTTGAAGATTACTTTATAATATTTCAAGGTTATTTTAAAATAAATTGTTTCCCTTAATATTTGTAAATTTTCTATATTTCAAGGTTTTTTTTTTCAAAATTAAAAATGTATTTTCCTCAAGAAAAATCACAATAATATTTTAAAGGAATTTTCACCTATGATAACATCCTTGGTATTAATTATGATTTATTAGAGATATGATCAAGTGATATAATAATTATTATTTATATGAATTATTTATGATTATTATGACGATATGTTTATGAAATCCATTTATTTTCCATGGGTTATGCTATAATGAAATTTTGAAATGTTTATAAAACATATTTTCTTTACATGAGTTATGATATGATGATATAATAAATATTCTATGATCTTGTGGAATATATATTTGTGGTTTTTATTATGTGATAGGTGGAACTATAATTATATATCTCTTCAATTCATTGGGTAAAGTATTATATCTAATGAGATTAGTATAGGAAATAATTTTATGTGCTTAATTAACTATGGGAAACAAGTTGATGTTCTTTATATATTATAGGAAGAAATTCGATGTGCTTGATTCACTATGAGAAATAGGTATTGGTTCCTAATTCATTATGATTTTATGGTCTCGGTAGTTAACCTTGACATATAAAATTATTTATATACATATAATGGTTCCACACTTTTATGACATGAACTTATGGTTTCTGACTGATTTGTGATGATTTATCACTCTTATGATACATGTCTTTTGAAATGATAAAGTTTTATTCCATGAATCATGTTTAAGATCCATGATAGATTTAGTATGAAAATTTTAAGTTATATTAATGATCTTATACCATAATGTTTATCTTATGATTTTATATGATCATCGATTGATATCTCCTATATATATCCATATTGAGAATTTGAGATCACCCTTTATTATGTTTCATTTCCTTGGTTTATAAAGAAAGGTTTTAGTAGGGCATGTCTATAAAGAGTACTAAATGGAAAGAAATTTCTGGGATATATTGAAGATCTTTTATTAAATAAGAATATTTTGTATCTAGTATCCAAATACACTAAAACTTTATGGTCTTTAAGAATATATTTGTGAAATGTATTGAATATTCATATAAAAATATGTAATATTTATGTATGAAAAGTATGGGTCACTATATTCAAATAATATATTTTTATCAATTTAAGTGGTTGGGTTAGTTTTTATCCTTATACGCATGCTTCCAAGAAAATACACTACTCCAACAAGTTTCCCCATCTACTAAAATTTATGATGAAATAAAAGTAGAAAAATATGAGAGAGGGATTATTTTTATGTAGGTTACTTCAGTAATAGATGAGAGAACCAAATCTTTGATCTAGAAAAATATTATATAGAATACATAGATCACTATTTTCATGAACAACCACTTTTGAATCTACCTGGTTAATAAATTATGAAGAAGTTAGTCTAGCTAACTCACTACATGAAGTACCCTTTGTGGGACTACTTCTTCTTCTCCTATGAGACTCAACATCATAAGATCAGAAAAAATATATTTTTATATGAATAAAACCTTGAATATAAGTTCTATTTTTTCTCATTCTTCTTATCACTTCTAAAAGATCAGGTATGTAGATTTTTTACACAACTCACATAACATTGGATTCAATCACTTATTCTTATTATTCTTTTATTTTACCCAGTCATGATCACTTTTCAAATTGTGTTCAATAACAATATTATATTTTTATTCTTCCCTATATCTCAATTTTTTCAACAACCTCTATATTTCAAAGAATTGTTATTCTCTCTCTTATAGAAATCACTTTTCCTGTACTGGTGTTACATTAACTTCTCATAAAATTTCCCATATAAAAAATTTGGTATATTAAAATATGTATTGAGCCTACTAAAAAAGAGATAAATTATCAAGAACCCTTTTTTAGTACTCCCAAATTTTCACAAACTTTTCACTAAGGCCTTCACTTGAGTCAGTCTCCCATGATTTATTTTTAAATAGAATTTTCAAAATTTCCCTTCTAATTATTTCTATTAATTTACAAACTAGTAAAATCTTCCAATATTTAACATATAGATAGAAATAATCAATAAAAATGTGATTGTGAGGTTCAAAAACACCAAATAAAAATTTCATTTTGATTTCACTGGACCAAACTTGATTCTCAATTACATACACCTACTCATTCCATGAAGTAGTTGTTTATAACATAGTACACCTCAAAAATTAGATAAGAAAATATATTAGACATTTGAAAATATAATATTGCTTCACAGATTTATTATAATGTGATTTAGGAACTAAATATTATAAAAGCATCATCCCAATTAAACATTATTCTTGAAAACCACTTCAGTTTCCTTTTGAGTTCTACTCAATCATTAGGTATTTATCATTGTTGATATTATTATTCATGATGTTTGAATCATGAAAACTTCATTTTTCTTTAATCAAAAATTAATTGTGATGTTTTAGATATTGAAGATCAGATTTGAAATTGACTGGACTCATTTATTCAGAATATTAAAATTCTAAAATTCTCAAAATTTCTTAAGACTTTAAAAGTCATGAAAAGGGAAAAGTATTACACACTCTGAAGAAAATAATTTGAACTGAATTCACATGGTATGGAACTTTATGTCATATGTGTAGACATAGTCATATGTTGAACCTCGAATTTCTTATTCTAGAGTCTTATGTGATATAGATTCTTGTTTGAGATCCTTCCAAATTCACATGCTCATAGGAAAATTCATACCCAGGGCTCATCAAAGTAATACATTGAAATTCATACACCCCAATACATATCCTCACAATTATCCATAAAACAATCTTATGCATTTTCCATATTTCTTGATTAATTAGAAATAAGACTTGAACAACTTCAAACCCCTTTACCAACATCTGAACCACTCAAAATCATCTCAAATGCACTTAAATGACTTGGATTAAAAAAATACAATAATAATCATGTCTTCAAAAATTATTCCAATCCAAAAGGTTCATCCTAAAAAACTAAACTCACTTCATTTAAACCCTGTAAATGACATTCCACACTAAACATGGATTAAGGAAAATAATTAAACAACATATAATGAAAATAAAAAATATAAAAACAAATATACTTTAAATCTCATTTTATATGATTTTTTAATAGATAAAATTATGAAAATGGATTATTATTAAATCAAAACCATGTTTTATAAATCCAACCATATTTAAAATTATGAAATTTTAAAACTAAATCCCCTTATTTATTAAAATCATCTTTCTAATTTATAGAAAAAAACCATCCATTTTATATCAAACAATCCCACATAATCTATCATAAAATGGTTTTATACATTTAAATTATATTATTACATGAAAAATGGATTTACAAAAATCACACATTCAATAAAAACTTGATAAATGATAACAATTTAAACAAACACAAAAATAACCTTAACAAATATATCCAAGTATATTTTTAAAATTAACAAACAAAACTCTCATTAAGAAAACTATATAAAATAAAAAATAACTCCACATTCTTGCACTAAATTATATACATCTTTTTAAAAATATATCAATTTTTACAACTTAAAAGTGATAAAATTAATAATTTAAACAATTAAAAAACTTTAAACACATTCATTAAATTTTTTACATGTAATTCTCAAAACAATAACTTTATTAAGAAAAATCACCATCCTTACACACCATATTTACATTAGATTAATTCAAAATAAAATTTCAAACTCTTAAAATTGAAAATATTTTATTTAGAATCATGAAATACACAAAACATTACTTAAATTATGTTTTAAAAATAAAACCATTTAAAAATACAGTTCTAGAACTTCTAGATATGGACGTATGATCGTGCTCTATTTCTTTAGGTATCGTGTCACGGTTTGGATGAAAACATATATAGAGTCTTTAGGTATAAGGTTAAATTAAGTTCCATTACATGAGATGTGATTATGATTTAGTATTCTAGCTTGGTACTAAAATTGTTATGATCAGGTGCCATGGTGGAATAGTTAGCATGCAATGACCTGATACTCAAGGAGTCCTGGTGGCCTAGTTAGCATAGGACGTTTAAGGTGCTCATGTAGAATATTTATTTTCTATTGTAAATACATGTATATAATGATATATACAATGTAAAATTGGTGAGATATTATTGATATGTATTTCTCACACAATGTATGGGAAACTCATTGCATGTGAAAACCTTATGTCCACTTTCAGTTTTATCATAGGGCATGGAGTGGATCGAGATGGTGCATTTAGAGGGTATGCAGAGAAAGAGTGTTTGAGGCATGAGGATGGTTTTAGATCCAAAATTTTTAAATTGTATTTTTAGTTTATTATATATATGGGATCAACTTAGTGGGTGATCATTGTATGTCTATGTGGTCGTATGAGTTCACATGGGACATTTGATATAAAATTGTGTTTATTTATTTCTGTATAATCCATTATTTTTTGATAGATGTTTTAGTTATTTTCATTAGGTTTTATAACTTTTATTTGAGGGAATAGTCTCCCCATTATATGGATTATTCCCTTGCTTCTATTTGAAAAAATTTGATTTATGAGAAGGATAACTTGAGGTCTTATGACATCTCCATTATGAGCACTGATGAGTGGCCTAGGGATGGGGTGTTAAAAAATGGTATTAGATCTTTTTTTGGATTAATTCAAATGAGGTGGGTGGTATTGTGGTTATCCTTAGCATGGAATATTCTTGGTCTATGCGGTTGTGACTGACATGCAAGGGGATAATGGTCAGTGAGTTGGGTGCATGAAACTTTTTTGATGGGACACAACTCATATGAGTGTGAGTAGATTTTCATGGGAGTGTAAATTTTTTTGGTTCTATTAAGACCAGGGTAGATAGTAGGTGAGAAATTTTGAATGGTTTCTTAGTGGATCACTCTACCTTTGGAGGATGATAGTGATCATTGGAAAGCCTTTTTAGGAAAAGTCTCAATATATGAGGGTTGGTGTGCACTGGGTACCCCCGATGCATGTTTGTGTTGTTTTTCAGTGAAATGATTGAATGTAATAATTTTGATAAATTTTCTGGTTGTGGATAACCCTAAGCATTTCTGAGGTAGTATTATAGTGGTAAAAAATCCTTATAAAGGCAAACTAGGGTGTCAATTGAGTTGGGGGATGTCCCTCATTGGTATGAGGTGACATCAATGAGGGATCATGGTATCATAGTATGGTTGACCTGAGCAGATTCCTTGGTATTAACAACCAATGTGGCATGTTGTTAGATATTTATGGGAAGTGGGTGTGGTTCAGGAAGAGTGACACACATGTGGTGTTGGGATCCATCTGGACCAATTCTCAAGGATGAGTGTAAGAGAATCCATATGATGGGGAGTACACTATTATCTATTGGAGTACATGATCTTACATAGTGGTGACTTGTTTAATGCTAAGTATTTCATTCATAGTGAGTTTAGAATGGGAGAAATTGGTGTTTTGTGTTAGTTTTTGTGTATGAATGGGATGATCACATCTAGTCATTACACATGGTAAATGATTAAGCATGGGTAATATAAATCAGTTGTTAGTTTGGTGGAATGACAATAATGAATCTTCTATGGTGGGAAGAATCATATCAATTGGGGGTGAATGACCCTTAGGTTATATGGGTTGTGGACATGATGAGATTGGTTGGTAGATAATCGACGTGATACTAGGGTGATAGTGTGAGATAAGACTTGTTAACATTTGGTTCATTATGTTATACCATATTTGAAATTTGGATCAGGTGTTGGGTGGATTTAGTACATTTTCACCAGTCTTAGGGTGGTTTTTGAGTGATCTGAGAGTGAGTCAGATCGATGGTGCACCAGTGCTTGGGGTGAGAGTATGATAGATAGAGCAGGTGGTTTGTGATTCAACCCCAGAATTACACTCAGAGTCAAGTTCAGACTTCGGTGTGGGTGGCATATGAAATATGATTCATAACATAATTTATGGAGTGAACCATGATTCATGAGGTGAATCATGATTTATGACATGATTTAGAGGGTGAACTCTGATTCGTGACAAGATTTAGGGGGTGAATCATGTGGTGAATCATAGTGATGTTGTCCGTTGGGAGGAAAATTATTAGGAATTAAGGGAAGTTGGTGTCATGGTTTAGGGTACAATTAGGACACTATATGTGAGGATCATAATTGAAATCACTAAGTTGGATCCAAGTGTTATCTTGAGGATTCATTGATGGGTGAAATCAAGAGTTATAAGAAAATTTGGTCATAGGAGGTCTAAATGGAATTATTACATGTGTTTGAATACAGAGAATCATTTGGGACATGATTGAGGTGGTTCAGGGTCAAAATGAAAGTTTTGAAAGAAAATTTGATGCATCTAGTCATGGTGTTTGGTTGTGCGATGGAATCATGTTTAGCATTAGGAGACAGAAAATGACTATTTGGTAGTGTTTTAGGGGGTGAATAGTGGTTCATAAAATGATTTGTGGATTTAACTATGGTTCATGACATGATTTAGGGGGTGGACCATGATTTTCTATTTGTTTCCAAGGGTGAATCATGTGATGAAATGTATTTTGATGATTTTTTGGTGAATCGATGACCATGAGTTAAGAGTTGTGGTTCAAGGACTACCATGACTTCTCAGGGATGAGAA
This sequence comes from Viscum album, assembly GCA_963277665.1. NCBI lineage: Eukaryota > Viridiplantae > Streptophyta > Magnoliopsida > Santalales > Viscaceae > Viscum > Viscum album. Next base: position 1,573,686,975 of record OY728148.1, on the reverse strand, counting down.
GTGTTATTATGGGTATTTTTTAATAACCCATAGATTTCCGAGTCATTATTTTGGGAAGGAACTTGAATTTTCCATCTAAGAGGTTTTTTTTGAAGAACCAAGGACCGTAATGTGATTATGAAGGTTTGAAAATCTCAAAATAATGTTTTGGATATGTAATGTGGCCTGGTTGGGTGCCTTGGGTGTTTGGGAAGTGTTGAATAAGGGAAAAGTGGTCAGGCTATTGAAATTTAGCAGCCACAGGCCATTCACAGAATGGATGGGTCATTTACACCTTAAATAAAATTTTGTGGGATTCCTTCAATCCATGAATGGATATATGAGGGGAGGGCCTCACTGCCTGATAATTTTAAAACATGAACCAAGGGTTCAATCCATGAAAGTATGTCCTAGGATTTGGGTCCTTCCACCTTGAATGATTCAAGGTGTGAACACGAGGTTCACACCGTGAAAGGTGCATGTAATTTTTTTGAAACATAAAATGGGTGTCACCCCCCTTTTTTTGGTCGAACAATGAACATGGGAAGTACTTTACTACTAGAACCTCCCAGCCCCCCTTCCCTTTCCCCCTTGACCTTGGGTGGTTTTTAGTTTCATTTTGTGGTGATTATGGGAAACACCCTCACTCCATTCTCAGTTACCTTTGTTGTGTGATGATTTGGGTGACTTTATTAAGGGTTTCAGTGATGATTTCACCAGAGCACGGTGAAATCATATGAGAACAATGAGGCTTTCATGCACGGTTTCTAGAGAAGGAACTAAGGTGATGTCTGTATACCTTTAGAATCTTTTTTGGTTGAGTTAAGAAACTGCGCTATTTTATTTAGGATTTTTGGTAAAATTAGATGAAATTTATGGTTGGTCAGGAATTATGTGATTTTGATTTTTCTCATGATGGTGTTAGAGGTCTGCCATGAACTTTTTGTATGTGGTTGGTTGTGGTTTCAAAATGAAAATAATACCCAGTGATATTTTGGCTAGTTATTCCTCAATGGTTTAAATTAAATAATTTATTATAATTTATCATAATTAATTATTATTTTTAGTATGAAATGAGGAAAGAGATTAGGTGGGGTTACAAGCTTAGACGAGGCATGTATGGGCTTTCATAAGGTGTTATAGAGTAGCGCTTGGGTGGTAACATTGTTTTGGAGGTAGGGGTCTATTTAATACAAATATATATGATTTCTATACATGATTTCATGATTCATTCATGTTTCATGAGTTTAGGTAGAAGTTTTTGGGATTTAAAATGGTCAATAGACAGTGATAGGATGGTTTTGATCCTCTTATTCTTGAAATTAGTGATTTTTATCACTTTAGTAAATTTATATCACCCGGTGAATATGTCTTGAAGGAGAAATGGTGTTGGATAAGGTAACATGAGGTCTTGGGTAGGTCATTGGGTATGACCAATGATGTAGGTAGCCTAGGATGGTTTCCCTAGGGCTATTTGGATGAGTATGAGGGGATCCATACTTCTGGTGATGGGTGAGATAGACACATGTCTCACTCCAATTGAGTGCAACCCTCTTGAGGGTGTTTTGAGGCTTGGAGAGAACGATGGGAAATATGAGTACCATGAAACTAGACAAGGCTAGATAGAAAGGGGCTTTCCTCCAAGTATCAGTTTGAGATATCCCCCTTAGGAGATGTAAGATAGGTTCCCAGTGTGGTTTATAAGGGTTGTTTGAGACTTAGTATTGGGATTCCAAGGTGGACTAAAGTGTAGTGGCTTGGTATAGTCTCATGGAAAAGGACCAAGAGTGGTGAGGATTTTTGTTGAGGTTGGTTTGGATCTTGAGGTCTGGGTTGGGATGAGCCTTCAGGTAGTGTTTTCACCGATGGGTGATGAGTGCGGGGTAGTATCAGGGAGAAGATATTGGGATGGGTCTGGAGGACCTAGTGAATTCCCTAATTGGTGAGGCAAGATTTTTTGAGGTGAGGGGATTGGTCTTAAGTGAATATCACCCTAAATTATCTAGTGATCTATGTGGTTTCTTCTGAGACTAGCTGTAACACCCCAGGTAAATAAAGAGTATGACATTTTCACATTTATCCATATTTGTGAATAAAATATTAATATGACTTTAAAGGGGACGCTATGATCGATGGCGTACCCAACACGCAACAACGAGTTTCTTGGGAATCTTAAGTTGCACTCTAATAATAAAATAATATTATTTTAAATAGTAGTTAACGCCTAGCCGTTGTAATGGCGGGAATGAATAGAACTAACTAAAAAATTATTATATATGTTTGTCAAATATTTTTACTTTTTACAATTAATGTTAGAGGATTAAAAATGCGAATGAATCCAATTTTAAGCGTAAACATTCTAATATTCTTTAAAAGGTAGATTAACCGCCTTTTGATGGCGAACCTATTTTAAATACACTTTTTGACAATTTTATGTGTTATATTTGACAAAATAAAATTCTTCTTTAGAATCGGGACATCAAAATTTACTTTGTGTAAATTTTTTGTATTTTTCCGAAAAAGTTCAATTTTTAATGAATAGTGAAAAATGTTGTATTTTAATTCAAAACCTCTTTTTAATATAATTTATTTATATGATTATATTATATTTTGAATTGGTTTTAAAGTGAAATTAGAATATATTTTTTCCATTTAATCCAATAGTGGTTGTTGGAATTAATTTCACTTTGAAATCGGACTTAAACTAGTGTCAATCTTTTGATACATTTTGTTTCATAAAAACACGCTATTTTTTTGACAGTGGGAATTAATTATTAAATTAATTAATTCAACTTATATGTTTTGAATTTTTTAAAATATACATCATTTTTGAATTCGGAATATCAAATTATCTTAGGGTGAATTTTAGGTAATTTTCTGAAAAACTTCAATTTTTGATGAATAGTGAAACCACTAAGTGGTACTTATAAAAATTGATTTTCCGTTTAAATGAAATTTTTCCATATTTGTGTTTTGAATTTAAAAAATCCGACATAAATGGTTGTCATTAAGAAGTAAAATTTGGTTCAATGGGATTAGAATAATTTTTTGGTGAATAGTTACTTATTATGTTTTTAATCGCGATTAGAGGTAATTAGTGTAGTTTAAGGTAAGAATAATGTTTTAATAAAATGAAATGACTTAGAAACATGTCCTACCCACATTTGATGTGTCATGGCCGACTAAGACAATCCATGGGTTAACTTGGGGACCCAATGGAGCCACTTTGGTTGGAAAATGACATAAATACCTTTTTATTTAATGTTAAAGTAAAAATGACACAAACATGAGATGTTTTACTAAAAATTTTTTTACATGGGGTTATACAATTCATATTTTTGACTATAAATAGTAATTGGAAAGATAAAATGATTTCCTACATCATAGTATTTTTTTTATAATTTTTAGACATTAAATAAATTAAATTATTTATGTCATCATGATGATGCAGCGATGACCTCATTATTTAACGATTTAAATAAAATGGAAAGATAATGTAAAATCTAAGACCTAAACATGTCCAAAACCTATTGGATGGGTGGATTTCGAGCCCTTATCACATTATCCTCGAAAAAAATCAATGTGGGACCATTAAAATCCGAAACTCATTCTAAAATAAAGTAACATTTCTTTACTTTCCAAGAGTGCCCCTCCTCTCCTCTTATAAAAGGCCCCCACCTCTACCTCCTTACTCACACTTCCAAAGCCTTTGGATCGGCCAAAACCTGCCCATTTTGTCTCTCCACATCCCTCTATAACTCCTTGAAGCCTCACTTTGGGCATAAGTCTTCCCAAGGAAGCCTTTGAGCTAAAACCAAAGGGAGTTACCCGATTTTAAGGTAATGTCTTCACTTGTGTCCTTTTGTTTTATTTTGCTTCTCCAACACCCTAAACTCTTTTTATTCATTTATTTTGTAACAAATACAGTATCTTCAATATACTAGGATTTTGTTATAAGAATTATTCGAGCTACACTTACACACAACTTCATCTAATGGTTAAAGAACATACTGTTTCTGTGGTTGGTGATTTTCTGCCTCACGAAACGATGATTGTTCAATATTCTTTTAACACATTTAAAGGTGGCCATTATGATGTCACTGTATTTTATATATTATATCTATGGTATTTATGTTTACTATATGCTTCTGTATTTTATATTTAAACCACACCTTTATTCTTTTCATGTTGTGTAAATGCGATAATTTCTTATGAGGAAGTGTGGACTACCGCCCCCTCAAGTGACGTGACTCGTACATGCAATACATGGAATGTATAAAGAATGAAATTAATGAACATATATGACCTATATAACATATATATTATACTTTAATTAATATATATATATATATATATCATTTATTTTTAATTCCATTAATATGACAAAGAAAAAATGAAAGTAGCGTTCATTCGTACGTACGGCCTACCGTCTCCATGAACGGTGCTTTTCGTTTTTTATCTCCAAATGATATGGAATAGTATAAAATGAATATGTACTGGATATATATTATATTTTAATCATTAATACTATTCTGGAAATTATTTACTTATAACTACATGGACAATCATTTTTCAAACAAGTTCATTTTTGACTCATGTACCAAACATCGACAAAAACATCTGATATGAACTCGTATTATTAACCAATTATTATAACATTAAAATATGTGATATGAAATGAATAATAATATTTATAGGAGTTCCTTAAGCAATTATAAATTGACCAAAGTTTATTATTCAGGAATATAAAGAAACGAACAAGACAAGTCGGACTTGAGGTAAGGGATCCAACCTCTCTCTTTCTTTTTAAGTACACTCTTTTATGTAATTACTTTTAAATCTCAGATTCATTGTTATTGGGATGTTATTTTATATTACTCTTACTGTAATTTTTATGTTAATATGATGATAGACCTATTCTCTCTCATCAATCCATTTTGGAAGTTTTGAGTGGCGCCGTTAGGCTGCCGAATTTTCGTAAGAGATCTAACCTCTCTCTTTCTTTTTAAGTACTCTCCTTTATGTCACTTCTTTTAAGCTCCTCTTTGTTATGTTGGGGGATGTTATTTTATATTAATCTTTCTGTAAAATTTATGTTAATATGATGAGAGACCCTATTTTCTCTCATCAATCCATTTTGGAAGTTTTAAGTGGCACCGTTAGGCTGCCGAGTTTTCCTAAGGGATTTTTCATCTCACTTTTTTCCCATGAGATTTATTCTACATTTTCCACAATTTACTTTGAGTGGTGTATGTACTGACCATTATTTTACTCATTTTGTAATATAATTTCATTTATGAGTATTTACATCAATGTTGTATTTTCCTTCTTTCACGGGGTGCATGTCTCGAAAGATACCCATGTCGGTAAGGGAACCTTTCACCCTCTTCTTTTTAAAATACTTCTTTTGTTATGTCTTTTAATTCACATAATATTATGTTGGGATATTCTCTTCTATATCCTTATTGATTTAAATTTTTTTCCATGTGTTGAGATACCCTTTTTATCTCTCATCAACTCATTTTCTGAATTTTGTAGTGACGCCGTTAGGCTGTCAAATTTTTGCAAGGGAATTTCTTGACCCAAATTTGATTCTTTGGGATAAACTTGTACTCCTTGAATATGTCGTTCTATGAATATGTGCGTAGATACCCGTATCTCGATGTACATGGACATTACATTACTTTTTCGGAATACTTAGTACATAACAAAAACACACACACAAGGACCGTAATAGTTTAGTGTCTTTGGAAACTCGGAATATAATCTTCTAATAGTGGTGAAAGATCTTCAATATCTCCCATAAATATATTCATTTTTTTACCTAAAACCTTTCTTTATATCATGGGGAAAATAAAACATAAAAGGGTGAGCTCAAATTCTCAGTAAGGGTAAACAAAAGAAATATCAATCACGTCATATTCATAAGAACATAACATTTTGGAAATCTTAACCTTCAAAAGAGATCATAATTTCATAACATGGAATAAATCATGGAAGTGAAATGTAATCACAATAATCATAACTTAAAACATGAAACTTTGTGGCATTCACACATAATCATAGAGAATAATTTCTTGTTAGTCCAGACTCATTGCCAAGACTATCTTAGTGGACAAAGTCCCTTTCTTAACCGAGTCGCCCTCGTTTCAGTCCTGTTTCACTGAACCGGTATAACCTACCATTCCCGTCATGTCTATCTCATGAGATATAAAATCTTTACCCAATGCATTGGAGGGAGATATAGGTCCCACCCATCTCATAATGATACCATTCTTATGTGTGCCACAAAATCATAAACCATACATCATAGCATAACCCATGTAATAAAAATGGGATTCTTAAACATCATGACATCATAAAACAATTCATATAAGATAAAGGAATTCATAAAAAATATTTACATCACAACATAATCAAATCCATGTAATAATAGGGATAGAAACAGAACCCTTTATTATCTTAGATGGAAAATAATTTTGATAAAACACTTGAACTTCATTCTTGAGGAAAAGATCCTTTCTACTTCAAAAACATTTTCCTTTCTTAACATGTCATACAATTTTAAACTAAAAGAAGTTGATTAAAAATAAACTTGAAAACTTGTAAAGGAATATTCTTGGAAATAATGTTTTAAAAATACATTCATGCCGTATAAGTTAAAAAAAACATTCTTCGTACTTTTGTCGGAAAAGTCAAAAAGTACCTCGTACGAAAAACGACAAAAGATTCCTTTCATATCCTTTAATAAAAACTCACCGAAGGGAAAAAATAGATTTAATAAATTGTAGGTGGATGGAAATAATATTAAATATTGATGAAACATGGATGTGGATGATAAAATACACCCCAGTAAATACTTACGAATAAACAATCTCGGATAAAAATGAGATTGTGATATTTCCCTTACCTTAGGTCTGATTTGCTTCGTAAGTGTCCGAACCTCCTGTATAATTATTTAAATAACGTCATTGACTTATTAAAGAATCATATTCATTGTTATTATATCATATATGGTTCACTTATGACTTTATATTACCCGTTCTTTTGTAAATTCCATGTTAAAGAAGCGTTTTGGGTAAAATCGTTTCATTTATCGTAGGTGTTTGGACTTGTTGTTCTTGACATTATTATTACTTATATCATGATTTAATTACTTCCAGAATATAAAACATGATTTATATATCATATATATTCAGTATATATATATATATAATAGATAGATAAATGAAATGAAACACCCCGTTCATGGAGACGGTAGTCCGTACGTACGCATGAACGCTGTTTTCGTTTCCTTATTGAGTTGAACAGAATTAAGTAGATGACATTCATATATATACAAATAAATCCAGTATCATTATTATGTCATATATTTCATGATTAATTATTATATATACTTTATAATCATTCATGAATGGTTAAAGTGGAGAATGAATCTCATCGCGTCATGGAGACGGTAGTCCGTACGTACGCACGAGCGATGATATCGTTCTCATGATCGTGGGACTGTATTGGAGTGTATGTATACTATTTCAGAATCAATATCACTTTAAAATAATAATATATAGTTATTATTTACACCATTATACCCATCCAAGTAAGGTGGTGGTGGAAAATAAACTTCACCACGGCGTAGAGACGGTATTCCGTACGTACGCACGCGCGGTGAATTCATTTTCCGTAGGATGGATAGATGGTGAAATAGGATTGTTTCATACTTATAATAACATATCAGTATATTAGTGATACTGATGTTATTACTTCATAATGAAACAACTAAATAAGAATAAGTGGAAGAAGAAATAAAGATGAAAGAATCGGTAACAGACATTACCTCTTCTTTGAAGTGCTTCTTTGAGACCTTCTTTTAGGGAACTAAAATGGGTCTTTGAAGAAGACTAGAACCTCTAGGATTTTTATAGGGAAGTGGAGAAGAAAATTGTGCAGGGGTTGGCCGAGCTTGAAGGCTCAAAGTTGCGTGAGGAAGAGAGGGAGGAGGTTCCCTTTTATAAGGGAGGAGAGGGGCACCTATGCAATAACTAAAAATATCATTTTTTTATAAAGTCAAGTTCGGTTTTAAATAGCTCCAAATTGATTTATTTCGAGTCTAAGGTGGGGATGGGTCTAAATACTCTCATCCAATAGAATTTAGACAAGTTTAGGTTCCTATTTTAACCTTATCATTTAGATTTAACATTAAGTTAAATAATTGTACTTTTACTGTGTCTTCTTGTGTTCTTACACTATAAGGTTAATAAACATACTATAAGAAGCAAAAAAAACCCCAAATTGTTTATTATTAATATATATAACCTTTTCTAAGTCATTTGGCCGATCCTTAGATTTTTAGGAATAAAATAACAATTAATAATATAATATTTGTTTTAAAAACTATTTTATGTCAATTTTGACACTATTTAGTAATTGATTTTTGTGAAACTCATAACAGAATGATAAGTTCTAAAAAAGTTAATTAAATCAATAATAACATGTCATATTAACCTATAAAAGTACTGGAATTTATAAAAAACTCAAATTATATTTATTTGGGTATTTATAACATCAATTATGTCAATATTCCATTAATAAGATAATTACTGCATCATTGTTGTGTCATATATAAATTAAATTATTTATTGTCTAAAAATTACAAATAAACTACCATTATGTAGGTAATCGTTTTAGATTTATAATGAATATTTATAGTCGAATTTATCTTATGTATAACCCCATATTAAAAATGTTTTAGTAAATAAACTTTGATTTTACCTCTTTTAACCCTTCTTTAAATAAATTAATAATGAATGTCCTAATCTAATCCAAGTGGGCCTAAATGGTCATATTTTATTCCTATGTTTGTTTTTGGTCGAATTAAACTTGTCCAATATAATTAGGACATGTGTTAGGGTAATAATAATATCATTTCTACCCTTAATTACCCTATTTACTTTTTACCGTGGTAAAAAAAAGTAAAAAGTTACTATTCAACAAAAATTATTTTCATCTCATTGAACCACATTTTAGTCCTTGATATTAACCGTGTCTCTCGGATTTTAGAAATTCCACTCACAGAAGCGGTAAAATTAAGTTTTATGAAAAATTCAGTTTTTTAACTACCACTTAGTGGTTTCACTATTCATGAAAAATTAAAATTTTCAGAAAAATACCAAAATTTCACCCTAGGCTAATTTCAATATTCCGAATCCAAAAATGAAGTCCATTTTGAAAAATAAAATTTATAAAATTTCAAAAAGTGGTTATTACTATTCATAACGGCTAGTTTTAATAATATTTTAATAGCATATTGTTGTTTAGTGAAACTCGTTATTGCGTACTACACACGCTATCGAGGAAGGTCGCAATTGCGTGTAATGCAAGGCAAATCAACGATGCGTGTTGTGCAAGCTCCTTTTGGTGTAGCATACAACACAAGACATTAATGAAATTAAAAAGAATATTTTTCATAAAATCTCGGGGTGTTACATTCTACCCCCCTTAAAATGAATTTCGCCCTCGAAATTCGTCGGGGTTATAAATGGTTTACTATTTGAAAGTTTCTTTAATAGAAACCCACATCGTAAAAAGGAATACCAAAAACAATCTTTAAAAACGAAAGTATGAAACGTAACGGTTACGCAAATAAACTAATCACTGGGTTTCCACATAGGTGAAAATATGGATATGGAAGAAAAATCTAACCATCATGTTCTGATGGAGAGTGGTAGAGAACATGGCTATGGAAAATCCAACAATCATAAATCCATAAATTTGTGACGATCTAAGGTACCATCTGATTAATCAGATATAAGAGAACTAGGACAACATTTTTGGTTTTCAAGATCATTTCCCTAAAGTTGAAGAATTTGAATAAATACTTACTTTATTTTGGTACAATCTCACTGTTGTTCGTGCCTTGAACAATTTCCACTTCATCTCTTAAATAAATGAAGTTGAATTTGTTATTCGTGAAGTGTTAACAGATCATGTGATAGAATGACGGGTCATTCCATCTGTCTCAAACAAAAGGTTAGCAAAAGTTATTAAATATACATAAGTCATTCTATAGTGAGATTAATCATATATGGTACCTAAAATGGACTTATACGTCATATATCATACTGCTTAATATAATAAAACTAGTTTCTACTAAATAGGGACTTCCTGTAGGCCAGTGGTAGGTGATAAAGGCCAGTCGTACTTCGGTTGTGGGTTCGATTCCCACAGCCTTGTCCGACGCGATAGGCTGTCGCCCGTCCTACAGGTTGTCCTTTTTCTAAATCTATATTACTATAATATCCAATCAATAATATCGAAAAACGTTTTATCCTAACTTATGTCCAACATAATCCATTCTAATCTTTATGCTTATCTAAAATACTTCGGTCCAAGCTCATAGTATAAAGAAAATGATTACTTGAAGTGTCAGAGAATAATCACGTGAATGCCATCATTTATCCCCCATATATCATAAGATATGTCAAATTCCAAACATGTTAATACCTTAATCATGTATTCTCTTGAAGAATGAATACCCATTGAACCTTAGTGAAAACATGAATGCAGTTAAAAGTTAACACTTTCCACAAACCAAAATCCTCAAAATTCTATATACTCAAACCATGATATCACTTAGTCCTTATATCAATCATGAGCTCATGAATACAATCAAACATCTCATTATCTTCTTATCCCTTCATTATGATCATATCATCTGTTTACCAAAAATGTCTCAATCACTTTTCATGGTTACCGGTACCATAAAATTATTGAAAACCACAATAGACCAAAACATAAATATTCCAATATTCCACAATACTATATACAACATTATTTTGGAATCCCATTACATAAACACTTAATCATTCCACCACATCGTTGTCATATTCAACATCGCCAATAGTGATCGCATGTGACTTCCCTTTGTCCTTTTCCTTAAGTGGTTTCTCATGTTGATCATCACTAACCCTTGGATTAGGGCATTTATTAGCATAATGCCCCATTTCCTTGCACTTGAAGAATTGAAGTGTTGGTGGTGCGTTCTCTATAGTGTTTTCTTTATTCACTTCATTAGAAACCCTTTTTCCATTACTTCAACACTCAGCTGCTCGATGACCTTCTTTTCCACACTTAAAACATTTTCTAGTCCCTTTAAGACAATCTCCACCATGCTTCTTTCCACACTTTGAGCATAAGGAAACATTCATCTTCTTTTCACCATTATTATGAGATTTCTCCTTAAACTCCATCTTTCGTTTCTTTTCAAAACCATGAGATGGATATGTAACACCAACTTCCATTTCTACCTTCATAGCACAACGCACAATTTCTTCATAGCTACTGAAGTCTGTTATAGCTAATGCCCTTCGAAGACTTGGTTTTAAGCCACTGAAAAATCGATCAACTTTACTTTCAGGTTGGATGATAATGCCAGATTCATACCTTGCAAGTCTTGTAAAATTCGCTTCGTATATACCAACAGATTCATCATCCTTTTGCTTTAGTTCAAGAAACTCCTTCTCCATCTTTGTTCGAAGAATACGGGGGAAGTACTTACTGAAAAATAAGTTCTTGAACTCATCCCATTCCATGGACTCAATTTCATCTCTTGGCCTCGTATTCTTGATAAGATTCCACCATTGATCAGCATCACCTTCCAAACGATACACTGCTAAGATAAATTTATCATGTTCAGAACATTGAAGAACTGAAAATATCTTTTCAGTGGTACTGATCCATTGTTCAGCAACAAGTGGATCAGAAGACCCACTGAAAGAAGGTGGACGTTGCCTCATGAAGGACTCAATAGAATATTGTTCCCTTCTCTGCTCATTTGGAAGTCCAGAATGATTCATAGCTTGTGTAAGTATAGAAATAAGATTTTTCACTCCATCTCCCATAACATTTGTTTGTTCAGGAGGACAATCATTACATTGTCCATTGCATTGATCAACACGGTTCCTTCGGGTTCCAGCCATCGTCTAAAACCCAAAAAGAATAGTGTGAGAGAAAAAATCATGCTAGGGAAAACAACATAATAAAGGGGGAGTACCTTCAATATCTAACATCTTTGGTTTAATTCTATGATCGTTAGCGTAATTATAGTACTATAAACTATACGTATACTTAACCTTAAGGACATCCCTAGACATACCTTAGAAATATCTCTAGGGATCTCACTAACGCTTTCGCATCCTAGTTTCCAAAGGTTGACTAAACCTTTCCTCTGATACCAACTGTAGAGACCCGTATCTTGACGTACATGGACATTACATTACTTTTGCGGAATACTTAGTACATAACAAAAACACACACACAAGGACTGTAATAGTTTAGTGTCTTTGGAAACTCGGAATATAATCTTCTAATCGTAGTGAAAGATCTTAAATATCTCCCATAAAGATCTTCCTTTTTTTTACCTAAAACCTTTCTTTATATCCTGGGGAAAAGAAAACATAAAAGGGTGAGCTCAAATGCTCAGTAAGGGTAAACAAAAGAAATATCAATCACGTCATATTCATAAGAACATAACATTTTGGAAATCTTAACCTGAAAAATAGATCATAATTTCATAACATGGAATAAATCATGGCAGTGAAATGTAATCACAATAATCATAACTTAAAACATGAAACTTTGTGGCATTCACACATAATCATAGAGAATCATTTCTTGTTAGTCAAGACTCATTTCCAAGACTATCTTAGTGGACAAAGTCCCTTTCTGAACCGAGTCACCCTCGTTTCAGTCCTGTTTCACTAAACCAGTATAACCTACCATTCCAGTCATGTCTATCTCATGAGATATAAAATCTTTACCCAATGAATTGGAGGGAGATATAGGTCCCACCCATATCATAATGATACCATTCTTATGTGTGCCACAAAATCATAAACCATACATCATAGCATAACACATGTAATAAAAATGGGATTCTTAAACATCATGACATCATAAAACAATTCATATAAGATAAAGGAATTCATAAAAAATATTTCCATCACAACATAATCGAATCCATGTAATAATAGGGATAGAAACAGAACCCTTTATTATCTCAGATGGAAATTTTTTTTGATAAAACACTTGAACTTCATTCTTGAGGAAAAGATCCTTTCTACTTCAAAAACATTTTCCTTTCTTAACATGTCATACAATTTTAAACTAAAAGAAGTTGATTAAAAATAAACTTGAAAAATTGTAAAGGAAGCTTCTTGGAAATAATTTTTTAAAAATCCATTCATGCCGTATAAGTTAAAAAAAACATTCTTCGTACTTTTGTTGGAAAAGTCAAAAAGTACCTCGTACGAAAAACGACAAAAGATTCCTTTAATATCCTTTAATAAAAACTCACCGAAGGGTAAAAATGGATTTAATCAATTTTAGGTGGATGGAAATAATATTACATATTGATGAAACATGGATGTGGATGATAAAATACACCCCAGTAAATACTTACGAATAAACAATCTCGGATAAAAATGAGATTGTGATATTTCCCTTACCTTAGGTCCGATTTGCTTCGTAAGTGTCCGAACCTCCTGTATAATGATTTAAATAATGTCATTGACTTATTACAGAATCATATTCATTTTTATTATATCATATACGGTTCACTTATGACTTTATATCACCCGTTCTTTTGTAAATTCCATGTTAAAGAAGCGTTTTGGGTAAAATCGTTTCATTTATCGTAGGTGTTTGGACTTGTTGTTCTTGACATTATTATTACTTATATCACGATTTACTTACTTCCAGAATATAAAACATGATTTATATATCATATATATTCAATATATATATATATATATAATAGATAGATAAATGAAATGAAACACACCGTTCATGGAGACGGTAGTCCGTACGTACGCATGAACGCTGTTTTCGTTTCCTTTATGAGTTGAACGGAATTAAGTAGATGAAATTCATATATATAAAAATAAATCCAGTATCATTATTATGTCATATATTTCATGATTACTTATTATATATACTTTATAATCATTCATGAATGGTTAAAGTGGAGAATGAATCTCATCGTGTCGTGGAGACGGTAGTCCGTACGTACGCACGAGCGATGATATCGTTCTCATGATCATGGGACTGTATTGGAGTGTATGTATACTATTTCAGAATAAATATCACTTTAAAATAATAATATATAGTTATTATTTACACCATTATACCCATCCAAGTAAGGTGGTGGTGGAAAATAGATTTCACCACGGCGTGGAGACGGTATTCCGTACGTACACACGCGCGGTGAATTCGTTTTCCGTAGGATGGATAGATGGTGAAATAGGATTGTTTCATACTTATAATAACATATCAGTATATTAGTGATACTGATGTTATTACTTCATAATGAAACAACTAAAGAAGAAGAAGTGGAAGAAGAAATAAAGATGAAAGAATCGGTAACAGACATTACCTCTTCTTTGAAGTGCTTCTTTGAGACCTTCTTTTAGGGCACTAAAATGGGTCTTTGAAGAAGACCAGAACCTCTAGGATGTTTCTAGTAAATTGGAGAAGAAAATTGGGCAGGGGTTGGCCGATCTTGAAGGCTCAAAGTTGTGTGAGGAAGAGAGGGAGGAGGTTCCCTTTTATAAGGGAGGAGAGGGGCACCTTTGGAATAACTAAAAATATCATTTTATTATAAAGTCAAGTTCGGTTTTAAATAGCTCAAAATTGATTTATTTAGAGGCTAAGGTGGGGATGGGTCGAAATCCTCTCATCCAATATAATTTAGACAAGTTTAGGTTCCTATTTTAACCTTATCATTTAGATTTAACATTAAGTTAAATAATTGTACTTTTACCGTATCTTCTTGTGTTCTTACACTATAAGGTTAATAAACTTAATATAAGAAGCCAAACGAACCCCAAATTGTTTATTATTAATATATAAAACCTTTTCTAAGTCATTTGGCCGATCCTTAGATTTTTAGGAATAAAATAAAAATTAATAATATAATATTTTGTTTAAAAACTATTTTATGTCAATTTTGACACTATTTAGTAATTTATTTTTGTGAAAATTATAACAGAATGATAAGTTAGAACAAAGTTAATTAAATCAATAATAACATGTCATATTAACCTAGAAAATTAGTGGAATTTATAAAAAATCTCAAATTATATTTATTTGGGTATTTATAACATCAATTATGTCAATATTTCATTAATAAGATAATTACTGCATCATCGTTGTGTCATAAATAATTTAAACTATTTAATATCTAAAAATTACAAATAAAATACCATTATGTATTAAATCGTTTTAGATTTCTAATGAATATTTATAGTCTAATTTATCTTATTTATAATCCCATATTAAAAATGTTTTAGTAAATAAACTTTGATTTTACCTCTTTTAACCCTTCTTTAAATAAATTAATAATAAATGTCCTAATCTAATCCAAGTGGGCCTAAATGGTCATATTTTATTCCTATGTTTGTTTTTGGTCGAATTACACTTTTCCAATAGAATTAGGACATGTGTTTTGGTAATAATAATATCATTTCTACCCTTAATTACCCTATTTACTTTTTACCGTGGTAAAAAAAAGTAAAAAGTTACTATTCACCAAAAATTATTTTCATCTCATTGAACCACATTTTAGTCCTTGATATTAACCGTGTCTCTCGGAGTTTCGAAATTCCACTCACAGAAGCGGTAAAATTAAGTTTTATGAAAAATTAAGTTTTTTAACTACCACTTAGTGGTTTCACTATTCATGAAAAATTAAAAGTTTTCAGAAAAATACCAAAATTTCACCCTTGGCTAATTTCGATATTCCGAATCCAAAAATGAAGTCCATTTTGAAAAATAAAATTTATAAAATTTCAAAAAGTGGTTATTACTATTCATAACGGCTAGTTTTAATAATATTTTAATAGCATATTGTTGTTTAGTGAAACTCGTTATTGCGTACTACACACGCTATCAAGGAAGGTCGCGATTGCGTGTAATGCAAGGCAAATCAAGGATGCGTGTTGTGCAAGCTCCTTTTGGTGTAGCATACAACACAAGACATTAATGAAATTAAAAAGAATATTTTTCATAAAATCTCGGGGTGTTACAATGTGTGAATAACCTCTGATTGTTTTACACTTAATATCCACCTATATTTCGTGTATTCATTTGTCACACATAATTATGTAATTGATTTATCCTTAATCCAAGGATACCGTCTTTGTATGGGACTTCGTCTCAATCTCCTTTCATTGAGGCATATTTTGTTTTATACACAACTTTCTTTTATACGGTGTATAAACCCCTTTTACTTTTACATTATTTCAAAAGGAATTTTTTTATACGAAGCGTTTACTAAACTACAAAAGGGAATGTTTTGGTCATATATATGCGGTGACAACGACTTCTCCACCGCCGTGACCATTATTTGAGTTTCGGCTTCCTCTACAAGCCATACCTTCTTTTTAAAAGAAAAATAAATACCATGTTTTACTTTTCTTTTATTTTGGTATTGAAAATGGTTTTCATAATGTTTTTATATCAATGTGTTGTATTGATATCTTGTGATTGAAAGGTGTAAATGTTATGTTTCCTTTATGCATGTTTTATGTGATACGATTATGTTGTGGTTCTTGGGAATTATTATGAAGACGGGTGGTTCCGTGATAAACTAAGGGCGGGTGAGCCCGATATAGCTCTCCAATGCATTGGGTAATGCGAAGGAGTGAAATGTTAAGGTTTCTCTGAAGAGATTTAGGGAATATACTATGGTGGGTATTCCAAACGTAACCAAGAGGGTTACTCCCTACGTAAGAATGTTATGAATGCCTCAAGTTACCTTTGTGTCTTATGATTTCTATGATTTATTCATGATTTGATGAGGTATGTTAAAGTGCTTATGTTTTATGAGTAAAGTACGATTTCATTGATTCTTATGTGTACATGTACTCATGTTTCCTTTCTATATATTTTTATATCCCTTACTGAGCTTTTTATGCTCATCCCAAGTTTTTGAAATGTTTTTCATAGGTCAAGGGAAAGGTACATGATATGATGATAGTGTCAAGGAAGTGTCAAGAAATAATCCATGTTTTATTTTAAATATGTTTCCGTTGATGGAAAAAAATGAATACTATCTTTTATGTAACCACTTTGTTTAAATGTGGAATGTAATGCGTGTTTATGATCTAATTCTCTAAAACTCTAAACCTGAAAAGATCCTCAATGTGTAATCTTGTATTAACTCAAGATTAAGAAAGGTTTAAGGCTAGGGCCTTATACTAGCCTTTGTTTCATGTGCATATTGATCCTTTCCTTCAAAGGTTTGAGTTAGTATGATTTTGTTACATCCCCAAAGTACATGGGGATGGGTAAATTTTCTTATGACCTCCCTAGAGTTTATGGGGAAGGTTCAATGTTATTTAGACCTCCCAATATCCTATAGGTTTGGGTCAGTGTATGTGTGACCTCCCTTGAGTCTATAGGGATGTATCAGTGTGCTTGTAACCTAAATAGATTCTTAAGGGATGGTTTAGTGTTATTTTTACCTCACTTGAGTACATGAGGATGGGTCAGTGTGGATGATGGACCTTACCACAAGAGTCTTGGGTTGAGGACTTCCCCATAATATGGGTCATGGTGTGATGTGAGGTGTGACTAATTGAACTCACCCTAAGTGATGAGGAATTATGTAACACCTATAAATCTTCCAAGTTTTGTTACATTTTTTATCTTATATTTAGGGGTTTTAAGCTATGTTCTTTTGGGGTTTAGTTTTAAGGAATTTCATGACAGTTCGGGGAAGTTTTTGAAGTTGTTTTGAGGGTAAACAACTGGAACATGGTTAGGAGAAACCATGTATATTCCCTAGGTAACCATGTGTTTAGAGACTTTAGAGATAGTGACACTTGAACGATTGGTGCGTGGTTTAAAAAACCATGTAGACCAACTATATGAACTGACTTAGTTTTAGATAGTGGATCCCTTATGGCTGGAATATTGTTTTCCAAACCATGAAGCTAAACCATAAATATGATATTAATTAATTATAAAATCGTAATTTTAACCTAAAGCCTCCCTAAAAACCACATTCTTCCTCATATGAATAAAAATTTAGAACAAAGAGACTCATTTGGGTAATTTTAGATATTCTTTTCTTCTCAGAATGCATACGGATTAGGTCCTCAACACTACTTAGAGGACTCTGGTGCATAGGGAGGCATGCCATAGGTCTTGTGACATCTTTAGTCTAAGCACTGATGAGCATCCTAAGGCCAGTACTTACAATATATATAGACTGAAAAGGCAAAAAAAATGAAATACATTTAAATAAACAAATGTAAAAATGAAACATAATTCACTAATAATTTAAAAATGAGTCATCAGGGGTGTGAAACAAAGGGACTATGTTTGGGAAACCTAGAATCCTCAAACTAAATAACAAATATCACCATGTAACATCCCAACTTAGAAGCTAATGAACCAGATCCCTAGGCTGGTGCGCCACATGGCCTCAGTCACACCTTCCCATACACCAAAGGCTTCCGAATAGAAGCCTAGGTCTAAGATTATATAGTGGGGAGAATATAACTCCATATCAGAGTAAAACCATAAATGGAAATAAGTGGAATCATATAAACTATCCAGATAAAGTGTCGAGTATACATACAAGAAATTTACAAATAATGATCAATATAACTCATACTATAACAAAAGTAACTATGTATAATATAAGGAAATCATACATGAACAAACCATATACAAAATCCCAGAACCCTAAAAAAGAAAATGAGAAAAACCTCAAATGGTTATGAGTTCTACCCCAGTCCCAAACTCCATGATTTATCTTAGTGACCGAACACTCATCAAACACCAGGAGCTTTCCTAAACTTGTACTTTCAATTCAATAATGATATCTATTAGGGTAACCAATATCCATGATGGTTTGAGAAGGGTGTGAGTACAACTCAGTAGCCACCACTAATGGAATACCTAAAATAAAAAGTTGATAATAATGTGAATTTTTGAGTTATATAAATAAAAATTTATACATTTTATCAATTTATCAATTTAGTGGTTAAAAAATTAACAATTTAAATAAAAATTGGTGAATCAACCACTGATGCTTGAGCTCCGTGGTGACACTCAAAATCAGTCTATACTTTCTTAAATCATTATTGGTAAGTCTCTAATCATGGTATATATAATTACACAACTAGTTACATGGTATAATACTAACTAAACCCTAGTCACAATAATCTAAGGGAATCCACATGGATCAACTAGGTATTACCTATCAATAAAACCCATAGATAATCCAAGGGGAGAGTCTTGGAATTCTACCAATCAAGTCTACCAATCTGAACTCAAGGAACCATCCTTGAAATTCAAAAGAATAGATTTATTGGAATCCATGGATTATTTCTGAGTAATTCTGCCCAAATAAGTCAACCTAAATCTAAAAATCTCATCCCATGGAATTAAATTGGGGAACCCTTCAAGAATCCACAAAATTAATCCATAAAATTTAGTAAAGATGTTTCCAAAATCCAAGGGGGGGGGGAACCCCAAAGAATACATTTTAATTAATATATATAGAATCCAATGTCTTACTCAATGCATTCCATAGTATCCACCCTCAATGAATCCAAGGGTATCATCACACCTCAATATTTATCCGGGTCCCCTACTAGAATTTAGGGCTTTCTCACATTATTCCACACTATTCAAGACCATGTAGAGTCAAGGGAATTTCTCAAAGTCATTCCTCTAAAAATATTAATAATGAAAAATGAAATCATTCCACTTAAGAATTAAATTAATTAATTTCTTTCCAAGGAATATCCACTTTATAACATGACACTCTCATTTAAAACATTTCATTAATTAGGAAACTAAGTCCCCTTGCTAGCATTGAATAATTTAATACCAAGTTCATTTCATTATATATTTCTTCATTTACAAAGGGCTACATCAAGCTTATAAACTTCATAAATAATTACTAATTTTTGAAGTAATTACCTCTTTCCAAAACAAGAATTATCATTTTAAAAACCAACATTTAGGTTCCTCTAAGTATACCATTCTACCAATTATTTAAATTTGGTGAACATAAAATTATTAATACTACATTTCATCTTAAGACCCAAGATATACATAAAAACCCAAACCAAGGTTATCTATGATTGTAAAATCTCATTTCAACATCATTGATATAAAATATGATTCCACCTTTTCAACCCATTAATAATAAAATTACTTATTTAATAATACAAAGAGAGGATAATAACTTACTTACACATTACCCATGCCTAAGAGGAAATAATATCAAACTAATTTAAAATATTATCAATAGTGAAACCTTGTAATTACTCTTAGAACACCTTTATTTTGTCCTCATGGATTAATAATCAAAGAATTTTGCCTAAATAAGGATCAATGAGATCATTTAACTAATATTTTGGTTGATGTGAAACAACATCAAAATAATGAAAACTCATTTAATTATGAAAAACCTAAAAGAATATGAATTTAATTTAGGGTAACACCAACCTCAAATATATAAGAGTATAAAAATATGGTATTTTATTTAGGGTTTTACCAAAACGGAAGACTATGATGAAATAGAAAAATGCCCTATAAAAATACCCTATTAGACTTAAAAAGTGAGAGATCATTTAACAATGAAACAAATGAGAAAGTGGTAGGAACATAGTCATAACCTTACTACTGACTCTAATTATACACCAATTACACTCTAAATTATCAAGGATCAATATATTTCATTCAAACTTCATGGAGGAGAGGAAAAACAATATGTGGGCTACTCTTAGGTGAAATGGGAACCAAAATCCCAAGTAAAGACATAAAGGGGTGGAACCGGTAAAATTATAAGGTTCCCCTAATTTAAAAACTATATAGGAGTCTATTAGTTAGTTGGTGGTGCACTGGATAGATTCCCTTGAACTACCGCTAATATGGCGAGCCCTAGTAGAAGGACCTACTACTGTCTAAGGATATCAACTTGTTAGTGGCTCTATACTAGTTAGACAGTGGTGATGAAACAAAATGATATAGCCATGGATTCTCAAAAACTCCTCTCAGAATGCCTCATAGACTCCTAAAAATCATAAAAAACCTTAATTAGGGAAAATTACATGAGGTTTTTAAAATTTTAAATGGGTTCAGGTCTATACAAGGGATAAAGTTTTACAACCTTCCCTCCTTAGAAAATATCATCCCTAAGTTAAAATTTCAAGTGATCCTGATCCTCATCTCTCAAAACAAAGTACCAAACACTCTAATTTTTTCCACATAGATACCATAACTAAACTACACCTATTTCTTAACAGCTTGTTTACCTATTCATAGAGTAATCAAACATTCTATACAATTACTAAAAGATTCCCCACTTCTAGTTGCACTCCCAAAACTACTAACACCACACCTCATTGAAAGAATCCATATGATGACGCAATACTTTTATACATATTATTACATTATTCTTAAATATAAATAACCATTAATATATACAATTATAATAAAATTATAGTGTCTTTAGACGATTTTATTCTTAATATATAAAACATGGAATTTGTATTTTATTATTCATAGTGAGCTCCTAAAATCTATTCAAGCTCCTAAATCTGCATGGGATAATTTAGAGAATACATAAACAAAGGGGTGATATAAAAAACACAATAATGAAGTAAATATGATAAGGAAACATTACATGTTAGTCATATATATAACATGATATCATAAAAGAGAAAGCACATGAGAATTCACATGGAATCATAATGTAAATAACATTGTATAATAATATCAGGTTATCATAAGAAATGTGACAAAAACATATAACTTAACATAAAAAAGAGGATAAATACCTATACAATATAACAAGGTGAAAAAATTCCCATAATAGATTATTTTTAATCCCTAATCCCATAAATAATGCATTATGAGACTAAAGATTTACATAATGCATTAGAGCAATATCTAGGAGCACTCATTATAACATGTTCATAATCTATGTGTTCCAAATAAAGGAATCAATCATAAGGAATAACATAAAAATTACCCATGGGAATAAAATGGGTTTCATAATATTGATTCATATCATAAAAAAAGGAAATTCCATAAGTAAGGAATTTGAGAATGATCATAAAGAATGTATTACCCCGTCAAAGGAAGAGACTATAGGATAAGTATACAAGTGAGAGAAATATGTACATAATTTAGTATAATTACATAACATAAAAGATTATTTTAATTGATTAAAATACTTAAAAACATTCTTTAGTAAAATAAACTTTTCACTTTGAGTAACATAAAAGGATGCTATCTTATAAGTAAAATGATTTTGAATGATCACTTTAAAAATTTCTTGAGTGAAATATCCTTTCCATTTTGAAAAAACATATTTAAAATCTAAAAATTTCTCAAACATTAACTATTTTTTGAAAATAACCTTATAATCTTAAAAATTAATCTTTAAAACATTAAGAGATCATGAAGGTGGAATAATTCCATCCATGTCTAATAAATTAAAAAAATAAAGATTCCTTTCACACTTTTTTAAAGAAAAGTAATAAAGTGACTTGTTCAAAAAATGATAGGAATATTCCTTTTAATTTTTTTTGTAAAAATATAATTAAGTGTAAAATTTATTTTACATAATCAAATTATTTTTTTTTAAAAATTTTGAAAGAACATGGATTTGGAAGAATAAGTATTTTCGACCAAAGAGATAAATTAAGTCAGATTTTCTTAAAAAAATTTATCATTAATTTTAAGTACCAAAGATAGGAAAATGGTAATATTTAATTGCAATATTCATGAAAAAATAGAGAATAATAAAATAAAAGGGATTTATTATACAATGATCAAATAATTTCCTTTAATATAAATTCAGGCATAAGAAACCCCTATTAAAATGAGATTGAAACATAAACCCTTACCACTTTGGTAACTTTTGAATCCAAACATTCATGAATGAAGTTAATAAATTGTAACTTAAAAGATCATGATTTAGGAAGGATTAATTATATATTATTTTAAGTGGAATTATATACACCATTATAAATAAATTAGGTGCATAAAAGAACATGTGTGTCAAAGAAGGAAGTCTAAGATGAAAACCTTACAAAGTTCATATCACCATGGCGAGAGTTAATAAATGTGGTGATTATGTGAAAAAAATGTATACCCACAAAAATAAAAGTTTAAATAAAACCTAAATCAATCAATATTAATTTCACACATAATTTTGGCATAATATCTTAAATAAAGTATTCAAATAACCCAATGATGGAAATTGAGTTCAGAAAACCCTTACCTCGCGCTTACCTTTAGTTGAGCACTATTTAAACTCTTGTATAGTGGTCATAAAAATTATATGAACTTATAAAATAATAATAATATTATTTATAATATCATATATGATCATTTTATAACATATTATTACCTGTTCGTTAATAATCTTTCATTATCACAACTGTTTTAAGTGTTAATTTCCAAGTAATCTCCAACAAATTTCATCAAAAAAGTTCATAATCTAGAATAGAGTTTATAGTTACATTATATACATAATTGTATTAATGTTATAAATATCATTTTTTTATTAGATATATCTTTATAATCATTATTTAATTTTGAACATGGAGAATAAATCACATCATTTCGTGGAGACGGTATGTCGTGCATACACACGAGCGACATTGTAATTTTCTTAATGGGTGAAGAGGTAAGAAAGTGGATTGTATATTAATTTTTCATAATAAATATAAATTCATATATATTTAATATATTCATTAAATTTATCCTTTTTTACCTTCCATTTAAATCATTATTGAAAAAAAGAACACCGCTTTGCGAGGTGATAGTTTGTCGTACACATGAACAATGTTATCATTTATTAAATGGATGATAAGGTAAGAAATTATATGATATATTTATTTTACAAAATTATTAATATATGATTAATATAATATATAAATATCAAAATAATACTTATTACCTTCTATGTAATGCATAATTGAAAAAATAACCACATTGCTTCACGTGGCGGTAGTCCTCCGTACACATGAATGAAGTTATCAAATTCCCTAGGGAATGGAATGTAAGAAGGTATATATGATATTATAATTAAATAAGTATAATTATATAATAAATATAGTATATAAACATTAGATACAACATTATATCCATCCATGATAAGTGGTGATGGAAATAGAATTACATTGGTTCGCGAGGCGGTAGTCTGTCGTATACACGATCAATGGTTTTGTTTCCCATTCAACGAAGAAGAATATGATTGCAGGTAATGAAATTAATATAAAAAATATCAGTATATAGATGATTATGAGGTTATTATATCATCATGGTTTAATATTATTTAAATTATTTTGAATAATAAATAAAACAAAATGCTCATTTAAGGACGTTACCTCTTCTTCTGACAACTTCTTTTGTTTTTCACCAAAATCTTTCCTAGGTTTATTGTTGAAAAAACAAGGATTATACCATGAGTTTATTGAATTATGGCAGTTATTAGGGTATTTATTATCTGAAATAATTGCGGTTTAAGTGTGTAAATGAGAGGAGAGTTGGTGACATTTTATAAGCGGGGGAGAGGGAACTCGAGGATTTTTTTTGGCAAAGAAAGAATTCCACCCAAATTTTTCTCGTGAAAAAAGGCTAAAAAAATGGACCATTTTAGAACATTATAAGATATAAGGTCTAAATATGTCTAAAAAATTTGAATTGGAAAAGTTTTGTGTCATTTTTAACCTTTATCTTTTTCATTTAACCCTCGATAAACCCGTTTTTACCTTAACTATGATAAATAATTTTTACTATTTCATTATTCATTATGATAAAAAATTAAGTTTAGGTTATTATATAATATAAATTAATATGATAAAAAATATGTAATTTATTTTACCAAATAAAACTCATTAATTTTTACAATTTAATTTAAATTTAAACCCATAGACCTGTCGAAAAAAGTGTTTTTCCAAAGAAAAACATTCAAAAGTTTAAAAACTTTTAATATCATAATTAAATATGAAATTTATTAAAATGACCTAAATTAGTTGAATTTTAATATAGTTGAACTAATTTTATTTTAAAACCAATTTAAAATATATTTTAATTTTTTATAAATAATTTTAATGAAAATGAATTTTTCAATAAAATTTAGTATTTTTCACTATTAATCAAAAAATAATTAAAAAAAAACTAAAAAATTCACCCAAAGAAAATTTTGACTTGTAGATTTCAAAAATTAATTTTATTTTGTAAAATAAATTTTCTAAAAGTTTTAAAAATTAATTTTAAATTATATCCTCAAAGAATGATTAATCTTCCTTTTAGAAAAATACAGTAAAAAAAACATTTCTTTCTATTTCAAGTTGTTCTAATTTTATTTATAATAAATTGATTTACCTTTAATATATTTTATAAAATTTTAAAATATAAGTTTCATAATTTAATTATTTCTATTCATACCTTCCTTTTAACGACTAGGTTATAATTGTCATGTTTGAATAATAATATTTTAATAGAGTATCATGTTTTGTTTAAAGATGGTGTTGCATGCCTCATAAGATATCCAAGTGATTTAATTTATTTAAAAATAAATATATCATAAAGTCTAGAGGTATCACATTCTCTTATAATATTTGTGTTTCATGTCATATATTCTATCCACCATGTTATTCCTGTTTTAAAATACTAGGGTGTTATATTGAACCCCCTTAAATAAATTGTGTCCTCATAATTTAATTTTGATATCAGTAATAAAGGGTTCAGAATTTTAAAATACCTTTGTTGGAAACACACATCATAAAAAGGGTTAATAAAACTTTATCTTGATAAGATAAAAATGTATTAATGAATTTCATCTAGAATAACGTGTTATTATAATTACATGGAAGAATTATCATAGAAAGGAGTAATCATGGATTAAATTAGTAGGAACATACCTTATGAAGTTCATTTATTAGATCTTGGGACAAAGGTATTATCACTGGGGTTAAACCTTAACCCAACCCAAGTAGAACCACAACAAGTGAAGTTGGAGTAGAACCATCTTTGGGAGAAGTTCAAGTTAGTGTAGATCACCACCTGATCAATGTTTTCTACCACAAGAAAGTGCCACCATTACACACTTCTCCATTATGAAATATGTTGGTGTGATTAGAGGTTATGTATCTAGGGTTTAAGTTGTTTTATAATTTAAATTCTTTAACAAATTCAAAGAGTGTTTACTCTTATAATTTATTTTTTATGATTGTATCAACCTAACATAAAATGGATAATATAGGTAAATCAAAGATGAATTTGATAAAATGGATTGTAAATTTGGAATTAGTATTTCAAAATTATCCAAGGAGATAAATTTAGATTTTTTGTTAAAATATTAAAATATGAAAAATGGTGGAATGTGGTAAAATATGGTAAATATGGTATATGACATCATATTTATGAAATAATGAATCATTTAGGGAAACAAAGTTCAATTTCACTATTTTTGGCACTAAACACTGTATTGGATCATTAAGGGTGGTAGTGGAGTATAATGGTTATAGTGGGTCACTAAAGGAAAGTGAAAAGGTAAAAATAATTAATAAATTATTCTATGAAATCTCTCTCACCATGCCTACAAATACTTACCCCATCCTATCATTATTACATAAAAAATGAAATTATTCTCTTTATTTCTATCTCAATGATTCTCTCCCCTAACTCTCTCTTCATTATTGATGATTTTTGTGGATATATAGTCAGATTCCAATATAAGAAGTTCAAGAGAGGTAAGGGTTCTTACTTATCTCTCTTAGTTTCCTGTTTGAATTTCCTTATTTGTAATTTCTTTAAAATTTTTATTTTATATGATTCATTGAAATGTATACACATTAATATTTACCCATTAAAATATTATCATGAATACATTATCCAAATCCTTTACTTTATATAACCCATTTTCGTTCCATGGGTAATTCTTATAATATTCCTTATTTTTAAAAATTTATATAATCATCCAATTAAGAGTAAAAATGACTTTAAACAATCATAATAAAAATAAATTGAAAATATTTTTATAAAACATGGATTTAGAAGAATAAGGTTTTTTTACCGAAGAGAGAAATAATTTCATATTTTATTAAAAAAAATCTCAAACATTTTAAGTACTTAAGAGAGTGAAATGGTACTATTACTTGAAATATTAATGAATTACCATAGAATAATAAAATTAAATTGTTTTGTTAAACAAGGATAAAATAATTTCTTTTAATGGAAATTCAGACCCAAGCAATCCAAATTGAAATTATATTGAAACATAAACCCTTACAACTTTGTTAACTTTTGAATCATAACTTCCTATTAATTAAGTAAATGAATTATAAACTAAAATATAATTTTTAGTATGTATTAATGATATAGTATGTAAAGGTTCATTATATAAACTATTAAAAATAAATTATGTGAAAACAATATGTGTCTCAAAGAAGTAAGTTTGAGACAAAACCCTTAGAAAGTTTGTATCATTGAGGTGAGAGTTAGTAAATGGGGTTATTAAGTGTAAAAAATGTATAAAAAATGATTAAAGTTTAAATTAAATATAAATCAATCAAAATTCATTTCAAACTTAATTTTGGAATAATTTAATCAATGATGTAGTCAAATAACCCAATGAATGAAAATTGAGTTAAGAAACCCTTTACCTCCTGCCTCCCTTTAGTTGAGATCTCTTTGACATAACAAATAGTGGTTTTAAATATGTAATTAATTTACACCATAATATTATTATTATTTAAAATATCATATATTATCCTTTTATAACATCTTATTACCAGTTTGTTAATAATATTTCATTATCATTATTGTTTCGGGTGTTAATTTCCCTATTTTCTCCTGCACATTTCATCATGAAAGTTATGGATATTGAACATAGGTTATAATTTCATAATATATATAATTATATTAATTTTATAAATATCATTTTTTATTAGATACATCTTTATAATCATTATTTAATTTTAATCATGGAGAATGAATCACATCGCTTTGTGGAGATGATAGACCGTACATATGCAAAAGTGATATTATCATTTAATTAATAGGTGAAAGGGTAAGGAAGTGGATTTTATATTAATTTTATATAATAAATATCATGTCATATATATCAAATATATTTATTAAATTTACCATTTTTTTACCTCCTATATAAAGTGTTAGTGAAAAAGAATCACATCGCTTCACGAGACGGTAGTCCACCGTACACACAAACAACGTTATCATATAATCAATGGATGATAAGGTAAGAAAGTATATGATATATGTATTTTATAAAATGATTAATATGTCATGAATATCATATATAAACATAAAATTAATCCTTATAATCTTTAATGTAAATCATAAGTAAAAAAAATCACATCACTTCCTTAGGTGGTATTCCGCAATACACAGGAACAACGTTATCACATTATTTAATGAATAGAAAGTAAGAAGGTACATATGATATTATAATTAAATAAGTATAATTATATTATAAATATTATATATAAAAATTAGAA
Source organism: Viscum album (assembly GCA_963277665.1). Taxonomy (NCBI): domain Eukaryota; kingdom Viridiplantae; phylum Streptophyta; class Magnoliopsida; order Santalales; family Viscaceae; genus Viscum; species Viscum album. The sequence continues at coordinate 1,573,658,440 of OY728148.1, read as the reverse complement.
ACATCATTACATCCAACTGTGAGAAGCGGTGATGGAAAGCGAATTATATTGGTTCGCGAGGCGGTAGTCCACCGTACACACAATCAACATTTTTATTTCCCATTTAATGGAGGAGGAGATGATTTACAATCATGAAATTAATATAAAAATATATTCATACATGGAAGATAATGGGGTTATTATATCATCATGGTTTAATCATATTTGAATAAGGTGGAAGAAGAAATAAAATAAAATGCTTAGTTAAGGACATTACCTATTCTTCATACAACTTATTCTAGTTTTATACATAATCCTTAATAGGTTAGATTTATAAAAAAAGGATACTATGATTTGGGGAGTGATGTAAGGAATATATTTTTGTAGTGATTGGATGAAAAATGGGTTTTTTAATTTTAGAAAGGATGGGAGAGTGTGTGGCCTTTCATAGTGGGGGAGAGGACACAATTGGATTTTTTGAAAATAAATAATGTAAGATCATAGACTTCATGGACGCAATTTATTGTTTTAATTTTTGTTTAAATTCCTTAAATTTTTCTAATTAAATTTTTATTGGGTGTATGAGGAATATTGAGGGTGTTCTGGGGATTTAGAACATGAAATAAAGGGAAATCAGGCCATCTTATGAATCTTGCATGGTTGGAGCATGGTTAGTGAAAATTGTGCAAGGGGTGAGACCAAACTGTACAACCTTGAATAAAGGCATTTCAAATAGTTGGCACATGTTTTTTCAAACCATGTAAAATCCCAATGTAACTATGTAACTTGGACCCATATTGGATTGGGGCAGGAACACAGTTGGCAAACAGTTTTCCAAACTGTGCAACCAAACCATATATCCCATTAAAAAGGGAAAAATGACCAAATTTTCCTCTTAGGATTTTAAGTTCCTCACCCAATTTTATTTCCATTTTCCAAAACTTCTCCAATATTCCCAAGGATTAATCTTCTTATATTTTAAGATATTTTGGGAACTTTTGGTTGAGAATCGAAGCTCTAGGTGAGTTTAATCCTTCACATGATTCTATTTTCTAGATTAGGGATTGTGGTTTCATTCCTCTTCTTTAAAATCCATAGAAACCTATTTTTAAAATGGATATTATGTTGGGGCTTCAAAGGGTGCTTGAATATAAATATTAGGTTAAGTTCAAGGGTGCAATCATCTTCATATTTGATTTAGGTATTTTATAATTTATATACCATAGTTTTATTATATATTTTTGAATGTGTAGTTGTGATATATCTTTCATCTTGATTTTCATTTGATGAATTTAGTAATATTTAGTAAAATAGTTTTCTGAATGATGATTTAGACCTATTATGATCCCATTTTGATTCATTGAGTTTGATTATACCATTTAAGGCCTCCCACATGGTGTTCCAATATTCCTGAACATGGAAAACTGTAATTTTAGGCCTAAAGTTCACTTGTAATGAAATAGATCCCATGATAAATGTGTTTACATGTTGGTATAAACTATAAATCAGAATTAATGGTAATTACGATGAGTTTTTGGCAATGAAAAAAGGGTTTGTAAAAAATGTGAAAAATGGTTAAATGGAATAAGGTGAATGTCTCAAATGACTTATGTGTTATAATGGAATTATATAAATAAGATAATGCATGTAATTTGATAAACCATGTGAAATGGGTTAATGTACAGAAATTGATGAGTATGTTAAATGGGTTAAGGTATTAATATAGAAATAGGTTAAATGGAATATGCTAAGTAAATGGTAAATGTGACAATGGGTTAAGGCCTGATGATGATTCATGTATTGGATTAAAGGTGAATTTTAAATGTTATGTGTATTGTTTGAGAATAGTTTTTGATATGGAATATGTGGTTAAGGGATAAATAATCATATTCACATGGATTGTTGGTATGTGGGGTATTAGACAGAGGCTCCTCCCATGGGTTGGGTTGGACTGAGGCTCTAAACCCCACCCCAGAATGCATGAGTTAGGGAGTCGGACTGATGCTCTAGACCCCTAACAGTTGCATTAGATGAGATTACCTATAATAAGGCTCCAAGGTAAGTGTGTTGTATTTTTTATTAAATGTTTATCCTTAGTAAGATAGGGAACTTTCTTTATTCCCATATGCATGGGAATTTACTGGATTAGGCCATTTTATAAAAGATGTTAATGCCTAACCCATGAAACAATTAATGGAAATGGATTAACTAATTGAAATGGTTAAAGTGAATATTGTTAACTAATGAAACTAGAGAAGTCTTTTTTTACCTTTTCATCTTCTTAGTACTTACATGCACTATATATTTATATAAGATATTTTGTAGACTCAATTAGTGGAGGCCTACTGGGTTGTACTCACACCCTGATTAGGCCACCATTGGGTACCCGAGATGATTTCATGGTTTCAGGTCAGGACAAGGGAAAGGCCCCATGCTAGAGGGTTGAGTTGGGAATGGGATGGGAACAGAGGAGGGATCCAGAATTGGAGTCAGGACCTGTTTTGGGGATTTAACTTTTTTTATTTAGTTTGGTTTTTCTTGACTTTTGGCACTCTTAGTATGACATGTCATATTTATCTATTCGTTGTGGTTTGTACCCTTTTTAAAAAATGGTTAGTAATTCATCTTTCTAGTTTGAGTTTACTATTTCCCTTATTTTATATGTTATCTTCTATGGATTAATCTATAAATTAGGGTATAGTCTCCCCAAATTATCAATTAGACCCTCACTGCTAGTCGAAAACCACTGGCATATGAGGAGGTGTGCTTGAGGTCATGTGCCGACCTGGCTTGGGGCACCGATTAGTGGATTCCATGACAGGGATTTTCCAAAGTGGTATCAAAGTAGTTATTTTCTATGAAATTTCTATTTGGGGATGGTATATAGGAGATTAGGGAGTCTCAGGTCTTGGAAATGAGCTTATTCTTGGGATTATCTAACCCATGTACGAGGAAAAACCAATTACTCAAGGTGGTAATTGTTGTTCTTGAGATATGTTATTATAGTTGAATGACATTTTACCATTTGGTGATGCACTTATTGTGTTATGTGACTGTTCCATGATATTTTATCATGTTCAGAATAGCATGAGGTTATGCATTCATGCATCATTATAGGAACCTATGGATATAAGTGGAATGCATCATAATAGGAATACACATGATGGGTGTGTGAGACATGAAGGGAGGAATACATTTTACTTTCTTAGAAATTTGAAGAAAATAGTGTATAAAAAATATTATTAAAATGAGTACGTGGAAATAAGGTTAAATAGTTTTTAAAGAGTCATGCTTAATGAATAATTGCAAATGGGTTAAAACACTGGCTATAAAAAAGTTATGGAATGGGAAATGTTCCTAAGAGGAAAGATTTATGTTGTAAGTGTGGAAATTATATTAAAAAGGGTTTATAATGAAAGATTTATGATTAGGTATATTGTTTTAACCCATGTTATCCATGAACATGGTGGGTATTGTCTATGTTAGTGTTCTAGATGTGGCATGGTCCAATGGGATAGTGCAAGTGAAATGGGTTGTTTATGGATATTAGAGAACTCTTTTGTGCAATTTTGATTGTTTTTTGTTATGTGTTCTGCGATGTGTGCCTGTCTTTGTATGAAGATGACACCTCAACATCGTGTGACATTTTGGTGACAAGGAGACCCATGTCAGGATGCACTGAGTATGTTTGAGATAACTAGAGAGTTTTAGCTATAAAAACCTTCGAATTTTGTGGGAGAGGGTAGACCATATGCAGCCAAGTTTTGGATAGAGTCCCTCAAGACAATATTGAATACCTAGAGATAGAAGAAGGATTTAGAGTTAATGAGGCTGACCTAGGGGTCTATTCTATTTATGGATTACACTGGCCATTTCACCAATATGCAACATTCTATTCTAGATTTGGTGGGGGATTAGGTGGCTATAGTGAGATATTTCTAGGATGGAATTATACATGAGATTAAATCCTAGGTAAATATATTCCATTTAAAGTGGATTAATGATGTGATGGATCAATACCTTGATTCATAGGGAAATCTCAAGGAAGATTCTACTGGTGGACACGTTTCTCTAGTTGGGAGACCCAGTGGCATGACTTATGACATAATGAAGTTCCATTTTAATAATTTACAATAGAATTGTAACACCCCGAGTTTTTATGAAAAATATTATTTTTAATTTCATTAATGTCTTGTGTTGTACGCTACACCAAAAGGAGCTTTCACAACACACATCCTTAAATTGCCTTGAGTTACACGCAATCATGGCCTTCCTCGATAGCTTGCATCGTACGCAATACCGAGTTTCACTAAACAATGACATGCTATTAAAATATTATTAAAACTAGCCGTTATGAATAGTAATAACCACTTTTTGAAATTTTGTAAATTTTATTTTCCAAAATGGACATCATTTTTGGATTCGGAATATCGAAATTAGCTTAGGGTGAAATTTTGGTACGTTTCGGATAACTTTCATATTCTGATGAATAGTGAAAATTACTAAATTTTAACTAAAAACAAATTTTTTAATCAAAATAATTTATAGTGATAAATTATTAATTTGAGTGGTTTTAAAGTATATTTAGAATATATTTTTACAATTTAATACAATGTTGGTCATTGGATGTAATTTCACATTTAAACCAGATATAAACAAGTGTCAATCTTTTGATAGTTATTATCTCTTAAAAACACGCTATTTGTTTTGACAACGGGAATTAATTTTTAAATTAGTTAATTTAACTGATATGTTTTGAATTTGATAAAATAGACATCAATTTTGAATTCATAATATCAAATATAGCTTAGGCCTAATTTTTGGTATTTTTCTGGAAACTTTCATTTTTTGATGAATCGTGAAACCACTAAGTGATAGTTAAAAAACTGATTTATTCATAAAACTTAATTTTACCGCTTCTGTGAGTGGAATTTCGAAAATCCGAGAGACACGGTTAATATCAAGGACTAAAATGTGGTTCAATGAGATGAAAATAATTTTTGGTGAATAGTAACTTTTTACTTTTATTTACCATGGTTAAAAGTAAATAGGGTAATTAAGGGTAAAAATGATATTATTATTACCCTGACACATGTCCTAATTCTATTGGATATGTGTAATTCGACCAAAAACAAAATTAGGAATAAAATATGACCATTTAAGCCCACTTGGATTAGATTAGGACATTTATTATTAATTTATTTAAAGAAGGGTTAAAATAGTTAAAATCAAAGTTTAATAAGTAAATCATTTTTAATATAGGGTTATACATAAGATAAATTCGAATATAAATATTCATTAGAAAGCCAAGACGATTTCCTACATAATTATATTTTATTTGTAATTTTTAGACTTTAAATAATTTAATTTATTTATGACACAATGATGATTCAGTAAATATCTTATTAATGAAATATTGACATAATTGATGTTATAAATACCTAAATAATTTTAATTTTAGACTTTTTATTAATTCCAAAAAAAATTTATATGTTAATATGACATGTTAGTGTTGATTTAATTAACTTTTTTTGAACTAATCATTCTGTTATGAGTTTTACAAAAATCAATTACCAAATAGTGTCAAAATTGACATAAAATAGTTTTTAAAACAAATATTATATTATTAATTGTTATTATATTCCTAAAAATCTATGGTTCAACCAAATGACTTAGATAATGTTATATATATTAATAATAAACAACTTGGGGTTCGTTTGGCTTGTTATAGTAAGTTTATTAACCTTATAGTGTAAGAACACAAAAAGACACGGTAAAAGTAAAATTAGCTAACTTAAAGTTAAAACTATATGATAAGGTTAAAATAGTAAACTAAACTTGTCAAAATTCTATTGGATGATAGGATTTTGAACCATACCCACCTTATCTTAGAAATAACTCAATTTGGAGCTATTAAAAACCAAATTTGACTTTGTAATAAAATAATATTTTTTGTTATTCCAAAGGTGCCCCTCTCCTCCCTTATAAAAGGGCACTCCCTCCCTCTCTTCCTCACACCACATTGAGCCTTCAAAATCGTCCAACCCCTGAAAATTTCTTCTCTCCACTTCCCTAGATACATCCTAGAGGTCCTGGTCTTCTTCAAAGACCAATTTTAGTGCCCTAAAAGGAGGTATCAAAGAGGCACTTCAAAGAAGAGGTGATATCCGTTACCGATTCATTCACCTATATTTCTTCTTCCACTTCTTCTTATTAGGTTGTTTCATTATGAAGTAATAACATAAGTATCAATAATATACTGATATGTTATTATAAGTATGAAACAACCCTATTTCACCATCTATCCATCCTACGGAAAATGAAATCACTGCGCGTGCGTACGTACGGAATACCGTCTCCACGCCGTGGTGTAATCTATTTTCCACCACCACCTTACTTGGATGGGTATAATGGTGTAAATAATGACTATATATGATTATTGTAAAGTGATATTGATTCTGAAATAGTATATATATACTCCAATACAATTCCACAATTATGGGAAAGATATCATCGCTCGTGCGTACGTACGAAATACCGTCTCCACGATGTGATGCAAATCGTTCTACATGATCTTCATTGCATAATGATTATATAAATGAATTGAATGAATTAATATGATATATATTACCCTAATACCATTCTGGAAATGAGGTATCTATAACCTAAAAAGTAAAATAAGAATTTATTCGACAAAACACGCATAAGAACAAAAAGTAATAAACACCTGAATAACAAGTAATAATGAAATATTACCAATAATAAGCTAAGAATATGACCATATATGATATCATAACAATAAGTATGATTCTGGAATAAGTCAATAACATTATTTAAATCATTATACAAGAGGTTCAGACACTTACGAAGCAAATCAGACCTAAGGTAAGGGATAATTTATCAATCTCATTTTTATCCGAGATTGTTTATTCGTAAGTATTTACTGGGGTTATCTTTATCATCCAAGCCCATGTTTTCTAAAAATGTTTTCATGTATTTTTAACGTCCTTTTTACCCATTTTTGACTTTCACGACATGGTATGTAAGGAATCTTCTTTTTGTTTTCCATACGAGGTACTTTTTGACTTTTCCGACAAAAGTATGGGAAGAATGTTATTTTTAACTTATATGGCATGAACGGATTTTTACGGTTTCATAACACCTCATTTTCATGAAGCTTACTCTAAAAGATTTTATGAATATTTTCAACAAAATACATTTATTTTAAAAGTGTTTGGCATTTTCTGAAAAGAAAATGATTTTTAATAAAAAATGATATTTTCCTCAAGAATTCATTTCAAATGTTTTATCGAAACCATTTTCCATATAAGATGACATTATTTCATATGTGTATGTTTCAAGTAGAATGTCTCTATGATTTAAATGGTTTCAATTTTCTTATGATGAAATGATATCAATTGTTTGTGGATTATGTTATGATGGCATGATGTTTAAGAATCCAATTTTATTTCATGGGTTATGCTATGATGTATGATTTATGATTTTGTGGCACACGAAAGAATGATTTCATTATGATATGGATGGGAACTATATCTCCCTCCAATGAATTGGGTAAAGATTTTATATCTCATGAGATAGACATGGCTGGAATGGTAGGTTATACCGGTTCAGTGAAACAGGACTGAAACGAGGAGTGAACTCGGTTCAGAAAGGGACTTTGTCCTCTAAGATAGTCTTGGCAATGAGTCTTGACTAATAAGAAATGATTCTCTATGATTGTGTGTGTATGACACAAAGTTTCATGTTTTAAGTTATGATTATTGGGATTACATTTCACTACTATGATTTATCCCATGTTATGAAATTATGATCTCTTTTGCAGGTTAAGATTCCCAAAAGATATGTTCTTATGAATATGATGTGATTTATATTTCTTTTGTTTACCCTTACTGAGCATTTGAGCTCACCCTTTTATGTTTTCCTTTCCTCAGGATATAAATAAAGGATTTAGGTTTTAAAAAAATAAGATCTTTATGGGATATGTTGAAGATCTTTCACCACGATTAGAAGATTATATTCCGAGTTTCCAAAGACACTAAACTATTATGGTCCTTGTGTGTGTGTTTTTGTTATGTACTAAGTATTCCTAAAAAGTAATGTAATGTCTTTGTACGTTAAGCTTCGGGTCTCTATAATTGGTATCAGAGGAAAGGTTTAGTCAACCTTTGGAAACTAGGGTGCGAAAACGTTAGTGAGATCCCTATAGATATTTCTAAGGTATGTCTAGGGATGTCCCTAAGGATAAGTATACGTATAGGATATAGTTCTATAACTACGGTAACAATATTCGAATATAACCTAAGATGTTATATATTGAAGGTACTCCCCCTTTATTATGTTGTTTTCCCTAGCATGATTTTTTCCTCTCACACTATTATTTTTGGGTTTTAGACGATGGCTGGAACCCGAAGGAACCGTGTTGATCAATGCAATGGAAAATGCAATGATTGTCCTCCTGAACAAAAAAATGTTATGGGAGATGGAGTGAAAAATATTATTTCTATACTTACACAAGCTATGAATCATTCTGGACTTCCAAATGAGAAGAGAAGGGAACAATATTCTATTGAGTCCTTCATGAGGCAACGTCCACCTTCTTTCAGTGGGCCTTCTGATCCACTTGTTGCTGAACAATGGATCAGTGCCACTGAAAAGATATTTTCAGTTCTTCAATGTTCAGAACATGATAAAGTCATCTTAGTAGTATATCGTTTGGAAGGTGAAGCTGATCAATGGTGGAATCTTATAAAGAATATGAGGCCAAGAGATGAAATTGAGTCCATGGAATGGGATGAGTTCAAGAACTTATTTTTCAATAAGTACTTCCCTCATATTCTTCGAACAAAGATGGAGAAGGAGTTTCTTGAACTAAAGCAAAAGGATGATTAATCTGTTGGTGTATACGAAGCGAATTTTACAAGGCTTGCAAGGTATGCATCTGGATTTATCATCCAACTTGAAAGTAAAGTTGATCGATTCTTCAGTGGCTTAAAATCAAATCTTTGAAGGGAATTAGCTATAAGAGACTTCAATAGCTATGAAGAAATTGTGTGTTGTGCTATCAAGGTAGAAATGGAAGTGGGTGTTACTTATCCATCTAGTAGTTTTGACAAGAAACGAAAGATGGAGTTCAAGGAGAAATCTCAGAATAATGGTGAAAAGAAGATGAATGTTTCCTTATGCTCAAAGTGTGGAAAGAAGCATGGTGGAGATTGTCTTAAAGGGACTAGAAAATGTTTTAAGTGTGGAAAAGAAGGTCATTGAGCAGCTGAGTATCGAAGTAATGGAAAAAGGGTTTCTAATGATGTGAATAAAGAAAAGACTGCAGAGAACACACCACCAACACTTCAATGCTTAAAGTTCAAGGAAATGGGGCATTATGCTAATAAATGCCCTAATCCAAGGGTTAGTGATGATCGACATGAGCAACCACTTAAGGCAAAGGACAAAGGGAAATCACATGCGATCACTACTGGCGACGTTGAATATGAAAACAATGTGGTGGAATGATTAAGTGTTTATGTAATGGGATTCCAAAATAATGTTGTATATAGTATCGTGGAATTTTAGAATATTTATGTATTGGTTTATTGTGGGTTTCAATAATTTTATGGTACCGGTAACCATGGAAAGTGATTGAGATATTTTTTGGAAAAAAAGATGATATGCACATAATGAAGGGATAAGGAGAAAATGAAATGTTTTACAGTATTCATGAGCTCATGACTGATATAAGGAAATAGTTATATCATGGTTTGAGGTTTTGGTATGTGAAAAGAGTTAACTTTTGACTGCACTCATGTTTTCACTAAGATTCAATGGGTATTCATTTTTCAAGAGAATACATGATTAAGGACTTTGAATTTTTGGAATGTGACCAACAAGACATATCTCATGATATACGTGGATCAATGATGGTATTAACATGCTTGTTATATGAACTCTTTGGTAATCGTTTTCACTATAATATGAGATTGGACAGTAGTATTTTGGATAAGCCTAAAGATCGGAAATGATTATATTGGACGTAAGTTAGTATTGTTTAAGGATAGAACTTTTTTTTTCAACATTATTGATGGGATGCTATAGTAATATAGTTTTAGAAAAAGGGCAACCTGTAGGACGAGCGACAACCCATCGCGTTGGACAAGGCTGTGGGAATCGAACCCACAACCGAAGTGCGACTGGCCTTTATCACCTACCACTGGACTACAGGAAGTCCCTGGTTAGTAGAAACTAGTTTTATTTTATTACGCGGTATGATATATGAAGTATAAGTTCATTTTTGGAATCGTATACGATTAACCTCACCATAGATGGTCTTATGTATTTTTGATAACTTTTGTAACCTTTTGTTTGAGACAGATGAATGACCCATAATTCTATCACATGATCTGCTAACACTTCACGAATGACAAATCCAACTTCATTTCTTTAAGAGATTGTCCAAAGAACGACCAACGGTGACACTGTACCAAAATCACGAAAGTATTTCTTCTAATTTCAATTTCATTAACTTTAGGGAAATGATCTTGAAAACCAAAATTGTCGTCCTAGTACTCTAATATCTGATGAATCAGATGGTACATTAGATCATCACAAATTTATGGCTTTGTCATTTCTGGATTTTCTATAGCCATGTTCTCTACCACTCTCCATCAGAACATGGTGGTTAGATTTCTCTTCCATATCCATATTTTCACCTATGTGGAAACCCAGTGATTAGTTTATTTGGGTAACCGTTACGTTTCATACTTTTGTTTTTAAAGATTGGTTTTGGTATTCCTTTTTACGATGTGGGTTTCTATTAATGAAACTTTCGATTAGTAAACCATTTATAACCCCGACGAATTTCGAGGGCGAAATTCATTTTAAGGGGGGTAGAATGTAACACCCCGAGATTTTATGAAAAATATTATTTTTAATTTCATTAATGTCTTATGTTGTACGCTACACCAAAAGGAGCTTTCACAACACGCATCCTTGTCTTGCCTTTCATTACACGCAATCACGGCCTCCCTCGATAGCTTGCGTCGTACGCAATACCGAGTTTCACTAAAAATGATATGCTATTAAAATATTATTAAAACTAGCCGTTATGAATAGTAATAACCACTTTTTGAAATTTTGTAAATTTTATTTTCCAAAATGGACATAATTTTTGGATTTGGAATATCGAAATTAGCTTAGGGTGAAATTTTGGTACGTTTCGGATAACTTTCATATTCTGATGAATAGTGAAAATTACTAAATTTTAATTAAAAACAACTTTTTAAATCAAAATAATTAATAGTGATGAATTATTAATTTGAGAGGTTTTAAAGTATATTTAGAATATATTTTTACAATTTAATACAATGTTGGTCATTGGATGTAATTTCCCATTTCAACCAGATATAAACAAGTGTCAATATTTTGATAGTTATTATCTCTTAAAAACACGCTATTTGTTTTGACAACGGGAATTAATTTTTAAATTAGTTAATGTAACTGATATGTTTTGAATTTTATAAAATAGACATCATTTTTGAATTCATAATATCAAATATAGCTTAGGCCTAATTTTTGGTATTTTTCTGGAAACTTTCATTTTTTGATGATAGTGAAACCACTAAGTGGTAGTTAAAAAACTGAATTTTTCATAAAACTTAATTTTACCGCTTTTGTGAGTGGAATTTCGAAAATTCGAGAGACACAGTTAATATCAAGGACTAAAATGTGGTTCAATGAGATGAAAATAATTTTTGGTGAATAGTAACTTTTTACTTTTTTTTACCACGGTTAAAAGTAAATAGGGTAATTAAGGGTAAAAATGATATTATTATTACCCTAACACATGTGCTAATTCTATTGGATAAGTGTAATTCGACCAAAAACAACCTTAGGAATAAAATATGACCATTTAAGCCCACTTGGATTAGATTAGGACATTTATTATTAATTTATTTAAAGAAGGGTTAAAATAGTTAAAATCAAAGTTTAATAAATAAATCATTTTTAATATAAGGTTATACATAAGATAAATTCGAATATAAATATTCATTATAAATCTAAAAAGATTTCCTACATAATTATATTTTATTTGTAATTTTTAGACTTTAAATAATTTAATTTATTTATGAAACAATGATGATGCAGTAAATATCTTATTAATGAAATATTGACATAATTGCTGTTATAAATACCCAAATAAATTTAATTTGAGACTTTTTATGAATTCCAAAAATTTTATATGTTAATATGACATGTTAGTGTTGACTTAATTAACTTTTTTCGAACTAATAATTCTGTTATGATTTTTTACAAAACTCAATTACCAAATAGTGTCAAAATTGACATAAAATAGTTTTTCAAACAAATATTATATTATTAATTGTTATTATATTACTAAAAATCTAAGTTTCGGCCAAATGACTTAGATAAGGTTATATATATTAATAATAAACAACTTGGGGTTCTTTTGGCTTGTTATAGTAAGTTTATTAACCTTATAGTGTAAGAACACAAAAAGGAACGGTAAAAGTAAAATTATCTAACTTAAAGTTAAAACTAAATGATAAGGTTAAAATAGTTAACTAAACTTGTAAAAATTCTATTGGATGATAGTATTTCGACCCATCACCACCTTAGATTCGAAATAACTCAATTTGGAGCTATTAAAAACCGAATTTGACTTTGTAATAAAATAATATTTTTAGTTATTCCAAAGGTGCCCCTCTCCTCCCTTATAAAAGGGCACTTCCTCCCTCTCTTCCTCACACCACATTGAGTCTTCAAGCTCGGCCAAACCCTGACAATTTCTTCTCTCCACTTCCCTAGAGACATCCTAGAGGTCCTGGTCTTCTTCAAAGACCAATTTTAGTGCCCTAAGAGGAGGTATCAAAGAGGTGCTTCAAAGAAGAGGTAATATCGGTTACCGATTCTTTCACCTTTATTTCTTCTTCCAATTCTTCTTATTAGGTTGTTTCATTATGAAGTAATAACATTAGTATCACTAATATACTGATATTTTATTATAAGTATGAAACAAACCTATTTCACCATCTATCCATCCTACAAAAAATGAAATCACCGCGCGTGCGTACGTACGGAATACCGTCTCCACGTCGTGGTGTAATCTATTTTCCACCACCACCTTACTTGGATGGGTATAATGGTGTACATAATGACTATATATGATTATTGTAAAGTGATATTTATTCTGAAATAGTATATATATACTCTAATACAATTCCACAATCATTGGAATGATATCATCGCTCGTGCATATATACGGAATACCGTCTCCACAATGTGATGTGACTCGTTCTACATGATCTTCATTGCATAATGATTATATAAATGAATTGAATGAATTAATATGATATATATTACCCTAATACCATTCTGGAAATGAGGTATCTATAACCTAAAAAGTAAAATAAGAATTTATTCGATAAAACACGCATAAGAACAAAAAGTAATAAACACCCTAATAACAAGTAATAATGAAATATTACCAATAAGAAGCTAAGAATATGACCATATATGATATCATAACAATAAGTATGATTATAGAATAAGTCAATAACATTATTTAAATCATTATACAGAAGGTTCGGACACTTACGAAGCAAATCAGACCTAAGGTAAGGGATAATTTATCAATCTCATTTTTATCCGAGATTGTTTATTCGTAAGTATTTACAGGGGTTATCTTTATCATCCAAGCCCATGTTTTCTAAAAATGTTTTCATGTATTTTTAAAGTCCTTTTTACCCATTTTTGACTTTCACGACATGGTATGTAAGGAATCTTTTCTTTGTTTACCATACGAGGTACTTTTTGACTTTTCCGACAAAAGTATGAGAAGAATGTTATTTTTAACTTATACGGCGTGAACAGATTTTTACGGTTTCATAACACCTCATTTTCATGAAGCTTACTCTACATGATTTTATGAATAATTTCAACAAAATATATTTATTTTAAAAGTGTATGGAATTTTGTGAAAAGAAAATGATTTTGAAGAAAAAAGGATATTTTCCTCAAGAATTCATTTCAAATGTTTTATCGAAACCATTTTCCATATAAGATGACATTATTTCACATGTGTATATTTCAAGTAGAATGTATCTATGATTTAAATGGTTTCAATTTTCTTATGATGAAATGATATCAATTGTTTGTGGATTATGTTATGATGGCATGATGTTTAAGAATCCCATTTTATTTCATAGGTTATGCTATGATGTATGATTTATGATTTTGTGGCACACGAAAGAATGATTTTTCATTATGAGATGGGTGGGAACTATATCTCCCTCCAATTCATTGGGTAAAGATTTTATATCTCATGAGATATACATGGATGGAACGGTAGGTTATACCGGTTCAGTGAAACAGGACTGAAACGAGGAGTGAACTCAGTTCAGAAAGGGACTTTGTCCACTAAGATAGTCTTGGAAATGAGTCTTGACTAATAAGAAATGATTCTCTATGATTGTGTGTGTATGCCACAAAGTTTCATGTTTTAAGTTATTATTATTGGGATTACATTTCACTACTATGATTTATCCCATGTTATGAAATTATGATCTCTTTTGCAGGTTAAGATTTCCAAAAGACATGTTCTTATGAATATGATGTGATTGATATTTCTTTTGTTTACCCTTACTGAGCATTTGAGCTCACCCTTTTATGTTTTCTTTTCCTCAGGATATAAATAAAAGATTTATGTTTAAAAAAAAATATCTTTATGGGAGATGTTGAAGATCTTTCACCACGATTAGAAGATTATATTCCGAGTTTCCAATGACACTAAACTATTACAGTCCTTTTGTGTGTGTTTTTGTTATGTACTAAGTATTCCGAAAAAGTAATGTAATGTCTATGTACGTTATGCTTCGGGTCTCTACAAGAATGATGGGGGATAGAGTAGTGAGAAGAGAGAATTATTCTATCAGAGTAGTGATTGAGTTTTCTTCTATCACTATGGAAGGCCAGGACACATGCATAGTCAGTGCCCCAGGCCACCAATTGAGTTTCAATCATGTGGAGAAATGGGGAATGTGTATAGGTTTTGTAGGAACCCTCAACATGTGGGTAATAAGGGTGGTCTAAGCCTAGTGTATAGTACAAGTAGGGGGTTAGTTACCTAATATCAGGTTGGTAGTTGGAGCTCTACTAGACATACCGGTAGAGGTGGAAGTTATGGTACTCTAGAGAGAGAGTGTTCATATCAGCAGGGTAGTGAAGCACCAAGAATTCAGGCTAGAGCCCAGGGTATAGGGACAAGTTAAATCCATGCAGTTCAATCTACACCTGGAGGTGGCGAGGCTGGACCATCAACTATTTGAGGTATGATCCTTGTATCTTCCACACTTTCTAGTGTTTCATTTGATATAGGTGCATCACATTTTTTTATCTCTTCTCAGTTCATACGTGTGTTGGGACTAGCCCTAGAGTATCTATGTGGAGTCATTTTGATTGATACTCCATTGGGGGTACGATAAAAAAATGTATGACAGTGTAAGGGGTGTTCTCTTAAAGTTGGTGGGTACCATTTTCTATGGGACTTGTTTGTTCTTGAGATGTCAAGTTTTGATCTGATTTTGGGTATGGATTTGATTGTTTTTTTACCAATACCATATTGAATTTTACCATTTTAGGGTAACATTCATGTATCTGGAGGGAGATACGTATGTCCATCATTGTGAATGGGATGTTTAGGTAGGCCGTGCAGGTCCAGTTTGTCAGCAGTTGGGTGAACTCACAGCCCAAGTGACTTGCCTTATACATGATGATAATGTAGTAGAGTAGATTTTCTTTCCTACAATGGTAGATTAGTTACAATATGTGTTTCCTAAGGACTTCTCAAGGTTAAATATCTCAAGATATTTTGGTTTCACGATAGAGTTGTTTCCAGGTGTAGAACCAGTTTCCAATTCACTATATAGAATGACACTAGTACAACTCCAGGAGCATAAATCTCAGTTGGAGGAATTTGAGGATAATGGGTTTATTCATCTGAGTAGGTCACCTTGGGGATCTTTAGAATTGTTTTCCATGAAGGATGAAAAATAATTACAACTATGTGTCGATTATAAGAAGCTGAATCAGATGACAGTTAAGAATAAACACCCTCTTCCTCGAATGGATGACCTTTTAGAGTAGCTAATAAGTGCGTCATTGTTCTCCAAAATTGATTTGAGATCAAGGTATCGCCAATTGGGGGTGAGACCTTCCAATGTACCATATACTACCTTCAAGAGAAATTATGGGTTATATGATTTTGTTTTGATGCCATTCAGGTTGAACAATGCATCGACAATGTTTATGGATATGAGGAATCTAATCTTTCAACCATATCTAGATCAATTTGTAGTGGTATTTTTTGATGAAATCTTGGTGTACATGAAGACCCATGATGATCATTCCAAACATTTTGATATCTTTCTAAGTACAATGAGAAATAAAAGGATATATTCCAAGCTATCCAAATGTCATTTATGGATTGAAAAGGTGAATTTATTTGGGAAAATCATCTCATAGGAAGGTGTGTCCATAGACCCAGATAAAGTACAGGTAATTGTGTCTTGGGAGTAGCCCAAGAATGTTTTTGATGTCTGATATTTTCTAGTTTTGGTCAGCTATTACTGAAGGTTTGTTAAAGACTTTTATCATTTGGAAGCACCATTGTCATGTCTAACTAAGAAGGGAGTCAAGTTTGAGTGGTCTAGGGCATGTGAGAATGCCTTTCAGGAACTAAAAGGCAGTTGAAAACCACATTGATTATGATCTTACCTAATCAAGGTAAGAAATATATATTGTTTTTTGATGCATCTAGTGTTGTCCTTGGGGCGATATTGATGCAGGATAATAGGGTTATGGTGTATGGTTCATGAAAATTGATTCCTCATGAAATAAATTACCCAACACATGATATTTAATTAGTTGCGGTGGTTCATGCCTTAACATATTGGTGGCATTACTTATTGGGGGAACATTTTATAGTGTATATTGATAATAAAATCTAGAGGTACATCTTTTCTCACTGTGATTTCAATATTCTTCAGTAAATGTGGGTTGAATACATGCAATCCTTTGACTTTGAGATGGTTTACACACTGGGAAAACGGAACAATGTTGTAGATTTCTTGAGTTAGAAGACTCAAAATTAGGTGGTTTAGGAATCAAGTTCGGAGTGGAATATGTTGGTTTTGTTTGTTGAGATGCATCTTGAGGTGTGGGATGGCCAAGGGAAGATGGACCTTTCATCCTTGGCAGTTGAGTCCACACTTCTGATCAGGATTAAGGAAAGGAAGTACAAGGATCTAAAATTTTTAACTTTGAGAGAATATTCTAAAGGTGGGGAGTCAACTTTTAACTAGGACATTAGATATGATGGGATTATTTACATTTTTGGCCTTATGGTTATACCAATGTGTATGTGAGAAGATTTGATGTGGTAATTTCATGCATCAAAGTGGGTAGTGCATCTTTGTTTTACCAAAATATATCATGGTATTTGTATATAGTATTGGTGGTTAGGGATGAAGAGTGTGGTTATAGGTTTTGTGGTGTGGTGCCTTACCTTCTAGTAGGTGAAGGATAAGCATCAGTGGTTGAGTGGTTTTTTCATCCATTTCCCATTCTAGAATAAAAATAAGATGAAATGACGATGGATTTGTTATGGGTCTTCCGAGGTCACCCCAAAAGAATGATGTGATCTGGTTGGTTGTGGATCAGTTGACTAAAGTGTCTCATTTATAGAAAATTTGAGAGACTTTCACCATAGATCTATTAGGAGAGTTTTATGTTTGAGTAGTAGTGTAATTGCATGTAGTTCCATGTACCATAGTTTTGGACCATGATCAACATTTCCCTTCATGCTTCTATTAGGGATTATAGAAGGATCTTGGTACCTAGGTGTTTTTAGTATAGTTTTTCACATGCAGATGGATGGGAAATCAGAGCATACTATTTAGGTGCTTGAGGACATGTTGACATCATGTGTACTAGACTTTGGTGGATCGTGGGAAATGAATATAGCAATGGTCGAGTTTTCCTACAAAAATATTTTTCAGGATATGATTCAGATGCAACCATTTGAGGTGCTATATGGTAGACCATATAGATCTTTTTTGTGTTATATGGAACCTAGAGAATAAAATTTTTTGGGATTAAGTCTCATGCAGGAGACTTCAGAAAAAGTTGAGTTGATTTAGAAATATATTGTGATGGATCAGAGTAGGAATAAGTCATATGAAAATCGGCGTTGTATACCTCTTGAGTTTTTGGTGGGAAATCATGTGTTTCTTTGGGTGTTAGTAAGGTTGGATCACCATAAAATTCAAAAATAGGGTAAGTTGGCACCCATTTATGTGGGGTCGTTTAAGATTATAGAGAGGATCATACTGGTGGTGTACCGATTGGATCTACCATAATGGTATAGTGGTATGAAAAATGTATTTCATGTGTCACAACTTCGATAATATAACCCTGGTCCATCTCACATGATTGATGTTGATGATGTAGAACATAAGGTCGATGGGTCCTTTAAGGATCATCCAGTTTTCATTATGTACCGTGTTGAAAAATTAATGAAAGGTAAGATTGTTCCCTTGGTTAGAGTTTTGTGGTAGTATGGTAATGTTCAGGATGAAACTTGGGAGAGGGATTCAGATATATAGGCCCAGTGTCCTGAACTATTTTATTCAAAAAATCAGTGATGCTTGGAAGCAATGATCGACGATGAGCCGTTATAAGGTGGATAGGTTGTAAGATCTTAGACTTCATGGAGGTATTTTATTGTTTTAATTTTAGTTTTAATTTATTAAAATTGGATAATTAAATGTTTACCGAGTGTATGAGGAATCTCAGGTGTGTTCCTGGGGTTCAGGACACAGAAGAAAGGGAAATCGGGCCATTCTGTACATGTTGCATAGTTGCTGCATAGTTAGTGAAAATTGGGCAAGGGTGAGGCTAAACCATGAAACCTTGGACATATGATTTTTTCACAATTGGTACAAAGTTTTTTAAACCATGTAGAATCCCTAGTTAACCGTGTGACATGTACCTCTCTTGGATAGAGGCAGGCACATGGTTTTTCAAACTGCACAGCCAATTAGAAAGTGAAAAATTACCAAATTTCCCCCTTGGTATTTTAAGTTCCTCACCTAATTTTCTCCTCATTTCATCCTCCCCCAACCCTAGTGAAGAACCAAACATTACCAAGCTTCTAAAGGATCATTATACTTTTATTCTAAGTTGTTTGGAGTATTTTTGGTTGCAAATCAAAGATCTGGGTGAGTCTAATCTTTATCTTTCTTATCTTTTACAGATTAGGTGCTGTGGTTCCATTCTTATTCTTACAAAGACCTAAAACCCCCTTTTCTACAATGGATATTATGTTGGGGATTCAAATGGTTCTTGAATCTAGATTTAAGTCTAAGGTTAAGGGAAAGTTCATATTTGGATTCAAGGCAGTTGGTCTACAAGTTATAGCCTATAGTTTTATTGTAGATTTGTGAACATTTAGTTGTGATATTGCTTTCCTCTTGATGTGAATTTGATTCCATGATAAATGTGTTTACATATTGATCCTAACTATTAATAGTCATTAATGGTATTTGTGTCTAGTTTTTGGAAATGGAATAAGGGGTTGTTTGAAAAAATGTGGGAAAAGGGTTAAATGGAATAAGGTGAATGTGTCAAATGACTTATGAGTTGTAATGGAATTTCATAAATGGTATAATGATTGTAAATTTGATAAACCATTTGAAATGGGTTAATTTATAGAATTTTTTTAGTATGCTAAATGGGTTAAGGTATGAAAAGGGAAATGGGTTAAATTGGGTATTCTAAGTAAATGGTAAATGTGCTAATGGGTTAATTCCTAATGATGATTCATGTATTGGATTAAATGTGAATTGAAAATGTTATGTGTACTTTTTGGGCATGGTTTGTGATATGGTATATATGGTTAAGGGATAAATAATAATGCACACATGGCTCCATGATATGTGTGGTATTTTTCTGAGGCTCCACCCATGAGTTGGGTTGGACTGAGGCTCTAAACCCCACCCTAGAATGCATGGGTTGGGAAGTTAGACTAATGCTCTAGGCCCTTAATGATGACATTGGATGAGACTACCTAGACTAAGGCTCCAAGTAATTGTTTTATAAAACGTTTTTCCCTAGTGAAATAGGGAAGTTATCTTATTCTTATATGCATGGAAATTAACAAAATTAGGCCATTGGGTAAAATAAGTTAATGCCTAACCCATGGTTCAAGTAATAGAAATGGGTTAAGTGATTGAAATAGTTAAAGTGAATATTGTTAACTAATGTCACCTGATAAGTCTTTTATTCACCTTGTCATTTTATTAGTTCTTACATGAACCATCAATTTAGATTGGATATTTTGTAGACACTGTTGGTGCTGGCCCACTGAGTTTTACTCACACCCTTCTCTGGCCACCATTGTGTACTCAAGCAGATTTTAGGGTTGCAGGTCAGGACATAGGAAAAGGCCCTATACTATAGGGTTGTTTTGGGTATGTTATGAGCGTAGAGAAGGGTTACAGACTTAGAGTTAGGACCCATTTTGGGGATTTTACTATTTTTCTTTAGTTTGGGTTTTCTTCACATTAGGAACTATTAGTAAGGCATGGAATATTTATCTATTGGTTATGGTTTGTACTTTTTTTGGGAAATGGTTAGTAATGCATGTTTCTAGTTTGATTTTATTGTTTCCCTTATTTCATATGTTATGTGATGTGGCTTAATTTGGTAAAGAGGGTATAGTCTCCCCACACAATCGATTAGAACCTCACTACTAGCCGGTAACCTCTAGTGTACGAGGTGGAATTCTTGAGGTCATGTGGTGACCTGTCTCGGGCCACCAGTTAACTTATTTTTAGTTAGAGACATTACAAATAATTAGAACCATGTTTTTTTATCATGACACAAGGATACATAACAGAAAAATTTCAAACCTTATAAGTCATAAGGTTGAAATATGAAAATAAAATAGTAATTAAACTAGTTTTTGGTCATTTTTAACCCTTATATTTTTAGTTTTACCCTTGGTAAACCCATTTTACCTTAGTCACTATAAATATTTTTTACTATTTTCATTATCAACTATTATAAATATTTATGTTCAAATTATTTGATAATAAAAATTATTATGATTTAAAATATGGAATAAATTTTTCCAAATTGAAGTCTATAATATCTTGACATTTTGTGGAGGTATGTAATTGTTTAATTTTTTGTTTTAAATCCCTTTTTTTGGTTTAATGAAATGGTTCTTGGGTGTATGGGAAGTTCAGGTGTGTCTTGAGGGTTCGGGACATGAAAGTTGAATAAAAGAGTCTAAACAGTGTTAAACTCATGATTAGCACATGGTAAGTTCTAACTGTGTGTTTGGACAGGGAAACCATATGGCTGAGCCTCCTCTCAGACAAAGGATGGCACATAGGCACCACATGATTTTTCAAAACATGCGGGTGCTCCGAATAGACATTGTATCTTGGCCCCTATTGGAAAAAGGTATCCGTGTGGTTGACATATGGTTTTTCCAATAGTGTGGTCAAACCATACATGCTATTAAAATGTGAGTTTTTACCATTTTTCTCTTAGACTTTAAGGGCTATAACCTAAATTTCTCACAAATTCTTCCTCCAATAGATTGGGTGATGAAACAAACCATCCTAGACTTGAATGATCTGTTTCTACTTTGATTATTAGGCATTTGGAGGTTCGTTTAATGAGAATAAAATAATCGGGTATGTCTTTTACTTTGTTTCCTTCCATTTTCTAGAAGAGGATTGGTGTGTGGTTTCATCTCTTTCCGAAGCTCTAAAAACCTGTTTTTCCATGGGGTTATTCATCTTAGTGGTTGAGGATATATTATTTTGAATAAAGGATTTCTAATTGATGAGCGTTTTTCTAAGATCATGAGGTAGGCTGTCTTAAATCTTTTACCCATAGTCTTGATGTGTCATATGTGTTTATAGTTGTAATAATTCACTAACTTGTTATGTTTTAATGTATTTGTTTAAGGGAAGTAATTTGATCATAGATGAAGGCATGCGAACTATCACAGATCCCTTTTGGGTCTATCAATGTTTTGAGACCAAACCTAGGACTACCCATGGGGTACAAAAAACCTTTGAAAATGGTGAAATTAATTGGAAAAGTTTGAGTTAAGGAAATTATAGGAATTAATGGTTATGAGTTGATATTTATCTAATGAGAATGGTTGAGGGGATGATTGAAATTTCATATTCTTGTGTTTTGGTTTTCTAGGTGTATTATGAAAATGTTTTAAATGGTGTGCATTGAATTTTGATCCATTCATGGTTTTAAATGAATAAAAACGATGCTTGGAAAGTGGGTAACAATTCAAACAGAGGTGTTGACCACAATGTGATTTGATAAGAGGTTTTATTATGATATTTTAGATGATTATTTTAAATGGGGGTGTGAAACCTTTCTTTTATAAATGATTAATGGTTGTTTTGAATGGTTGGAAATGGAAATGAAAGCCTCAAGGCATGCTTTAGTTTTTCGAATAAGAAGTCCCATGTTTTAAAGGTTGGCTTAAAGATTATTTTAAATGAGTATTTTTATTTGTGCACTATCATGGATTGTAAAATGAAATTGATTTTAATTATTTTATAGTTGTTAATATGACATAAGGGTTCATTTGGTATAATGTTAATGTATTAAATGAGTTATGGCTTGTAAATGGTATATGCAATAAATGGGTTAAATAATGTGAATGATAAATGTGTTAAATGGTTAAAGAATCATGTGCACATGGATTAGTAGTATGTGGGGGTATTCTACTTGAGGCTCTATTACCATGGGCCAGGTTAGACTGAGGCTCTAAATCCCACCCATAGGATATACGGGTTAGGGAGTTGGACCGAGGCTCTATGCCCCAAAAAAATACATGGGGGCATGAAAAAAATGAACTAAGGTTACATGGTATGTTTTATGTATTATATAGTTGGGATATTGGACTTAGGTTCTATGATTCCCAACGTATGGACATGGCATGATTTGGGATGTTGGACTGAGGCTCTATGCTTTCCAAACATATGAACATGGATTAATTACCAGACTGAGTATATGAGGTATGTTTATAAATTGTGATTAGTGAATAAACCCTTACAATTGAAAGTGCGCAACCTATTATGCTATGGATTAGGATCCCGGTGCGACCGAGCTAGTTTAGATGTTTTTGTTGACTCTAGGGATATTAAAGGACAAAATGGTGAATTAATAAAATTTTCAAATGTGAAACATGCCTCCCTTGTTGCTTGTTTACTTATTTCACTTTGATTACCTACAAAAATTATTTTAAATAATGGATATTACTTTAGACACTACTGGCGGTGGCCTAGTGAGTTATACTCACACCCTACTCAGGCCGCCATGGCACTTGGGAAACCAAGAAGATGTTATTTATTTTCTGGTACAGGTTCAGGAAAAGGACCTGGTGTCTAGTTTGTCCATGGGATTATATGTTGGAGCATGGAAGGTTAGGGCTCAGTTGGGGATCAGGTCCATGTTTGGGTTCTTTCAGTAGTTTTGCTTTTGCAAATTTTCTTTGTATAACTTCCTGACATGTAGAGTATACATATCATTATTATATCATGTTTCCCTTGGTTATTATTGGAACCTATTGTATACTATTAATTTATTATTCTTATTGGTTATCATATCTATTAACGTTACTTCTATTGTGGATTTACTCTGATAACCAGGTATAGTCTCCCCATGTTTATCTTTAGACCTGCTCTACTAGTCAGTATCCTCTAGCATATGGGGGGTGGGGCACATGAGATCATGTGGTGACCAATCTTAGAGAATCAAATATAGTGGCTACCGGGTGAGGGAAATTACAAAGTGGTATCAAAGTAGGTTATTTTGTCTTCCTATTTGGGCATGGTAGATAAAAGACTTGGATCATTTCAGGGGTTGGTAACGATTTCTTGGTGCCTGCAACCCCACATATGAGGTAAAATACAAGTTTCTTGAGGTGGGTAATGATGTTATATTTTGTGCTTTTATGGTTGGTTGATATTTCCATATCGAGTGGTGAACTTGGATGTGAGTTTTTCAATTTATGAAGTTTTGTGTCTTGGATCAGTATGGAAAGAGAGGGTGTGTGAGAGTCAATGCATCATTCTAGGCATATAGGTTTAATATGCCATCCATTTGTTTCTTATGGTTGAAAGTTCATTGGGATTCATATGCTGGTAGTGTACATTCCCACCAATGTTTTGAAATTTTAATTTGAATAAAGTTAGACTATTTTGAATGTGGGTTAATAAAAAGGTTTTGGAAAGTGTAATTTTTTACAGGTTTTCAAACAGAAAGTTTTGAACTTTGAATTATCGAGTTTTTTAAATGGTAAAGTTGATTAAAGAAAAGTGTGAAATGGTGGAACTTTAGGGTCATTGGTAGTGAGTATCCCTTATAATGGTAGTTGATCCTATATAGGGGTGGTTGTCCAGTGAGAGTTCCCTTGTATGAGACATTGGTTATGGGTTGTGAGGATTTTTTGGGTTTTGATGTGTGGTTGGAGGGTTGTTCCTTACTATACCTTCAGTAGGGTTACATACTTTGGGTTATGATATGTTGTGCGGTAATTTGGGTGTGGTAACCCTTGAGGGTTATGATCATCTGAGTGGTGTTTTGGACCCTAGAGTGGGTGTTTGAATCATAGTGTCGATGTATGTGTGTGGGTTTTCTTGGTGTGGAATCTAGAGTAAATGGTAGATTGGAAGAATTATATGTTGTGTGTTTTAGAATGGGGGTAGGAATGCCACTCGTGAGTAGTGAGTTGTTTGAGGTTTGATGTGTATGTATTAGAGAGAGACCCAGTTTTCTTTGCTTAATATGACTCCAGTTTAGGGAATCAATATCATTTGACCTTCTAGATGATCCACAAGATAAGTCTTATGAGGTTTCTAGTGATTTTGGGTGCGTACGAAACTAGTGTACATTCTTGGTTTTAGTAGTGGCACACATAGAGTAATTTATAGTGCAAGTTTATCATGGAGGGATAAGTGGGAAAGTTATTGGTTTTGGAAATGTAACTTGATTTAGGGTTATGAGATGACAGTTTGGAAAATCAAGGGTAACCTTGAGGGAGGTTGGCACCGTGTTACTGGAGCCATAGAACATGGAGCACATGTAGTTTCTTTAGAGATGGAATCAATTCATGGTGGGTGTAATCGATTTGTGTTAAATTTCATGGTTATCTCTTAGTTTCGTTTATAGGAATCACTTTAGGGTTTTTAGTTGGTTATAAGTTCAGTTTTGGAAAGTTCTAGATCATTGGGTGTTTGATACTCCTATTTGAAAATGATTAATGGAGGATTTGATGTTGATTTTGTATGTAAAAGGCACATGTTACCAATGTGTGGATAGATGATCTTGTTATATAAGTGAAACCTGGTGTGAGTCATGGTCACATGGTTAGGATTATTGTGTGAATAGTTGAGTTGTTGGAGATGGATGTTGAGAATGCCTCAAGTCCAATGAGGATGATGGACTAGGAGGCATGGTTAATTATGTAAGTGATCATTTTGGCCTAGTTCGGGTGATGTAGGGATCATGTGGTCCAGATCCAGATTCAGTGTGTAGTCATGGGAAAGTGTTAGACCTCAAGGTATTTGATGAAGTCCAGATGTGGGCACATGTTGGGAAGGGATGATGCAGTTTGGGATGGGTGAATAGGTGGATTAGGATAAGTGCCTGTTATTTTTCTATGTGAATAGAGTGAGAATCATTGATATGTGAGAGACTGTTTAGTTCTTATTAGCATGATGGGTCATTATTCTTTTATTGTGAATTACCAGGTTTGTTCTAGGAGATCTCGAGGGGTGTGGCAGTGATAGTGCCAAAGGACGTGTTGGTTCATAGATTCTTGGTTGAGAGTCATGAAGGGGTGACAAGTTTTGGTTGGAAAGATCCTCTTGAATTTGTTGTGGTGGATGAGTGTGGATGATATTCTTGTGGTAAGGTAATCCTGATACTTTTGACAGGTTATAGTGTCCCTATAGTGGGAGGTAACATTAGTGATGGTGTTTGTCGACGAATTATTAGCATACTTTTAGCTAGTGATGATCATTCCCAATATCTTGACATCTTTCTAGGTATGCTAAGAGATCTCTGGATTTACACCTGGATACCTATATGTGTTTTTTGGTATGTGGACTCTTGGATATTACACTCATGGAATGGTATGTGTGGAATATTATGGTGGGGAGTACACCATCAACCAATTATAGGTTAGGTCCTCATGATGGACCAGAGGTCGACGAATTACTTAGGTGCCATTCTAATAATCCAAGGAAGAGTAGTGGGTGATTTTTATTTTGTTCCTCTAGTGGAAGTTGGATGACTATATCTAAATTTTGGGGGTCATCTTGTGATTGAATCATGATCTTTGATGGATTAAATTTCTTGAGGAAGGTAGTGATAGTGGCACTCCGGAGGTGGGGGTGGCATGTTTGTCATGGATGTTGGGAGAAGACTATGGAATAAATGTGGTAGCAATGGGGTGTATATGAGAAACCCATGAGGTACAAATTTGGGTTCCTCGAAAAATGCCATATAAGTATTATATTTAGTAGTTGATTGATCCAATCACTGGATTTAGGCTTAGGGTGGTTCTTAAAATAATTATAAATGACGATGTTAGAATTGTTGATGGGTGCAGTGGAGCCCGATGATGTCTTAGAGAGTAGTGAATGCCTTTATGGTTGAGTTTTACCAGAAGTTTGGAAATTACTTTTGTAGGTGTGTCGAATGATAGTGGTATTCTTTAAGTAATAATATGTCATGGGAATGTGAAAGGGGTAGCATGTTAACAGTATAAGATGGGAGTTTAGGGAAAATCTAGTCGGGGATGGTCCAAAAAGTTATGAAAAAAGGAATGAATGTGGTAAGTTTTAATCGAACTCTGGATTGATGTTTTAATAGGGAGCATGTTTCAAAAATAAGGAAGAACTTAAGGGAGTTCAATTTTTTCTTAGCCTAAAAATTTAAGGTGTATTCTTGTTCACTATGGTTCGTTTTGATGGAAAGGATGGATGCCGGTGATGGGTGGATTATTTGTGGATTTTTTGTAGTGGTGAGTTGGGAAATACATAGGGTAAGTTGTGAAAGTTGATTTGAGGTTCTGCAGGAAAGTGGTCGGTTGATGAAATGAGCAGTGGTAGAGGTTGGATAGGATTAGGTAAGAGAAATATCAATATTTCAGCCTTGGTGATGCGTGTTGCCCCAAGTTTTGACCGGTTAAAAACCTTGAGATGAATGTTATGCTATTGATTTTATTTGGATGTTATGATATAGAATGGGCCCATTGGGCCTCGATTTGCAAACTGATGTAGGTTGGGAAATGTGGTTGGAATCTATGTGTTCCTTCGGTAAAACCAATATTGGGTCACTATTAGAATTTTGGGAATTGGGTGAGATGATGCTATGTGATTTGGTTCATGAGTTGTGGAGAGGATTAGACTAAAGGTGTTTCGATTGGCTCTCCCAAGGTAGTGTAGTACCTTGTTGTTATCCTATTGTGCGGTGGTTTAGTGATGTTACTTGGAAATTTTTATTGTGTTTGATGTTGGTAATGATTATTTTTAGCTGTATATGTCCTTAGGGAGAAATTGGTTCATAATTGTGGATCATAGTGGTGGAAATTTTCTTCAGGGTATGAAATTTTTTTGGTCTAAGTGTGGTGATGGCATGGATGTGTTCGGGAGGAAACTTGGAAAAATAAAATTTGACAGGTGTGACCTGTGGACCAACCTTTTTCTTACAGTCATGGTAATGCACAAGGAGTAAAACTCAAGGATGAGCCGTTACAAGGTGAGGAGATTTTAAGATCCCAACATTTTGTGGAGGTAAAAGGTGTTTAAATTTTGGTTTAAAATCCCCTATTTGGGTTAATGAAATGGTTCTTGGGTGTATGGTAAGTTTGCAGATGTATCAGGGTTTACTGTGAATTAAATCTCCAAGTAAGTATTTCACTCAATTTTCTTCCATTTTCTGGAAGAGTCTTGGTGTGTGGTTTCCTATTTTTACGAATCTAAAAACTCTTTTTTTTCTAGGGGGTTCTTCATATTACTGTTTAAGGATAACATAGTTCAAATAAATGATTTATAATGGATGGGTGGTTGTATACGAGTATGAGGTAGTTGGTCTTAAATATTTTTCCCATATTCTTGATATGTTATATGTTCATGTAGTTGTGATAATTTATTTCCTTATTGTGTTTTAATGTCTTCGGTTAAGTGAAGTAATTTGGACTTTAGATGGAGGTGCGAGACCTATCAGAAACCCCTTTTGGGTCTATTAACGATGTGAGATCAAACCTAGGACTTCCCATGGGGCACACAAAACCTTTGAATATGGTGAAATGAATTGGTAAATGTTAAATTAGGGGAATTATGTTAATGAATGGATAGGAGTTGGTATTTACCTAATGGTAATGGTTAAGGGGATGATTGAAATGTCATATGCTTTCATTGTGATTTTCCTAGGTGTATTTTGAAAATGGTTTAAATGGTGTGCATTGGATTTTGATCCAGTCATGGTTTTAAATGAAGAAAAAATATTCTTTGAAAGTGGGTAACATTCCAAAAGGAGGTGTTAACCTCAATGTGATTTGAAAATGGGTTTTATTTTGAAACTTTTAAATGATGATTTGAAATGGGGGTGTGGCCCATTTCTTGTGAAAATGATTAATGATTGTTTTGAATGATTGGAAATGTAAATGAAAGCCTTAGGTAATGTTTTAGTTTTTCAAAGAGGAAGAACCAAGTTTTAAAGGTTGGATTCAAGATTATTTTAAATGAATATTTTTATCTGTGTGCTATCATGGATGATAAAATTAAATTGATTTTAATTGTTTTCTAGTTGTTAATATATCATAAGTGGGAATTTTATATAATGTAAATTAGTTAAATGAGTTATGGATTGTAAATGATATATGCGATAAATGGGTTAAGTCATGTGAATGATAAATGTGTTAAATGGTTAAAGAAGTATGTGAACATGGCTTGATAGTATGTGGGGTATTGGAATTGAGGCTCTACACCCACAGGCAGGGTTATAATGAGGCTCTAAACCCCACCCATATGATCCATGGGTTTGGGAGTTGGCCTGAGGCTGTATGCCCCTAAAAAATGCATGGGACATGAACACCTAGGATGAGGTTCTAGGGTAAGTGTTATGTATTGTATGGCTAAGATTTTGGACCGAGGCTATATACTTCCCAGCGTATGGACATGGCATGGTTTGGGAGGTATGAATAAGGCTATATTATTCCCCAAAAAATGGAAATGGATTGATTATGAGACTGAGGATCTAGGGTATGTTAATAAATTTTTATTAGTGAATTTCCCCTTGTGTTTGAAAGTGTGTAACCCCTTACAGTATGGCTTAGGCTTCTGATGCAACCAGAGCTAGTTTAGTTGATTGGTTGACCTTAAGGATCTTAAAGGGAAAAATTGTTAATTAAAAATTGTTTAAATGTGAATCATTCCTCCCTTTTTTATTTTTTTTATTTTTTTCACTTTTATTACCAGAATACACCATTGTACATACTAGATATTTCTTTAGACACCATTGGTGGTGGCCTATTGAGTTGTACTCAAACACTACTCAGGCTGCCATGGCTCTTGGGTACCTGAATAAATGCTGTTGTTTTTATGTTATAGGTTCAAGATAAAGACCAAGTGTTTGGTTTGTTCAAGGGATGGCTAGTTGGAGCATGGGAGTTCGGGATCGAGTTTGGGATCAGGTATATGTTTAGGGTCTTTCCGTAGTTTTGGTTTGGAAATTTTATTTTTATGACTTCTTGACATATATAGTATACAAAAAGTTGTTGTATCATTTTTACCTTTGTTATTATTGGAAATTGTTGTATACTATTCCTTCATTATTCCTACTGGTTATCTTATATGTTAATGTTACTTCTGTTGTGGATTTACTATGATAACTGAGTATAGTCTCCCCATGTTTGTATTTAGATTCACACTGTTAGTCAGCAACCTCTGGCGTATGAGGAGGTGTACCTAAGGTCATTTTGAGACCCATATTAGAGAACCTAATATAGTGGATATTGGGTGGGGGACATTAAAAACTCCCAAAAGTGGCAAAATTTAATTTAAAATTAAACCCACATACATGTAAAAAATTAGTTTTCCCAAAGAAAAGATTTCTAAACTTTAAAAAGTTTTTATATTATAATTCATTATGAAATTAATTCAAATGACCTAAATTAGTTAAATTTTAATATAAGTGAACTAATTTTACTTTAAAAACAATTTAAAATATATTCTTTCAATATAAATAATTTAAATGAAAAAGTGGTTTTCAATAAAAATCGGTATGTTCACTATTCATTACAAAATAAATCTATTCAGAAAATTAGCAAACATTTACCCAAAGATAATTTTTACATTTATATTTCTAAAATTTAGTTTTATTTTTTAAATAAAATTTTCAAAAGTGGTAAAAATTAATTTTAAATTATGTGTGCAATGTACGACTAATTCACCTTTCAAAAAATACCGTTTTTCAGAAAAAAATCTCTTTCTCTTTCAAATGGTTTTTTTATTTATAATAAATATATAACCGTTGAATTTATTTTATAAATGTTTAAAACATAATTTTAATAAATTTTAGTCCTATTCATATCCACCAATTTAACGACTAGGTTATAAAGGTCATTTTATATAATTATATTTTAATAGAATATCATGTTTCATTTAAACCTGATGTTGCGTGCATCACAAGTTATTGAAGATATTAAATTCATTAAAATAAATCATAAATTATTGGGAAATTACATTCTATAATAATCTTGGTGTTTCATGTTACATACTCTATCCAACATGTTGTTCATCTTTAAAAGTCTCAGGGTGTTATGAAACACTAGTAAATACCCACCAGTCTATTTCATCAAAGTCATGGTTTTAACCCTAAGACAACTATGACATGAGGCCTTGCCTCAACATTCATATACAAATTCCAAAAAATAACACTCAATTATGATATAATTGGCTACTTCCCATGACGCTCCTTGGTAACCACATCCAGTCATATCATTTGACCATTAATTTATATCCCTTGGTCATCAATCTCCAATCTTGACAACTCATCGGTCTCTCATCAATCGACATTCATACCTATAATGTTATCCATAAGACCAAACCATTACCAGTTTAGTTCCATCAACCTAACCTCAAAGTCCGTGCTCTGATTACAAAATCTCAACACACTTCTAAAGATATACTAGAATACAAGTCACATTACCACTACATCTTGATCCAACACTCACAATTTCCCCCAATCACCAATATAGTGCTCACTTTAACTCATATACCCTAAGAACCTATAGTATCCTCAACTAATTAATCAAGAAACCTATGGTGATTCCCACCATAGAAATTTTACCATGATGGTCAATTTTAATCCATGATACCACCTTCCTCTATAATTTCCCAAATCACTCACTTTCTATTCCACCAATACACACTTAGAGTGACCTCCAACTCACTACACCCTCTCATAAAACAATACTGGTTAGAATATGAAACAACTCTTTATTCTCAATTTATGACCAAAACCAATGAGTCTCGGTCATCTAGGATGTTCACTAAAACATGTTGGTTTATCCTAAATAGGCCCAGTCAATGCATAAAATATACCCATCACATCCTATTGTCCAAAACCCCTTTGGATATTTGTGTGGTTTTTGTTGGTTGAAAAGTTGAATTAGGTCGATCAAGAGATTATTGGAAGATTGTTATGGATTTATGTTAATCCATCCTTTCTATGAAGTGTTTGGAACCTATTGAAAGAGAGATATATCTGGAAGACAAAACCAAAACCAAAAAATGTTCCTCAAACCATAGGATATATTTCCTTTGGGATGTTTGTTTCATAGTGCAACCAGTTAAGTTGTAGAGGAAATTTTGGTAAACTACAAAGGGTCACTTAAAATTTTTTCCATGCTACAATCTATCTGGTTATTCCACAATGAATCTTGGAAGGTTCCAAAAATATGGCCAAGACTACTCAAGGACAACACCCAAGAATCCTCCAGACATGATGGTGGATGAGATCAAGCACCACATAGTTGAGAGGGTTGGTAAGGAGTGTGTGTATGTGATCACCTATACATGCAAGCACTGGTTCATGTGAACTTATCCCAGGATGTAGGGAGACACCATTATGGAGTGGATATGGCTTGGTTAGATATCATGGGATAATTCTAAAATGATATTGGGGAAAGTTTGTTGATATAACATTGGTTTTCCAAAAAAAATAATGACAGGGGATTTGATGTTTTTAGGCCATGTTGTAGTCAAATTAATCCTAGAATAGGGGAATTTAAAAGGAAGTGTTGATGATTTTTAGGGTCATTGGAAATTTTAGAGTGTCCAAGTTGTGGATAGATGGATAAACTATAGTTCTATTGAATATAATATGAAGAAATGTTGTAGTGAAAGTTAATATAATGCATTGTGTTCTATGAGTTAAGAAGAGTTAAGAAAGATGTGTGGATATTTTTGGTGAATTAAAGGGTGAACTATTTTTGTGGATTTAATCAACTGTTGGCACCCACGTCATAGTATCTTAGACCATAATAATGAAAAGTATAAGGAAATGATGCAAACACTATAGTGGAGGTTACCATACAATATTATATGAAAAAATGATAATTCTAATCCATATAACACCAAACCATGTTGCATCCAGGTAGTTTCAGTCAGTTGGAAGTTTTAGACAGAAACTGAAAAAATATAGAAACTAAAAAAATAAACTTATTTCTTATATCTCTAAATTTATAATTTAGATTATATGGATCATTATGATCCCATTAATCATAGGGGACACTTGGAACATTCCAAGTAAAAACAAATTCAATCATAACTATTTGATTGAAAAGAAAAGAGAGGAGAAGCTCTAAAATGTCACAAAGACTATAGAGTAGAACTCAATGTTTTTCTATGTAAGACATAGAGTGATGTATAAGGATGAATTTATAGGAGATTAATATCACTATAACATCATAAAATTGTGTGTAAGAGACACACTATGTTAGTTTTATTGTTTAAATATTAAACTTGTGAATAATATCAAGAAGTTTATAAAGGGATATCTGAGTTAATATCTTTATTAAGAGGTATTAAGGTTTTTTATATTGTTTTAATAGTTAGTTTGGAGGGGCCATGAGACCACTCTATTATGAAAAAAAATTAATTAGTGAACTCTATTATTTCAGTGGATTGAAAAATATTCAATTGAATGATCCTTGGACTATTCTGGTTAGGGTGAACAAAGTAAAAGTATATGTGTTCCATTTATTACTTTCATCACTTATCAAGAGAATGTAAGGGAGAGAAAAGTAGCATTCCTCACAATAAGATAACAAAATCATGATCATGGGATTCAAGGGTTAAAATATGTGCCATCCTAATTCACCTCTAGGGTAATTATCTTGATAACATATAAATAAGTGGTATTAAAGGGACTTTTTCTAGGGTTATTTTTTCCTCATAGAATCATGGAAACACTAATAGTGTTCAATCACAAAAGAATTCCAATATTTTATAGTAAAGATTTCTCATTATGGTATAACAAGATGTAACACTACTTCAAATAACTGGTAATGGAATTTTACATAATATATATTCATGTAATTATATTGAACAGAGAAATTGGAGCCCTATCAGGAAGAGACTGAAAAGAACTAGATGCATATACAATGATGATAAATGAATTAGGGGGACCCATGGACATACCTATCTACACCAAAGTAATTTCTTAAAAAACTTCTCATTCCATATAAGAAAATATCTTCAATATTTATGAATGTGATTCAAAAGTTCAAGATGCAAAGCTACAACTGATATTGAATAAATATTAAGACTTTAGGATGAGTCTGATTGAAACTTTTGATGTGTTTTTCGATCATCTGAATGAAATTTTTGAAGAAATGTGAGGTATTTGAGAAGATATTGATGATTACAATATTTTGAAAAAAAATATTGAAAATAATTCCCTATGGTTTAATTCCAAAGTGTCCATACATGAAGACAAGGATCCAAATGATTCATCACTGTACAACCTTCACAACACAGTTGTCTCATATGAAGTGAGAAATGATGAAAATGAGTCCAAAGAGAAGAAAAAATCATAGAAAGTTTATTTCAAGGAAATGAAGACTCTCTATGCTAAATTAGATCTAAATTAAGATATGGTAAATTGTGTGATGGTTTTTCTTTCCTCTAACCTTAATAAGGGGAAAGGAAAGTAAAAATACATGTTTCCACTTGCTTATTTTCGACATGGGAAGGTACATCATCTCACTGATAAGTGTTTTAAAAATATTTATGATGATGATGATGAGAGAACTATGAAGATATATTTTAAATTTCATAAAAACAAGAGAGAAATACATTACAAAAATTTTAATAAGAAAAATATACTTTCTCATGATGATAGAAGTTTGTATGAGTCTATAGTGGAAGAAGTTGAAAATATTAGGGACCGTGGTGAAGATGAATTGATGTCTACTATAAATAGTCCATAAATGGATGATATTAATGCTTCCGATGATGATTTTGTGGTGAGTGTTGATATGAAAATTGATCTTGAGGAAACCATTGAAGAACTTGATAAATAGAGGCCTAAAACTAAGATGGAAAATGAAGTGGTTCATGACTCAAATATGTATGTGCAATAATAGGAGGGATATATGTCACAATTGAAAGATAATATTGAAAAATTGAAATCAATAATATCTAGAAACTCCAGAAATTAAGTGATGATCAAGATCAAAGTGGAAGAATAAGTGTGAATCATTGACATCTTGACCAATACGGTGAAATAAAAGGTCAAGAGGACTGAGGAAATTGAAGGATAAGTCATGATTTGTGGTGTAAGAGTGAGGAACAAGAAGAAATATTTAAACACAACAAGATATCAAGTTTATCAAAGATATTGGCCCCAGTTGAGGCTAAATAAGTCCCATGAGTAACCACCGAGAAGAATATTCCCATTCTAAAGGTGAAGTACTTTAAAACAAAGGGAAAACTATTATGAAGCATGATATAATTGAGAAGATATCCATAACTCATGTTAGGAAACAAGAATAAAATCCCTAGAGGAAATTAAATCTATAAGAAGCTCAAAATAATACTAATCTATAATCAAGAAATTGTAAAATGGCATAAAAAGTTAAGTGTTATTCCTATGAAAAATTAGGGAACATTCAATATATCTTCTCCATTGTGAACATATTTTTCATAGAGTAACAACACCAAAAATTGGAAAGTAGTTTTCCATCATATTCTTATACTTTTTATGATTATTGTTTTTTGTGTGAATGATATGGAAGAATGTGGCCTATTGTGCCTCAAGGGTATAACGAGAAGTGACTCAAGAGACCCAAAAGGAGGATATCATTTGTTGATAATGTCATCCAACACATTGAAACCTAAAAATATATTTTCATTTTTGAAAAATGAATGAGAGAGTGATAAACTAAAATAGTCACTTGGTTATCATATTTATAAGAAGTTCCTAAATGGTCATAGAAGGGGAAGAAATGATATGAGAAGGAAAATGTTATTGAATATAATTTAAGTGAAATAAATTGTGCTGAATTATGGGTTCAAAATAGTGTATTTACCTCACGCATGACTAGAAATAAACATCTTATTATTGACATCAAATATGAAAAAAATCAGAGAGGTTCACTTTGATAATGATCAAGGAATCAAAATTGATAGCTATAGGAAGGCCAAATTTATAGGAAAATATTTTAAGAAGATAGATGTTCTCTTGGTTGAAGGAATTAGCCACAATTTTTTTGAGTGTGATATAATTGTGTAACTCAGTATGTGTAGTAGAATATGGCCAGAAGGGGTGTTATTTTAAAGAAAAGGATGGATAAATTATTCTATAAGGGAAAAAAAATAGAATATCTACTTGA
Source organism: Viscum album (assembly GCA_963277665.1). Lineage (NCBI taxonomy): Eukaryota > Viridiplantae > Streptophyta > Magnoliopsida > Santalales > Viscaceae > Viscum > Viscum album. The sequence continues at coordinate 1,573,622,415 of OY728148.1, read as the reverse complement.
TTGGTGAATAAAATTGGTGAATATTGTCTAAAAGAGATGAAAAAATCTATGGAATAAGTTACTTGGGAACTTAATCCAAATATATTTATAAAATTTGGTGAAAATTGAGGGAGAGTATGACTTTTCGAAGCTCATATGTTACAAAATGCATAAATGTGACTCTTTTCAAAAGGGGAAATAATTTTGAATGCATATAATCCAAAAATATATAATCAATCAATAGTATTGGAGATTGTTCATGTGGATATTTAAATTCCAATTACTCCTAAAGCTTCTTCTTGAAATTGGTGTTATGTTTTTTATTGATGATTTCAGTAGGATGTATTAGTTGATGGTGATTACTTATAAGACTAAAGTATACAAGTGAATTTGTTGATATAGATAATTTGAAAGAATAATTGAGGTGAAAATTTAAAAGTTTCACATCGAAAATGGTTCATAATTCACAAATTCCCAAGTGGATAATTATATAGAAAAATATGGGGTTCAACATTTGGTTTTAGCAGTGATAAATACTCTAAAAAATTGAGTTATTAAAAAAAGAAATCACGTCATTAACAATATAGATCAAAATATTCTCTTTGAGAAATACCCACTAGAGAAGTATTATAAGGAAGTGGTCTTAACAATAGAGTATATATCTATTTGGTCATTTTTATATCCAAATAAAGACAATTATTCATATAAAATGTGGTATGGAAAGAATCCCAGGATAAAATACTTCTGAGGAAGTAAGTGATTCATACAAAACAAGGAGAAGAATATAAATTTAGTAGTGTATGGTGATTAAGGGATATTTTGTGGATATTAATCCAGGAGTAAGGAATATCGATTATATAATAAAGATTTATGATTTTTTTAAAATTTTTGATGTTACTATTTTAAAAAATAAGAAGATTTTGAATCCTGATGAGCATATTTCAACATCAAATGTGAATAATTTTCATTGAGTTAGTCCAAAACGTGTAGTGTAAAATGATATCAATGTTTCTAGATTAGGGGGAGTTATAATGGATAGAGAAAACATCGATGAGAGCTCTGATGATGAGAAAAATTCAATAAGAACTGCTAGTGCATGTAAACAGTCCAGTAGTTCAAGAAACACTGATAGTAACATAACAGGCGACTGGAAAACCCTAGTTCAAACATAATGGATGAAGGAAAATTAGAAAATTTTATTATTATCTTAGGTGGAACCAAAATAATTTTATGATGTTGCTTTATATGGATGTAGGGTCAAAGATATGAATGATGATATTGATCAAATTAAGAAAAAATATACTTGGGAAGTTTTATCAAGGCTAAAAAATAAGAATATGATCATAAACAAATGGGGTTTTAAAAAAAATCAATGAAGATCACACAATGATAAGGAATAAGGAATTACTTTTGTGAAATGGCTATTATGAAATTTATAGGATCTATGTTGATAGAACATTTTCACCAGAGGTACGACTTGAAACCATTTTATTATTCCTAGTGATTACCAGGAAAAAGGGTTTTAAATTATATCAATTGAACATAAAATCAGTATTATTGAATGGATTACTTAAAGAGTAAGTGTACATCAAGAAACTGCATGAGTCTATCATCAATGATGATGAGATAAAGGAGTGATAATTGAGGAAAGATCTATATGACATGAAGCAGAAACCATGAGATTTGTCCTCAAGCCAGGATTAGTACCTAAGGAAGCTTGGTTATCATAGAGGAGGGGTCGATCACAACTTCTACATAAAAATGATCAAGGTAAGAGGATGGTGGTGCTTATAAATGGTGATTACATTATATTTGGAGGCTTTAATGACATCCAATTCCAACAATTTTTTGAATTTAATGAGGTGCAATTTTGAAATGTTTTTAATCAGTGATTTTTTTCTTCATTTTATTACTTGTGATTCAAAATAAGGAAGACACATTTATTTTAAAAATTAAATATTCCCTGTAGGTTTCAAAAAAATTTCAAATGGAATATTCCAAAACTGATTGAAACTCTTTCAGAGATCTAGGTGAAATTGTCTAAAGATGGTGAAGCTAAGAAAGTAGATATGATACTACAATAAAATGTATCATCAACCTACATTATTGGATAACTACATGTATAGAAATTATGTTTTCCACATATTAGGATATAAGATATTAAATCATTCACAAGGAAAGTCACATGAAACCAATGAGATTAATACTTTTATATATCAACCAAATAGTGGATTATGGACTATATTATTCTTTATATTCACAAAATAAATTAGCAAGATAAATGGTTGTTGATTGGGTAGGTTTGATAAATTAATGAAAATCTACCTTAGGATTTGTGTTCTACATTGTCAGATCTTGTATTTCTTGGCTAAGTAAGAAGAATGATTTCACATCCTTAAGCATTATATAGGTATAATATGTAGAAAAAACTCAAGAATATACTTAGTTGATATGTATGCAACAACATCTTGAAGAAATTGGTGATGATGTAGTATATATGATTCCTATTTTATGTGATGACTCTAATTCTATTAAAATTAGTAAAAATTCCATTCAACACTCTAAGATGAAGCACAATGAAATAAAGTACCATTTCTTAAAGGAGAAAAATGAATAACAAGTTTTCAAGATAGAGTATGTTCCGACATGAGATCAATATGTAGATATCATGAAGAAATATTTATCCAAATTATATTTTGAAAAACATTAGTTAGCTCTTAAAGTACAACTATTTCCATATCTTTAGATGGAATCAGATATGGGACCCCACTTTCCAATAAGAATGCATTCTTCACTCATCTCAGGTTAAGTATTTATAACTATTCTTTTAACATCTTCAAGGATGTGATCTTTGGGTTCATTGAAAAAGGGTAAGAATATATGTTTGAAAAAGGGGTAGAGTCAACACACAGGGAAAGTGTTCTTTATTTGAATTCTAGGGTTTGAAAGAATGTGATGGAGGTTTTTCAACATGAAATTAAATGATGTGTTATCATATGAGACTTATTTAATTTAACTCATGTGTATCACATTGATAATTTTATCCCTCGGGCATAGAGTATATAATTTATGAATCATTAATTTAATCTCTAAAGTTAAGGTATATGAAAGATGTTCGGTTACATTTTTTTATATGAAAAAAGTCATGTTATCGTTTTGTTTTGTTTTAAATTTTCAAAAAATTCAAAGGGGGAGATTGTTGGTCAAAAACCATTTGTAGGTTTTTACGGGTTGTTTTTGTTTAAAAGTTAAATAAGTGTGATCATGTTATTCTTGGAGGTTGTTATCAATTAATGTTAATCCATCCTTTATATGAAGTTATTAGAATTTGTCAAAGGAGGGATATATCTGGAAGAAAAAACCCACAATGCAGGCCCTATATCACACCATATGATATATTTTATTTAGTGATTATATGTTGTAGTGCAATCATCTATGTCATAGAGGAGATCATGGTAGAATAAAAGATATCACTTCAAATATTTTCCATGACATAGTCAACCTGGTTGTGCCATAATGAAGGCCAAATGTTTCCAAAAATATGGAAAATACCACTCAAGGAAAACACTCAAGTAGCCTCCAGACAAGCTAGCATCCAAAATTAGGTGCCTCATAGATGAGCGGGACGGCAAGAAGAGTGTGCATGTGAGCACTATTTCATGTAGGTTTAAATTCATATGAATGTATGCCATAATGAAAGGTTACATCATGGAAGATTGGTTGCGGAATAAGTTGATGCCATGAGTGAATTATGAAATGATTCTGGTGAAAGGTAGTTAATACAGAACATGTTTTATGAAAGAATTTCTGATTCAGAGTTTGAATTTTTCAGGCCATGACATAGTCAAATGAACCATGATGTAGGGGCCTTTCATAGGAAGCACTGATGAGTTTTAGTGCCATTGGAAAATTTGGGGTGTATACATATTGAACTGATGGTTATTCCATAGTTCTATTTGATAGAATATGATTCCACACCATATTTCAAGTGTCTATGCTAAAATATTTTTTGTGAGTTAAGAGGAGTTAAGGAAGATGTGAGAGGATTGTGGGTGAATTAAATGGAAATGTTTTTTATGGATCTAGTCAACTATTCATACCCATTCCATAGTATCTTAGACCACTCAATATAATAGGATGATGAAATGAAGGATAAAATATAATGGAGGTGACTATAATATAGTATATTAAAAAATGAGAACACTATGCTGTAGAAAACTAGACCACTCCTTTGCCAGACAGTGTTAGTCAGTAGGCAGTTTTGGCTAGAAACTGAAAAAAGGAACTTATTACTTAGATCTCCAAGTGTCTAATTCATATTTAATGGATCCTGATGATCCCATTAAATCATGGGGGAAAATTATAATAATTATTGTTAAAGTATATTCAATCATAATCATTGTATTTAAAATAAAATATATAAGTTTATTAAAAATGAAACATATATTTTAGAGGATATATCAATGTTTTTATTGGAAAACATAGATCAAGGTAGTAGAAAGAATTTCTTAGAGCCTCATCTTGCTGGAACATTGTTGGAGGGTGTGTCAGAGACATACCATGTTAGGTTCATTATTAAAATATTAATATTATAAAGAAGATGTTACAAAGGGAGCAATGAGTTTATCTCATTATTGAGAGGTACTGATATTTCTCATCTGGTTTAAACAGTGAGTTTAGAGGGTCATTAAAAATGATATGTTTACCAAACGAAGTAGTGTGCACTATTATTTTGGTTTATTTGTGAAATTTATTTCTTTTATAACTTATAAATAGAAAGTAAGGGAGTGAGAATGATTATTCCTCACATCAAGAGATCACGATCAGGATTAAGGGATTCAAGGGTTAAAATCTGTACTACCCCAATTCACCCCCACTCTTAGGGTAATTCCCATGATAATAGACGAACACATCCAATAAAACACATCTGAAGTAGTTTTAAACTCCCGTTATCTATCTTCATGTGAGGACACAAGCGAAACCTATACTAGATGACCCACCTTAAAATGCTCAGATTCCCCTGCCAAGGAATCACCAACACACATGACCATGATGCCTCAAATACTCTAGGTATACCATGATTACAACCTCATACACTTATAACTACTACCGTGATGAACTATAAGCACCAAATCACCCTTGAACTAATTCATTCTTGGATAAAAAACTCTGGCTTGATTTTGATGCTAATATTCAAACTTTAACTAACACCACATCCAAACCGAAAATATGATACTTTCCAAAAGACTAAATAATCCTAGATTCCTCTATATTATAATTAAAGATTTAATTCAATTTTATATCGACTAATAACACTGTATCCATGGACTTATCCATATAGAACCTTGTTTTTGTGACTGAATCAATATCTCCCACCATAGGATTACCCTCATCATCAGTCCATCAAACCTAAACTCAAAACTTCATGATCCATACTTTATCTATTACCACATGTATTGACTAGATGTGACCACATAATGACCAATTTCATGTATCCATTGTCCTTTTAATTATAGTACCACATCACCATGATCGACATCCCACTCCCCTAGATAGGAGCATCCCTATCGCTGTGTCACATAAACCATTTTTAGATCTTCATGACCCATGGTCCATCCATCATCTAATATGATAGTTATATAGGGATGAGTCTTCTTATCCCAAATATTCATTATGAATGGAAATTCATTACATGCTACCAACTCACAATAATTTTACCCTAGTATTTCATTTAAAACCCACTAATAACAAGGGACACACCTTTAAATGACTGATGGTGTACTACAAACCATCTAAATCATCTCTTATCACTCATATATCATTGAACCAAATGGTTCTCATCAAATCCACATGTGTTTCACTTCTCCCAAGACACACTACTTAATTTATAACATCAATCATCAAAACTTTCATTAAGGTTCAACCTTGGATTAGCTGTATCATCGCACCCAGTCCTTCCATGCTCTCATTTTCACTTCCAAAACATCAAAATTATCATATGAGAGCCTCTATTCACTATGCTTGCAAGATTATAATCACAAAAACACACAAACCAAACCCCATATTATATGCATGACTAATTTTCATTTAAACATTATGATGTACACACCTATTCCACCTAAACCATAAGTCAAATGGAACAGTGCATATCTAATGTTCTATTTTGATGATGATTCCACAAAATCTCAACCTCAACATGGTCCTGTACAATATAACAAAAATTAAATAACTCAAACCCAGTGAACCTTTTAATATCAAAACAAGGATCATGTTCCTAATCCACTACACATGCCTCTTATGCACACTAGTCTCACCAAGCAGATAACACCTTCAATACTATTTAGAACCATAGCATCTCACCATAATAAACCTTTGACATAACCAACCATCACATAATCACCATTCTTAAATTGAAAGAATCTAAAAATTCTCTAATCTCCCTATATTCAACCATCTAGGATCACTATTGAACACCTAATTATAATCTCACAAGTAATTGATAAATCTAGGAATCCTAGTAATCCTACCTTCCAAAATAGATACTAAAACCAAAACAACCCAAAAAAATTCACATTAACTTTCTTGATCCCATTCAAAGATATCCCAAAAATATAGGTCTCTAGGTCTCAAACATTATCAATGTGTCTTACTAGCCTCCATTTCACCCAAACTGCACTTCTCATGCATCGGTTTCTAATAGAGATCTTGGAAACACCCTTCAGATTATAGATATACTATACACGATTATCATCAATCAAACCACCAAAAACCACATTGGGGTGTTAATGGGCCTAGGCATATGAATGAATCCACCCCAATTGAAAATATCCCAAGATCAAAAACACCCATACAGAAGTGCTTCTCCTAATAAACCTAGAGGTATCCAATGAACCTAAACCCCATACCAAGCAGTACCAATCATGTACCTATATTATATATAAAATCATCTACCCACACCTCACACACAAAAAGGAACTAAAAAAAATAAAATACCCCCTCTCATGGGTCTCCATTAGAGGTCACGAGGCACCTAATACCTAATATGGAGTTATTCCCAAGAAGGATACCTGGCTCTCTTTCCTAGCCCAAACTTCCTATCTCACAAAGTCCATAACTTTTGGGATAAAAATAACCCACAATCTATTGTCACACAATATCTAACATGCTAAACACCCACCATGGGGTGTCACAGACAAGTCATAATCTGACCCATCCTCTCCATTATCGGGTCAAGCACAAAACACAAGATCACTGAAAACCCAAACACTTCATGGGTCTCAATGTCATAGTGGATAACACATAATTTAAGAATTCTCATAACCCAATCTAATAATATGAAAGGTCAATGAACAAACACTCACTAGGGACACATGACACCTATGTGATTTCAAAATTTTATACTTTTCCATTCTTTTTCTTTAATTAGAATTTCATAATAAAGGGATCAATAAACTAAAATTTCATGAAAAAGTTATTGAGGAACGTGATTTATAAGTTATACTTGGAATTTTATTTAGCTAATTCTGCATAAAAATAAAGTTAAGGAATCAAATAATTTACTTTAAACAATTTACTTTATCCAAAACATCTCACTATTAAGGCCTAGTTAAATAAGAGTTCAATTAATTGTTATAAAAGAAAACAATCATTAAGTTATAATTGGAATTTATTTAGCTGATGTCTCATAAGAATAAAACCAATTGGTCACATAATATATATTTTATTCATTTTTGGGTTCAATTATGTAGGATTCCACCATACACTTATATAATAAAACACTATATAAATATATGCAGATACTTTAAATAACTGACCCAAGTCACAGCCCAGATAATCAAACATAGGTAATAACAGAAATTACATGGGAATCCTACATACATGGTATGATACATGAAAAAACCCTCTCTTTCTATATCGAGCCAATAGGTAAAATCCATTAAATCAATAACCTCATAATTAAGTGAATCAATCAAGGTGAAATAAAATCACTTGTAAAAGTAAATGGCATAAACCAAAATCATATCCCAGGAAACATTGTCTTCCATTATATGAGGGGTTCTAGTCCCAATTATAATATCCATACCATCTCACGAGACATTACTATTATTATATTTACCTTGCCTAAATAGCAAGATAAAAGAAAAATAGATCTAATACCATTTTGTAACAACCCAAATTGGAAGCCACTGAACCAGTGCCCTAGGATAGTGTGATACACAGCCTCAGATGCAACTCCTCATACACCAAAGGTGACTGATTATCAACATGCATCTAAGGTGGTACACTTCAGAGACTATACCAATATATCAAAGTAGAAATATCTATTAAAATAAAGGCAACTACATAAAACATACAGATAAATCTAGACATATGAGAAAGTAACAAATAATTATCAATATAACTCATGCTACAATAAAAGGAATTTTGTAAAATTCTAGGAAGGAATACATCAACATACCATATATGAAATCTAAAAAGACCAAAAAATAAAATGAGAAAAACTATGGAAATGATTCTGAGTCCTAGCTTAGTTCCCAAATATATGCTCCATCCTAGAAACCAATCAATCACCAAACACCAAGTTCTTTCCCAAACATACACCTCTAGTGCAATAATGATAGATGCTCAGGTACCCAAGTTACATGGAGGACCAATTATGGTGTGATTACAACTCAGTAGTCCACCAAAAATGGTATCTCTAAAATAACCAGTCAATAATAAAGTTCATACAAGAGTGCTATAAATAAATATTTCTACAGTTTATCAATTTATCAATTTAATAGTTATCAAATTAACAATTTAAATAAAAAGTGGTAATTCAAACACCATTTACTAAGATTCATGATGACATCCAACATTGGTTTATTCTTATATCAACAAGTTCCAGTGATTCTTTGATCGCGGTATATATCATGGCATAACTGGTTCCAAGTTATACTACCAAGGCAATCATAATTGTAATAATTTGTGGGAATCCATGTGAATCAAATGGGAATTCCCTCTCAAAAAAATCAATAGTTAATCTAAGGGGTTGAACCTTGGCATTCAAAAAATCCAATCTACTAGTCTAAACTCAAGAAACCATTATTGACATTTAATAATGAATTTATTGCAATCCATGTATTTCTCATGAAGAATTCCACCCAAATAAATGAAGCCAAATTTGGGGAGTTCATCATGCAACATTCAACCAGGGTACCCCATAATAATCCATGAAATTAATCCATGAAATTTAGTAAATAAGTCATTGCTCAAATCTAATAGGGAGTCTCCCTAAGGCATTCATGAAAGAATCTAAAAAGAATAAAATGACTTTATCAAGGAATTCTATAGATTTATCCCTCAATGAATCCAAGGGTGATATCACACCTCAACATTCATCTAAGTACCCTACTTGAATCTATGGATTTTTTAAAACATTCAAAACCAATAAAGTTTATATGGAATTAATGTAATTTCTACAAATTATTCCTATCAAAACACCAATAACCAAAAAATAAAATCATGATACATAATCATTCATTACTTTCCAAGTAATTAACTCTTTATAACACAACACATTCATCTATAAAATTTCATTAATTAAGAAACCAAGTACCTTTGTTACCATTAAACAATTAAATACCAAGTTCATTTCATTATCTATTTCTTTATTTATAAAGGGATACATCAATAATATACATGGAATAAATAATCAATTGGTTACCAAGTAATCACCTATTTACAAAACATGTATTATCATTTTCAAACTTGACATCCAGGGTTCTCTTCATGGACTATTATACTAATTATTTAAATCAGGATAACATTAAATTATATATTCCACCTTTCATTTCAATACCAAATCCAAGCTTAAAACCCCAATACTATTTTACCGATGATTGTGACATTTCATTTCACCATTATCAATCTAAAATATGATTCTCACTTTTCAACCCATTAAGCATAAAATTAATTATTTAACAATAAAAAGAAAGGATGATCAATTAATTCTACATTCCCTATGCCTAATAGGTAATAATATTAAACCATGACAAAAAAGATTGATAATAAAACTAATAAATTTGTTTTATAACACCTTTCATTTAGAACCATGGTATAATTCTTAAAGAATGTAGCCTCAACAAGGGTCAATAAGATTATTTAATTAATTTTGTGTCAATGCACGACAACTTTGATATAGATAATACTCATGAACTTATAAAAAAGAGGTGATACTATGGGTTTAATTTAAGGGACCACCAATCATAACCTTAGAAGAGTACACACATCAAGCATTTTCTTTTGGTTTTACCCAAAATATAAGAAGATGAAGAAGTAGTCAAGTGCCCTAGAAATAGGGATTATTATACTTAAATAGTGAGAGATTGATTAATAGTGAAAAAAATGAGAAAAGGTAATAACAAAGTCATATCCTTACCTCAAGATTTTGTTTTTCACCAACAACACTCTATATGATCAAGGGTCAAGAAAGATCCTTCAACCCTAATAGATAAGTGGAAAGGTGGAATATGGGTACTCTTGAGTGAAATGGGAACTAAAATCCCAAGTGGGGGTATAAAGGGGTGGACCGGGTTAAATTATATGGCTACCCATAATTTAAAAACATCCCAAGAGTCCAAAAACTAGCAACCCCTAGGCCGAAAACTAGTCTATGAGCCCAAATAGAGGGAATTACTTTTATCCAAGGCCACCATTTAGCTAGTGGATCTATACCTAATAGTTAGTGGTGCTACAAGAATATGATACATCCTTGGATCCTTGAAGAATCCTCTTGGAAAATCTATGAGGCTCTTATGAACCTTATAATACCTCAATTTGGGAAAGTTACATAGGAATCTAAAATTTTTAAATAGTTCTGGGTTAATACAAGGGTTAGGGTTTTACAAATTGCACATAGATCTTCCATTGTGAATCCCACAATAGAGATAATAAAAATAAGAATAAATCTAGAATAAGGCCCATATTGGGGATAACAGAAGTAATATATCCACTAACCATATTTGTTTCTCACACTACTGTGGAATCATGATAGGCTAAACAAATTAAAATTCACTAGTTTGAGTTTCCCTGTAATCTTATCATGAAACTAATCCTAGTTTCTATCCTAAATACATAGAGATTTACCATGATGCTTTTATAAATCAAATGGTTCATTTAATTGAAAATAAAGTATGAAAACAAACCCTTATGAAAAATTTAATAGTTATTTATATAAAATCTATATATTGATATTTCATAATAAAAGAAAAGGGTAATTATCAGAGTTGGTTCCCTATAACTAATTAATTTGAATAAAAAATCACTAATATATTCATAGTCTTGAAAATTAATTTATATGTTATCATATATTGATCATTCTCTTGTACGAAATCTATGTTATAATGTCCTATGGGTAATTTAATTACCAAGAGGTTATGGAAGTTCCCTGCTATGATGAGAACCTAGAAGTTATATACCAATATTCTTAAATACATGTTCTATAGATGAATGACATGTTCCAATATGACACTAATGATAAATTCTATTATGATTAGGGTGACTATAAGATAATGAGACTTCTTCTCATGATGTTCATCCTTTGTAGTCTCTAAGAGAAGGATGTTATGAGACTTTGACCCACCAATAATAAATCTATATTTATATGTGTCATTAAATTTACCAATATGCTGATGTGTGTAATAGTCTTTAAAATTTTACATTATTATTAATTCATTTCTTAAGTCTCATAATTTTATGTTTTTCTAAAAACCATGATGAAATATGTTCGTGGAAAAGTTGGGTATTTTGGATTTTTCATGATATATATTGTAATAATGAATAATGTAAGGGTTTTTTTTCATTAAATTATTTAATGGAATTTGATATTTTAGGAAATTTTATGGGAATGAAAATTCTTGATTAAGTCCATGTTCATGGAATTTTAATGGAAAGTTCATTTATAGAAAGTCAAAGCAAGGGACATTAAGAAAATAGGTTGATAACACTAGTATGAAACTTACTTGATTTGTGATACCAAGAAAAAGGGATGATATTACATTGTGTGTGTTTTAATATGGTTATTTTAATTGTGATATTTAACTCATTTCTCTATGGGTGCCTTGTCTTGTTACTAGATGATATTCTATAACTTTAGGTGGTTCTCACTAATGCCATAGAGAAAGGGGAAATAGGGTCACACAATAAGTTTATCTAGAACCTACTGCTTCTTGGTGAAGTGGAAGCCTGAGGTGGTAGGAAATATATTATAATTTATTTTAATATAGAGATTAGGAAACCCAAATCAGGGATCTTACACATAAAATTTATAATTAATTTGTTTAATGTCAAAATAAATGAATACTAGATCTGAGGGTTCTTTATTTAATGTAGATGTTGATCATATGAAAATATGATTTAAATTTTCCTTCATTGTGATGTTAATATGCAAGGATAGAATCCATCTAGTGGTGATATACACATGATCATTTGATCTCTGAGTAACTCCAATCAATCTTCAGGTGCTATCATGGTGAAGTGATTGTCTTGCATTATTTGTATTGATTGCTTTTACTTTAGTCTTGATGAAATCCCTTTAGCATTTCTCATTATTGAGAGGTAGAGAGAAGGAGGAGTTGAGAGATAATTTTTTGTACACAAAATTCTCTGTTTTCAATTTCACACCCTACACAATAGGCATAATCATCTATTTATAGAGTTAGGGGTTATGTTAAAATAATTATTTAATTGTATGCTGACACTTAAATAATGTTATAACCTTCAACAAACCCCATGAAACATAATAATTATAATAATAATATTATTTTATGGTGCACACTGACTTTCAAAATAAAAAATATTATTTAATAGACTTGTTAATTAATACTTGTCACTAGACATGGTTTTGGTCCATTCGAACTCCTCTAGCATTTATTGAACACCTGAATAAATATTTAATTTAAATATTTAATTCATCAATAAAAATTTGTGATCGATAATAATGTGAATAAAATTATCCATTGGTCATGATAATAATATTAATTCAATTAATTAAATTCAAATATAATTTAATAAATATCAATGGAAACACTTAGTGCATGACCCTCTAGGATTCATTCTCATTGGAATTAGGTGGTCTTGCATAGATTCCAAGATCACTGTATAGCCACAGGTTAAGGTACCTAATAGAAATAACTTAATGTCACAATCATGAAAACCAAATATTAATGCTCACTGTGTAATAGAATCCATTTATCACAATATCTCATCAAGTTAGTTGCATATCTGTGTCACCAACCTATATGATCAATACATCTTTATTTTACTATTTAAATATTCACGACATTTCACCATGTCCATGGAATTTAATTTGAGTATTTGATTCGAATCAATGGGATGAGATATCATCTTCTACAAATATGGAATGTACAAATCCTTCCTCCACATATCAATTAATGACATGTCAACTGTGACACACCCAACATACCCTAACTTACCATGAACATATTTTTTCACAATTTTTTTTTTCAGAAATGAATAATTATTTCACCTCAAAGATATTATTATGACAATTGATGATGAACAACACAATCATTATAATATTCTATGATAGTATTCATGTATTTCTATAACAACATTCAAATGTTCATGCGGCATGTGTGAATCACTCTTAGAGGGATTCAATACTTGAATCCTATGGCACAATGATGGTATGACCTGAAGCTTTCTTCTAATTCATCAATGAAGAAAGAATTTTAACCTATAGTAATTTTTTTATTTTCATAAATTGACTATAAATTATATGTGATGACACTATATCATGGATTTCAGGGTTGTTATTAATCTAGTTCTGATGAGTAATATAAATAAGTTGATGAATTTCTATTATTGGGAATGGACTCAACTACTTCCTCTTTTCCATGAAACCATCAAGTGGTATCAGAATAGTTATACTGTAATTTATAATTATTTATTATTTATTGATTGATTATACTCATATATTGTTATTTTTTTATTTATAGTTTATTCATTATTTAATTTTATAGTCAATTAGCATGATTCATTGATTAAAAATTATTCATTCAATTTTATATGATCTTAAAGAGGTTAAGAATAGGTGAAGAATTATTGGAGATAATATTGGCAGGTTCTAGAGATTCTATCTGGTAGAAAAAATTATACGGTGTCTAACTAAAAAGTACACTTGATGTACTAATGTTCACAACACTTGGACATGTCATGGGATACATGCTGCGTTGAGTGGGAATTAATATGTATTGTTCATAAAATATATAACATGTTTACTGAGAAAGATTGTCCCACAATTTTCCTTATTACACAGTGTGTAGTTGGCATAAATATTCTATAGTCTATGTGTATTCCTAGTGAAATTCATAGAATCTGTATAGTCAAATCCATGTCTTTTATTTATTACATGGTGTGTATGACTAGTGTCCATGAAACATGATGGTCACATAACATGTAGTTGGTGTAAAAAATATATATAACTCATTCATTTCGAGACTGAAATATTCACTGTTTCCGTAGGACTATTTTTCCAAATCTATCACATGGCATGTTTCTAATTGTATGTTCCATGAAACCTAGGTGTGTTTATATGGTGTACGTGACATACTAGTTGTACATGTATAATTTAATTATACATACTATAATTAATTACTATATTAAATTAATCAACATGGTGCATTATGGTGGACATGCTACATGACTCGGTTTAACAATTAATAAATTCCCAATTAATTTTCATGTTTAATTAATATATAACAACACACTATGTCGGTGTCACACACAAAATGATTTATCACTCACATTTAAAGCAGTACATGTCATATATTTTTAGATGTAATAATGGGTCTTAATTATTCAAAGATGTTACTCAGATTGACATAATATACATCATGTAATATATAAGATACCATGTATGATATATATTCCATATGAATTCATAATAGATGACTAATAGAGAACCATGTGGTTTGGATGGTACACACCATGTTTCCTCATAGTAAATGACATGTACTTAATTAATTTTAAATAAAACTAATTTATTTAATTTATTGAAAATTATGGTGGATGGTTGTCTCCAAGGTTGTTTGGATGGACAATAAAGGTAAAATTAATCCATTTATTAATAAGATAATTAATAAAAATTATATATTTATCTTATTAATAAAGAAAAATTTGAAATAAATTCTTGCTAGTTTACATTGAATATTCATTGCATGTGTGGATGGTCGTGATCTTAAATAGACTTATCTATATGATTAGTTTCTTTGAATTTATAATTATTACATTAAAATGATAGAATGTGTTTTATCCCCTCCTATATACATTGTGTGGCCTATAATTCCATGGTTTGTTTTATGTAAACTGTAAGACCCCACCCCTTCATTGAGGTACAAAGTGTATTTATTTTGGTTTAAACCCCTTTGTTTTGTCTATAAAGAACTCGCCAAGGGGGTTTGAGGGTGGGGGTAACAGAGGAATTTTTAAGGTTCAGATGGAGTCCATGTAATACTTACTCGTGGTTGAAGTGCCACTCATTAGCTAGTGGGATTCATATGGTTGATAGAGCCACTGGAAGCCCCCCACCCCATTGATGAGACCCACCGAACAACCGATGAGATCCACCATCCCTCTAGTGGGTCTAGGAAAGGTTTTTTTAAAAGGGTTAAAGTTTTATTTTCTCCATTTTACCCCTTAAATATCATGTGGTTTTATCCCCCTCTATTTTCATAACATCCCATTACCAAGATTTCCTTCTCCCCTTCTTCTACCATGACAGAACTCCTCTGAGACTTTTTTAATTCTACTTTAATTTGAGGTGATTGATGATCCAAGGTTAGTATAAGAGTTAGCCTTCTTCATTTTTTCTTTTAATTCATTTTGATATGTTTTTTCACCATTTAAAGTTATTATGTCCTATTTTTAAGTATTTTTCCTACTTTCTCTATTTCTCTCGTTATTTCTTGAAATAAAGGCTGATACTCGACCAATGGAACCCTTCTAACCTAAGGTATGTTGTATTGATACTATCCCATGTGGTTTATCTATTTTATATAATGTGAAATGTATTTCATAGAGCCATTTTTCCAAGCCTTGTACCTAAAACCAGAATTTAGTTAGTTTATTCACTAAAATAAGTCTATAACCCCTTAAATACCACGAATTAACCCTTTGTAATTTTCAATTGGAACATTGGACACACATTTATAGAGATAATAGTTTATGTATCATTTGGATTATATTAAATAAACACCCAATGGGTGTCGACTTGGTATTGGACCATGGGTGTATGGTGGGGATATTGAGGATGTTCATTTGTACTTTCCCTTTTTAGTGTATCATGAAACCCCCTTGTAAATCATTTAAATGAGTAAATTGAAATTCACTTGAAAAATGAAGTTTTCAAGTGGGGTGTTTAATACCCCTTGTTAACTTAGAATCAAATGAGAGGCTGAAATGGAAAATATTTGAAGTTATCTTAACTTTGTCCTTGGACCTAGTTATACATAAATAAAATACAGGGCCATGTATTGGCTTGATTAAATGAATGGGAATTTTTGGATGAGCTTCTTAGATTCCGTGTGATATAAATTAATGCTAAATGAATGGGAATGTGGGGATGAGATCCTTGGATTCCATGTGATATGCAACAATATTACTAAATTAATGAAATTTCAAGATTCCTTGGGTTTTGTGTCATATATGATGCTTGATAAGTGAGAATGATAGGATTAGATCCTTGGATTCCATATGGTGAATGAGATATAAATATCAGGATGACCTCTATGGATTCCACATGATACCAGATACTGAAGAATGTTGGAATGAGTACCTAGATTTCACCTGATATATGATGCTTTGAAATGACAGGATGAGCGTCAAGATTTCATATGGTGACTATAGTATACATGGTCATTGAGACATGATTAGTTACATCCTACACTAAAAATGTACATAAGTTTGACATAGGTTTCATTGTGGATCATGAGGATTAAGAATATTTTACTTATTTACTTACTTTACCCATTTATTATGACTTACATCAGCATGAGCTATATTATCTAAAAATGGATGTGTTTTTAGAAACTATTGGTGGTTACCTATATAGTCATAATCACACACTACTTGGGCCACCAGTTGGTACCCAAACAGAATACGTGGATGCAGGTCTAGATAAGGGCATATTCCCTATGAAATATACTTGTTCTGGGTGGGGATGGTTCTTGGTGTTGGGGACTAGTCTAGTAATAATCCTTTTTGGGTATTTATCAGTCCCTTTATATTCTTTTATTTAGTATATTTTATGAACTTTTTACTTACAACTATAAAATGTATGACTCACTAATGGGAATAGGGTAATTTTTTATAGAACCAATTATCTGTTAACCGATTATCTACGTTATGAATTGTATTATTTATTTATGACTAGCTAAATGTTATTTAATTTATTTAATTATGTTTTGTACACTCTAATATTGATGGCATAGTCTCCCCATGGTAACATCACATGGCCTTGTTTCTAGTTAGTAGCCTGTAGAATATGGGGAGGCGCACTTGAGTCCATGTGGCCCAATATCCTGGAGCACCAGTTCAGTGAATTTTGGGGTAGGGAATTATAAAGGGGTATTAGATATTTTTCTTTGTCTTACTATTTGGGGTTGGTAAATTAGAGACTAGGATGTATCAAGGCTTGATAATGAGCTTGTACCTAAGGGTATTTTAATCCATGTGTGGGAAAAATATAAGCCATCATGGATGAGACTGTTGTTATTGCTTTGATATTTTATGGTTGATTGATTTCCAACTTGGGTGGTGTACTTGGTTTGTTATATTATTGGTTTATCTGATTTTCACTATTAAGATGGTATGATAAGTGGTATATATTCATTCATCATTTAAGAATGTAAGAATTCATGATATTTTCATTCTTCCTTGAAATAATTTACATTATAATTGAATCATGTCAGCTATTTAAAGTGTTTATATCAATTTATATGGGTATTTCATCTAAATTCATGGTGGAATTTCATTTAGGCGATTCTTAAAATGGGTAAAAAAATTATTTATGGATACATTTTTAGAAATACTTAGTGAAAGTTAAATTAATTTCCTGCTGCAACTTATAAAGTGTATTCCTTTATAAATTATGAACCACACTCCATATAACTACATATTTCTATATAACATTTAAAATTATTAAAGTAAATTGAAAATGATAATGTATTACATGGATAAACTGATTTTAATCCTATCTTGTGTGACTTAACATTAATGTGGGTTGATGAGGCTGGGTAAAGATATCGAGATATAAATGTTCATAGTGTGAGGTGTATAATAGTTGGGTTATAAGACTCTTACAATTTTTATTAAATTGTAAAATCAATAACTGTTATGTATAGTGATCTAAGATGTGTGTATGAAATTTTAGTGGAATTAATCTACATTATCCCCTGGTTGAGTTACCAGAGGGTAGAGCTAAGAAAATACCTAAGGCTGTCTGACTAGACCCTCCTATAGTGCTAGGTGTGGTTGAAAATGATCATCTCCAAGCGAGATTGTTGCGAGTAGTACATGCGATGGAGAGGGAGGATCCTTAAACTGTCCTTTATATGTGAGAGTTAACTAGGGATTTATAAATTTAGTATCCACTAATATTTATAGGGGAAGGTCCCCCATGAAAACACAATTATAGATCGAGTTCACTATGACTATCTTCGAGAACCTCAAGTGCCCTCAAGAAATAAGGGTAATGTTTGCAGTTTATATGTTATAGGGATTAGTGAGGTGATGCTGGGACATTTTAGTTTAAGTTGTGGAACATATGGTCATTTACTAAAAGGAATTTTAGAATCACTTCTTTGATCATTTCTTCTAAAAGACACTAAGGGACAATATATCCCAAAAAGTGCATATTCCTTAAGAAGGGAAGTATGTTAATCATAGAGTACGCTGACCACTTTACAAAATTGCATTGGTTTTCCCCTTTGATAAACTAGGACAAGGAAGCTCAAGTAGGGAAGTTTGAGGATGGGTTATGGTATGCGATATATGTGTTGGTGAGCATATTTATTCTTACCACCTTTTCTACAGTGGTAAAACAAGTGATTATTTATGAGTGGAACCTGAGCGAGGGAAAGTAATATGAGTAGGAATATTCTAAAGACACTATTAGTGAGTGGTATAGAAGAAATAAATGCCATTATGATGGGACTCTTGAGGTTAGTAGTGGGTGAAGTATTCAGGATGAAAGTTTACCACAATTCCATCAGTGTGGTAGGTGGGATTATATTCAACCTTAGTGTGACTGAGTGACAATGTAATGAAAAGTATGTAGTAAGATGGTTCACCTTCAAAGGTCTTGTTGGATGGTGCATTAGGCCTCAAGTAACATATGGTCTATACTAGTATAAGGTTTTGGGGTTGGCTCGGTTATGCGGTAACATGTGGGTTATTGGATATATACTAGACGGGCAGGGTGAGGTAAAGGTAATGGAACATAGGTTCAAGATCATCAGCACCTATAGGGCAGTGATGGGTAAGGGAGTTAGGCTGGAGAACAAGGTCATGATTCAGTTCAGTTATATGTAGTGCATCATACCCCTGTGGACACGAATGTTGGGATGCATAAAGTAATAGGTATGATATTAGTAAATTACAATCCAGAATATGATTTATTTGATATAGGATCTTCACATTCCATTATATTTGCATAGTTTGTGGATGAATTTATCTTATACATGGAGTAAATGTATGAATTTTACCAATCAACGCTATACTGGGAGATCATTCATAAGGTATCCACTATTTTCATGAGTGTGCCCAAGAAATTGTTGGATATTAATTTACATGGGATCTATTTTTCTTATATATGACTTTATTTTACTTGATTCTTAGTATGAACTAGCTAGTTCCATACCAAGCTCACATAGCCTACTGCCAT
Source organism: Viscum album (assembly GCA_963277665.1). NCBI lineage: Eukaryota > Viridiplantae > Streptophyta > Magnoliopsida > Santalales > Viscaceae > Viscum > Viscum album. Next base: position 1,573,602,491 of record OY728148.1, on the reverse strand, counting down.
AAACATGTGTTGTTCACATAACCCATTGGTCATCAGCAAGTACATGTCAGAGAATGGGACATATAGGAGGGCCATGTGAGACCAAATTTCTAGCAGCTAGGTGAGGTGACTTCCTAGGTCATCAGTATGATATTAGATGATGGAGGGTTACTATGAAATTTTCTCCTCTCTATGGTGTATAGGTACTAGGTTTTTTTATTGGGGAATTTTTAGGATTTCCCTATAACCATGGAATCAAGTTTACAATAAAGATATTTCTGGGTATAAACCTCATTTCTATCTCTACTTATAAGATGGTTCTAATATATCCATGGGAATTGAAATCCCAGCCGAATGATTTGGAAGAGAAAGGTTTTATCTGTCTAATAACGTCCCCTAGGGGTGTTCTAATTTTATTCTCCATGAAGGTGGATGGATCTTTTAGTTTATCTGTAGACAACTAAAAGCTTAACTAGGTAATAGTTAAAACCTAATACCTACTCATTTCATTGATGATTTATTTGACTAGTTTAAGGTAGCTCAAATTTTCTCCAAGATTTATTTATTATTGAGGTACCACCTACTTAGAGTGAGACCATCTAATATTCCTCTTATGCCATTTTTGGGAAGGTATAGTCTTTTAGTGTACCGGGTTATACTGTTCAGTTTGACTAGTGATTCTACCATGTTTATATACTTAATGAATAAAGTATTCAATCCATACTTAGACTCCATTATCATCATGTTTTTTGATGATATTTTTGTTTACTTCTAATCAAAGGACAAACATGCTCGATATTTATAAATAGTCATGATCACACATCAAGGAAAATAATTGTGTTCAAAACTATTGATGTATCATATTTTTTTGGATAGAGTTCACTTATCAGGCCATGTAATATCAGAGGTTGGAGTATCAGTTGTCCCAGAGAAGGTGGACACCATTATTTCTTGGGAGAGACCAAAGAACGTCTTTGAGATTTATAGCTTCATTGGGGTTTTCAACTACAAACATAGGTTTATCAATGATTTCTCCCACATAGAAGCTCCATTTATAAGCTTGACTAAGAATTGAGTGAGGTTTGATTGGTTTGATGCTTGTGAGGAATCCTTCAGAGAGGTGAATAGGTTTTTGAAAGTCATGCTGAATTTGATCTTAACCGATCTTGGTAAGGGATAAACCTTATATTGATATGTGTCAGGTATTATCTTGGGTGTAGTGCTTATGAAGGATGGGATGGTAGTATCTTATGGGTTGAGTTAGATGAGACCACATGAGAATAACTAACTGACCCCTAATTTGGAGTTGGATGCAGTGGTATGCCTGCTGAGGTGTTGGTGACACTACCTCATGGAAGAAAGATTTTAGGTTTACATTTATTATAAATTTTTTAAAAACTTATTCTACTAGTGTTACCTAAACATTAAGAAGAATGGGTGGGTTGAGTATCTGTAGTCCTTTACATCAAGTTACATTATACTCTAAAAAATGGAAACATCATTATAGACACCTTGAGTAGTATGAATCAGACCTAGGTAGTCTATAAGTTCAATAGTGAGTGGTGGGTGATAGATTTATTCACTGAGCTATGTTTGGATTTCCAGGTGTATCAAAAGTGAATGGACTTGGCTTACCTATCTATTAAATCCTAACTTATTGATAGATTAAAGGAAATTCAACTTTAATATTCTTATAGTATAGTGATGAGGGACACTATATATTATGGGGAGTCATTTCTTGATTGGTCTTTAGATAGTGATGATATTATTTTTATCAGAGACCGTGCGATTGTTCCGACGGGAATGTGTGAGAAACTAATGAGGTAATTCCATGCCTTAAGATGGTATATGCACCTAGGAATGGAAAAGATGTATCAAAATGTACATTGTAACACCCCAAGCTTCCACGATATGTTTCCTTTTGAACAATGAAATAGCTTGCATTGTACGCAACTTTGAGATTCTAACACACCATGACCAATAAAACTAGCCGGTATGAATAGTAATACCCACTTTTTGAAAATTTATAAAATTTATTTTTCAAAATGGACTTCATTTTTATATTCATAATATCAAAATTAGCTTAGGGTGAATTTTTGGTATTTTTCTAAAAACATTAAATTTTTGATGAATAGTGAAAAACACTACGTTATTAGTGAAAACCGAATTTCTATTTAAATAATTATTTATTTTATTTAAATTTATTTTAGGTAAAAATAGATACATAATAACTATATAAGTTCATGGTAATTCATTAGATTCATTTTATAATAAGTTAAGATATATAAAAATTTTATTGAACTTTTGACCGTCTTTTACACACCTCTAGGAGCATTTGAAAATTTGCATAAAACTTAATTTTACCAATTATGTGAGTTGAATTTCAAAAACTCTAGACTCACAGTTAATATGAGTTAGTAAAATGTGGTTAAATAAGATGAAAATAATTTTTGACAAATAGTAACTTTTGACTTTTATTTACCACGATTAAAAGTAAATAGGGCAATTAATGGAAAAAATGATATCATAATTATCCCGAAACATGTCTTAATTATATTGGAGAAGTATAATTGGACCAAAAACAACCTTATGAATAAAATATGATCCTTTTTGGTCCACATGGATTAGATTAGGACATTTAATATTATTTTATTTAAAGAAGAGTTAAAAGAGCTAAATTCAATGTTTAATAACTAAACCATTTTTAATATAGGGTAATAAATAAGATAAATTCGACTATAAATATTAATTAGAAATATAAAAATATTTCCTACATAATGGTATTTTATTTATAATTTTTAGACATTAAATAATTTAATTTATTTATGACACAATGATGATGCAATAATTATCTTATTAATGAAGGATTAAAATAAGTGATATTATAAATATCTAAATAAATGTAATTTGAGACTTTTGATGAATTAAACTTATTTTCTAGGTTAATATGACATTTTAGGGTTGATTAAATTTTTTTTTTGAATTAATCATGCTGTTATGATTTTGACAAAAAACAAATACTAAATAGTCTCAAAATTGACACAATTGAGTTTTTAAAACAAATACAATATTATTAATTGATATAATATTCCTAAAAACTACGGTTCAGAAAAATGACTTAGATAAGGTTATATATATTAATAATGAACCACTTGGGGTTCTATTGGATTGTTATAGTAAGTTAATTAACCATATAATATAAAAATACAAAGAGACATGGTAAATGTTAAACTATTTAACTAAGAGTTAAATCTAAAAGATAAGGTTAATATGGTGACTTAAACCTATCTAAAACCTATTTGTTGAGAGGTTTTAGACCCATACCCACCTTATCTTGTAAATAAATCATTTTTGATCCATTATAAACCGAAAATTATTTTATTATAAAATAACATTTCAAGCTTTTCCTAAAGTGACCCTCACCTCTCTTATAAAAGGGCACTTCCCCTTCTCCTAATTACACACCTCCAAATCCATTTGTCTCTGCCAAAACCTTCCCAAATATCCTCCAAACTTTACTCCATTTATCACAGAGGCCTTCCGTTGGTCATGAAACCAACATAAGGATCCATTTTGATCAAATCAAAAGGAAGAACCCGAAGAAGAGGTAAATATTTCATTACCTCTTTCAAGTTATTTCCTTCTTCCACTTACTCTTTCTTTGTTATTTCAATTCTAAAATAATAACTCCAGTATTTTATATATACTGTGATATTATTATTAAAATGGTACAACCATATTCATTATTCTTTCCATCATATTAATGACGAAGTCACCATACATGCGTACGTACGACTTACTTTCTCCACATCGTGGTGTAGTTTGTTATTCAAACACTTGATTATTTGGATGGGTATAATAATGAGTATCACTAATTTAAATAATAAATATAACATATTATTGATAATGTTTGTATGATATAACATCCAATTAAATACTATTTCACCATCAATATAATGGTATTGTCTCTCATGCGTACGTATAGATTACTGTCACCATGAACAAGATGAGATTCATTCCCCCATCGTAATCATTCAAGAATAATTTTCATTTTATGATTAAAAATAGCGTTTAATAACTTAATATAATTATGTATATGAATAAAATACATCCTATCCATAACAAACATGGCTTACGTAACCGAGCATATAAAGGAAAACAAATCAGTTAACACCCAAAATGATGATATTACTAAAATATTATTAACAAAGCAATATTAGAGGATCATATATGATATAATATTTATGTATATAGTTTTTTTATAATTTAATAACAATGATTTAACTATTATATAAGAGGTTAAAATACCCTCGACCAAGGAAAATTACCAGGAAAGGGTTAATTTCACAATCTCTTTATTATCTGAGGTTGTTTTTACGTAAGTATCTACTGGGACCTCTTTATCATCCACATCCATGTTTTTAAAAAAAAATTATTTCAAAATTATTTACTATTTAATATATAATGGGTTAAAATCATCTATACCCTTATTTGACCTTAGATATTTTTAAAGGAATCTTTCCGCCATTTTCCAAACAAGGTACTTTATGTCCTTTTAGAAAAAATTAAGGTAAGAATGTTTTTTTAACTTATACGGCGAGTACATATATTTTCTCCCATTATAACATCATAAAAGCATCCCATACAAGCTTATAAAAATATTTTAAAAATAAATTTTTTCTTTTATAATTATGTGACTTTTAAATGGTTTCAAAATAGAAAGAGGTAATTATTTAAAAAAGTTTTCATTTCATCTATGTCAACATCCTTTGATGGATTTTAAAATTGTTTGAAGTTGATTTATTGTGATACAAATATTCCATATTTTATTGAAGGTATTGTGATATTTTTGATAGTGGATTTGCTATTTTTTTACCATTCATGGTTTACAGATAGAGTATTGACATTTCGTATGCTAGTTTTAATATGAATGTTTATGTTATGTTAAAACCCTTTTATATGAGGAATGTATTAGACTTAGTAAGTGATGGGTGGAGCCCGCTATAGATCCTCGATGCATCGGTAGGTCTCATGAGACAAACTAGTGTCTTGGAACAAGGCCTTGAAAAAAACATATTTGTAGTCCTGGCACAAGGTCTTGACTATGTGGTTATGAAGTCTGGCATTATGCATTCCATCATTATGAAAGTGTATATTGATATTGCATGTGATTATTTAACTAGTAGAATATCCATGTGAATAAGTAAATGTAATTATTAGATTTTATCTTTTCCATATTATGCTGAAGTTTAAGTTTAAAATGATTTTGTTTTAGTCTTATACGTTTCCTTAAATGTTAATGCTTATTTATGAAAGTTTCAACAATATTGTTATCCTTACTGAGCATCTGAGCTCACTCCTTTCTATGTTTTATTTTTCCCAGGATGGGAAGAAGTATTTTATGGTTAAACTATAGAGATATTATAAGGATATAAGTGTGTTCAAAGGGGTACAAAATATTGTTGATGTTTTTATTTCATGATGTAATGTAAAACTTATGAATGTATCTAGTACTTACAAGGTTACTAAACTGATCGGCCTTTCAGGACATGATTCCTTATATCATGAAAATGTTATGTAATTATGCACTGAATCTGGGTAAATATCACATAAATGACTTATTTTAAAGTTAAATTCCATTTAATTTACATTCATGCTTTGTTTTGAGGGTTTCCCAAGCCTTTATGGAGGAATGGGGGAGTTTTTATGAATTGGGCCAAACCGTGAGCTCAATTCCAGATTTAAAAATAAATTTTGATTCCTTTATAACTCCTTCATTTTTCAACATTTTTCATCCATTCCAATTCCTAATTTTCATCCCCTGACCTATTAACACCACCATATTAATTTGGACCATTTATAAATCCATAATCATGGTGGATATGGGTTTTTAGGTAAGGGATTGGGCCTGCCCGAAAGCCCATTTTCTGCATTAAAAATAAAATTTAATTCTTTAATATCTCCGTTACTATTTGCGTTTTTTCAGTGATTCCAACTCTCACCCGAGCCCACTTACCTAAGGCGCGACCCCATTCCCTCCTACTACAATTTTGAGCTCTATAGAATCTCGAAATCGATCAAAACTTCACTGGATTTCAGAAATCGTTCAGATTTGGAGAGGTAAATTGATCCTTTGATAACTTCTTCTATTTTTACTCTTTTCGCCCCATTATAGTTCCTAAAATATCTCCTAATCTTTGTTCGAACATCCCATTAATGTTTGTATGTTTTAAATTTCATATGATGGTGGATTTCGAGTCGTTTTATTCAAGATTATTTTGGGTATGTGTTTCTCTCTTCAATCCCTTCCTTCTCTTTAGGGTTTCCTCCCACTTTCATAAATAAATAGAGTGTCCAAATGTTAGGGTTCATACCTAGGGTTTTATTTGGGGTATTTTTGGTGAAATATTATGGTTTAGGGTTTGTTTTCATTTCCTTGTGGTGTGGCGAAGGTGCCGTTGAGGTTTCACACCAAGATTCAAGGGTTTTGACTCAAAAGGTAGGTGGTTCCATCTGTAAACAGTTAGTGATGAGTTATCTTGTAGTATTGAACCATTTTTTATATTCCTCATATGTTGGGTGTGGTGTGAAAACTGCTTATGATTGATTTGGTTATGTGTTAAATTTTATAGTCGCTTTTTAACATGAAATTGGGTGTTTTCATGTGTAACTCATGGGGTTTTATTTGGGTGTGGTTTATAACTTATGAAATTTGTTTATTAAATATTGTTTGGCCTACCAATTATAGTTTAGTAATTTATTAGTTTCTTGTGGTCCTAAAAAGACGGTTTTTGAATAGGTTTGATGTGTAAAACATTGTTATACTTCTTGAGGTCATTTTAGGAAAATGTGTGTTTTCATTTGTATCTTTTGTGGTATTATTCAATGTTATTTTATAACACTTGAATGTGTTTTTATAAATGTATCTAGTACTGAAAATTCTATTTTTGATAGGAATTGGTATGGTTTTGGTCTTAAATGGGGGTTTTGAAATGGGTTTTGTGTGCAAGACATAGTTACACCCCTTGAGTTGTTTTATGAAAATTGTGAATGTTTTGTTTGGTTAAACAAACTGGATAAAAGAGTGTATATGTACTGTTTGGGGGTTGTGTTCACCTAATATGGGTTTTTTAAAGGTATGGTGGTTATTTAAGATTTCAAATATATTTTTTAGAAAGTTTTATAAAGTGCTGAAATGTTTTAGAAAATGGGAAGAGAGCTGCAAAACATGGTTGTGGGCTGTTTTGTGTGAGTGTGTTGTGAAAATTGAATTTTGTTGATGAAAGTGGTATTATATGTTATTTGAGTGGGCTGTTATGTGAGTTATAATGTATTGAAATGGTTTATAAAAATTGTTTAAAGGATTTGTGGAAGTGTCAATGTAATGTGAAGAGTGTTGTGGGCTATTTTTGTATGAGTTAAATTTTAAAATCAATTTGAATGAATAGTGTGCTTTTGTGACTTGTGTGGTATACATGTGGGCTGTTCGGTGAATTTTTGATATGTAAATGATATTTTCATGTGAAAAGTATATATCTTGACTTGTTTAACTTATTTGAGCACAAAGGGAAAACCCAGATATCTAGGTGGGTGGACGTGTACTAGTATGCTAGTGAATCTGTGAGGTTTGGCCTCAGTTTCACTTAGCAAGATTGATGCTTACAACTCTAACTAAACTATGATGATGATTATTTGGGACCACTATGTTATGGTTATATTCCCTACTAGTGGCTCGTGCACGAGAATGGATATTTGTGATGGTTACTCTCACCGAGATATGAGGTACCTGGGACCCACAGCTAGCTAGTGCCTATAGGTTATTTCCCATTGCTTGTGCTCACTAGATATTTTGTTCTGACCATCGGTATAAAGTATGAGAGGCTGTAAAATTTAGTAGCTATGGTATTTATTTTAAATGTTTTTATTCTTTAAATTAGCCCACCTGAAAACTGTTTTTTTAATGTTGCATCTTTTAGAAATTTTAACTAGCATCTGATGTCTTTGAAAACTTGCATGCTTTTTTTCATTAAATGTTTATCACATGGAATATATTAGTGGTGGTTTCCTATTGGGCTTTATCTCACACCCTACTTACACCCTTGGGTGTAAGTAGACTTGGTTATTTTTGTTGTCGTAGGGTGGGTACTGTTTTTAGTTCTAGTGGTTTGGGTTTCTGGAATGTCCTTGGTGGTGAAGTCTTGTGGAGATAGCATAAGGGCGGTTCCCCTTGCCATGAGGGTTCTTGGGCTGTCCTTATATGTTTTTTTACCTTTTTAATGGTCTTTAAACATAGTTTTAACTTATGTAATTTAGTTCTGAAATTTTGTAAAAGATGGTTTTAGTTGAAAAATTCAGATTTGTTTTATTAAGTTTTTTTGTTGTTTAATGTTTATAAAATCAGGTAAATCATTCACAATTATCATTATATGATACCCGGGCACTTGTGGCAGCCCGTGGGGATCGGGAATTCCCTTCGGGCCTTGTCACGGGATGGGTTTGGTGTCGGTTTTGGCGGCGACCAGATTTGGTTCGTGACAAAATGGTATCAGAGCAGGTTCAGGTTAACTCTTTGAGTCATGTTATTTGGGGAAGAGTCAGGATAGTCTGGTGTTAGGTTTGTTGGGACATGGATTTCCTGTTATGGGCAGTGTGCCTAATCACCACACCTCATAATGGGATTCAAGTTTCCAGGAGAAGTTTGAATTTATCTAAGTCCTTTGGTTTTCTTGGTTCGATGATGATTAGGGGAAATGAAAAGAGAGTTGGGTTAATGGTCCTAGTGAGCTCGCAGGGCCTGGCAAGCCAACTGGAGCCAAGGATATTCCCTAGAACACTCTCCGTGACAGTGAAGTGATTGGAGTATGGATGCCAACCATATTCCCAAATCACCCACGGAAACTAGTTTCCTCTCATATTGTTCTGTTCTTAGGTTTTGAAATCTTGGCACTTTGGTTTTAAGAAGTGTAAAGTTTTTGTGAAATGATTTTCAAATAAATAGGGAATGGTTTTATTTATGAAATGGTGGAACTGAATTTTTAGAATTGTTTTCAAATGGAAAATGGTGTGCTAACACCTCTTTTGAAAGCAGGAACTATATTGAAGTTGGTTTTGAAAAGTGTTTCCAATAGAGTTTTATAAACAATCAAAGGGTGTTTTAATGGGATGAGATGTTTTGAAATTGATGTGAATATATTTAAAGTGAGTTATTTTCTAAATGGTTGTGTCTTTCTGAAAAGTTTTGTAATATGTGAGTTGGGATTTTGATCTCGTGGTTAGCGGTTTTGAGAACAAGGATGTTTTGGTTGATCATTTTGGTTATGAAAAGTGGAAAGAATTTTTGTTTTAACATTTGGTATTTTCATGAGAAACCACATGCATGGGGTTATATGGAAATATGGATGGTTGATGAAATGACTAGATGAGTGACGAGATGGATATGAGGAGGGTGCCCGATGTGGCACAGAAACATGCATGTGTAAGGCCCATGGGGTACCATTGGTGGATGCGCTAACTGCTGAACCCTTTTTTTCAAAGAAAGCTTTTTAAAGAGAAACATAATGTCTTGATGAATTGTTTGATATGGTTTATATTATGTGTTTTTGGAAAATGTTGATGTTTTGGGATGTTTTGAGTCCAAGAACCCCTCCTATTCGAACTGTGTTTTGAGTTTGTGTTTGGTCGGTAAGCTGGGTAGAAGGACCGGTTAGTAGTCTCCTCTAAGATATGTTTTGGGACACCTTTATGGTGGATCCATTAATGTGTTTGGATCTGGTTTTTGGCACTTTTTGACCAATGGACCAGCTTGGTTGGGTATTTATGTTCTCTTGTTGGATAAGGTATGCCCCCATTAAGGGTTAATGCATAACTAAAGTGCAACCCAGATTGTTTTTCCATTTGAAAATCCTCCAGTTGATCAATATAAGGAATTTTTTTTTCTCAAGATATGTAGATCAAGTATACACCCATTCATTTCTTTTATTTTTATATCCTCTTGTAATGAGAGAGTGCTTGTGGAAGGTTGAAAGATACCTTAGTTTCTTAATTTTCTTGATTCGTTGAAGGTGGATGTGGTCTAGGGTTGTTAGTGTGGATGAGTGTCTCGATGGTGTCTAAGAGGACCTTTGGGTTCTTCAAAGTTTCAATGAAGCATGAGTTCATGTTAAACCACCAGTGTGGGAAATATTGTCACGATAGGATATTGTATCCACTTTCTAGAATTGTGTGTTGTTTGGGGATTCCGTATAAGGTCCCTCTCCATGCATTGTTTATATCAGTTGCAATGGTCATGTTCAGTGATGCCTTATGATGTCATGTGCTCGATTGACCATATAGGTGAAAGTCTTGAAATCCTCTGAGAGTCCCTGTTATGTTGGGAGAATGTCTCCCTTGGAAAAACTTCAAAATATTCCATTTTAAAGGAAGGTGAGTTTAGGTGTTCTTTACTTCTATTGTTTCTCACCCGAACAAACAAGGATTGTTGTGTGTGCATTTTCTAATCCCTTGTTTCAGTGAATCATCGGGTTAGAGTAATGTGAGTTTGGAATGTGTTATGTCATGGAAAACATATCAGGGATTGCGGTGTAGTTATTGGTTGCATCTAAAGAATAATTATCATCCAAGGGGTTTCCAAAGCCCAACTACGAGGCCGAAGATGCTTCAATCATTTGAGCTCCAGCCATAGGTCTCAGAGAGAAGCTGGCTCGTAGTCAGGGGAAATCCCAGGGTCGCTTAAACCCTTGTATAATGTCCTATTATCATGATTAAAGATAGGAATATTTTAAACCTCTGGTGTCATTATCTTATCTCTTTTGTTCCCATTCGGTGGAAATAGGTGGAGGGACTTGTACCCATGACTTCACGTAATGTCATTCCCTCTCACTTTGGTTTCCATGGAGTCATTTGATAATGGTTGGAAATTTGGATAGAAATATTGAGGACACGGTTTGTGAACGATTAGTAGTGACCATGTTCCAGGAAGAAATGCAGAAAGAATGATCTGCATAGCTAGTGCACAGTTTCCCAAATCATATAGACTAACCCTATGCCCTTCCCAAATCTTAAAAAAAATTGGGCCTATCTGTGTCGGCCCATGATGGTCAGTTAAGATGGTTAGTTATTATGGTGGGGAGACCCACTATGATTCTCCTATACATTCCTTCACAAACATTGAATGGAATTATACCCTTTGTACTAAGGAGTCCGTTCAGGCCTCCCCTGTTAGTGTTCTGATTCTGTCTCAGAAAAATATAGGTTGTCTCTTTTGGCGGGGAGCCTATTTGTGTCCACCCCGTACCAATAACTCAGATTTATCCATGGTCTTGGCTTGGTAGTAGGTAGTCTTATTCGGAACTATCTAGCTACCAACATATTCCTTGAGTAAACGTTGGGATTAGAGAGTGACTAATGGTTTAGTTAAAGGTAAGTGTATCCTTGTTCGATGTGGTTGTTCGTTTGGGTGAATTGCTTGAGTCTTGTTCGGATAGTGTTTGAGGAGTTTTATTTTGGGATAAAGTATGAATTTAATTGATCATTTCAGGAATGTGGTGTATTTTTTGGTTGTGAGAGTAATCCTTAATTGATCACTGGAGGTGTTTTGGCCTTTGGGGGTGAAACCTGGCAAGGGAGTACCTCTTGGTTTCTCAGTTGGGTTTGGTTGTTGCTTTGGCCTTGATGTGACTTTCTGGGGTGGAAAGTTTTCATGGTGGAGATAATTGTCACATAAATGACTTATTTTAAAGTTAAATTCCATTTAATTTCCATTCATGCTTTTTTTAGGGTTTCCCAAGCCTTTATGGAGGAATGGGGGAGTTTTTATGAATTGGGCCAAACCGTGAGCCCAATTCCAGATTTAAAAATAAATTTTGATTCCTTTATAACTCCTTCATTTTTCAACATTTTTCATCCATTCCAATTCCTAATTGTATTCCCCTAACCTATTAACACCACCATGTTAATTTGGACCATTTATAAATCCATAATCATGGTGGATATGGGTTTTTAGGTAAGGGATTGGGCCTGCCCGAATGCCCATTTTCTGCATTAAAAATAAATTATAATTCTTTAATATCTCCTTCACTATTTGCGTTGTTTCGGTGATTCCAACTCCAACCTGAGACCACTTACCTAAGGCGCGACCCCATTCCATCCTATCACAATTTGGAGCTCGATAGAATCACGAAACTGGTCGAAAATGCACTGGATTTCAGAAATCATCCAGATTTGGAGAGGTAAATTGATCCTTTAATAAATTCTTCTATTTTTACTCTTTTTTCCCCATTCCAGTTCCTAAAATATCTCCTAATCTTTGTTAGAACATCCCATGAATGGTTGGATGTTTTAAAATTCAGATGCTGGTGGATTTGGAGTCGTTTTCTTCAAGATTATTTTGGGTATGTGTTTCTCTCTTCGATTCCTTCCTTCTCTTTAGGGTTTCCTCCCACTTTCATAAATTTATAGTGTGTCCAGATGTTAGGGTTAATAAATAGGGTTTTATTTGGGTTATTGTTTGTGAAATATTATGGTTTAGGGTTTGTTTTCAAATCCTTGTGGTGTGGCATAGGTGCGGTTGAGGTTTCACACCAAGATTCAAGGGTTTTGACTCAAAAGGTAGGTGGTTCCATGTGTAAAAAATTAGTGATGAGTTAGATTGCTGTATTTAACCATTTTTTATATTCCTCATATGTTGGGTGTGGTGTGAAAACTGTTTATGATTTATTTGGTTATGTGTTAAATTTTATAGTCACTTTTTAACACGAAATTGGGTGTTTTCATGTGTAACTCATGGGGTTTTATTTGGGTGTGGTTTATAACTTATGAAATTGGTTTATTAAATCTGGTTTGGCCTGAAAATTATATTTTGGTTATTTACTAGTGTCATGTGGTACTAAAAAGAAGGTTTCTGAATAGGTTTGATGTGTAAAACGTTGTTATACTTCTTGAGGTCATTTTAGGAAAATGTATGTTTTCATTTGTATCTTTTGTGGTATTATTCAAGGTTATTTTATAACACTTGAATGTGTTTTTATAAATTTATCTAGGACTGAAAATTCTATTATTGTTAGGAATTGGTATGGTTTTGGTCTTAAATGGGGGTTTTGAAATGGGTTTTGTGTGCAAGACATAGTTACACCCCTTGAGTTGTTTTATGAAAATTGTGAATGTTTTGTTTGGTTAAACAAACTGGATAAAAGAGTGTATATGTACTGTTTGGGGGGTGTGTTCACCTAATATGGGTTTTTGAAAGGTATGGTGGTTATTTAAGATTTAAAATATATTTTTTAGAATGTTTTATAAGTGCTGAAATGTTTTAGAAAATGGGAAGAGAGCTGCAAAACATGGTTGTGGGCTGTTTTGTGTGAGTGTGTTGTGAAAATTGAATTTTGTTGATGAAAGTGGTATTATATGTTATTTTAGTGGGCTGTTATTTGAGTTAGAATGTCTTGTAATGGTTTATAAATTTTTTTAAAGGATTTGTGGAAGTGTCAATGTAATGTGAAGAGTGTTGTGGGCTATTTTTGTATGAGTCTAATTTCAAAATCAATTTGAATAAAAAGTGTAATTTTGTGACTTGTGTGGTATACATGTGGGTTGTTTGGTGAATTTTTGATATGGAAATGATATTTTCATGTTCAAAGTATATATCTTGACTTGTTGAACTTGTTTGATCACAAATGGAAAACCCGAGTATCTAGTTGGGTGGACGTGTACTAGTATGCTAGTGAATCTGTGAGGTTTGGCCTCAGTTTCACTTAGCAAGATTGATGCTTACAACTCTAACTAAACTATGATGATGATTATTGGGGACCACTAGGTTATGGGTATGTTACCTACTAGTGGATCATGCATGAGAATGGATATTTGTGATGGTTACTCTCACTGAGATACGAGGTACCTGGGACCCACAGCTAGTTAGTGCCTAGAGCTTATTTCCCATTGCTTGTGCTCACTGGATATTTTGTTCTTACCGTCGGTATACGGTATGAGAGGCTGAAAAATTTTGTAGCTATGGTATTTATTTTAAATGTTTTTATTCTTTAAATTATCCCACCTGAAAACTGTTTTTTTTAATGTTGCATCTTTTAGAATTTTTAACTAGCATCTCATGTATTTGAAAACTTGCATGCTTTTCGTCATTAATTGTTTATCACATGGAATATATTAGTGGTGGTATCCTATTGGGATTTGGATCACACCCTACTTACACCCTTGGGTGTAAGTAGACATGGTTATTTTTTTTGTCGCAGGTTGGGTATAGTTTTTAGTTCCAGTGGTTCGGGTTTCTGGCAGGTCCTTGGTGGTGAAGTCTTGTGGAGATAGCATAAGGGTAGTGCCCCTTGCCATGAGGGTTCTTGGGCGGTCCTTATTTGTTTTTTTACCTTTGTAATGGTCTTTAAACATAGTTTTAACTTATGTAATTCAGTTCTGAAATTTTGTAAAAGATGGTTTTAGTTGAAAAATCCAGATTTGTTTTATTGAGTTTTTTTGTTGTTTAATGTTTATAAAATCGGGTAAATAGTTACCAATTATCATTATATGATACCCGGGAACTTGTGCCAGCCCATGGGGATCGAGAACGCCCTTTGATCCTTGTCACGTGCTGGGTTTAGTGTCGGTTTTGGCAGCGACCAGATTTGGTTCGTGACAGTAACTGGGGTTAGGGCGTTAAAGTTGGTATCAGAGTAAGTTTAGTACAAACCTTGGAAACTAGATTTAGAAAAACTCTAATTAGAGAACACTTCCCTAAGATAGATTTTGAGGATTAGTATAGAATAACTTCCTAGAATTTTAGTACTTTAGAGATTTTGTGAGTTTTCCAAAAAAACATCCTTGTTTGGATTCAAACAGGTAGAGGTGGCTCTGGTACATAAGTACCTTGGGGTAAAACCCAAATACACCACTTTGAGATAGACTCGAACGAGAACTGGTGCACGACAATCGGGCTTGCTACACTCTTGGTTCCAACACTCTTGGGGGATATTCTTAGGATAATTATCATATTTTTTACAAAACATTATGAAGGGTTTATGAGTATATAAATCCTCAAATAAAATATTTTTATAATTATGGATTATATCCATAAAATGTTCAATTTATGTTAAGTGTTTTACAAGTTCAGAATTATGTATTGAGATTCATAAACTAATCTACTATATGCCACTATTTAGAAATGGTGCCTAGTGTAAATAATGGAAACCATATCAATACACATAATCCATGTAGGGATTTCCCTCCAACTCAAGAGAATTATAGTGGATCTAGTGATGAAACTAGTGTAGATCTGCTTATCAACAAACTAGGACGTTACAACTCACTTGTAACGTCTCGACCCAGAAGCCACGAAACTGGTGCTCCGAGCCGGTTCTCCACAAGGCCTCAAGCGTGCCTCCCCATACACTAGAGGCTCCTGACTAGCAGCTAGGGCCTAAGGTGTGATAGTGGGGAGACTATTCCCTCATACCAGAGTAAGAAAACAACGGAAATAACTAAGTAACATACACAGTGGAAAGTAAACAGAGTGTGGAAGCAGTAAATAACTGAAATATAACAAGCTGTAATAGTAAAATATTGTAAAATCCTAAACAGCTATGCAATACAATACAACACTGGTCACCCACTGGGCTGAACATATAAATAAAAGTACAAAAGAAATTGAAAGTAAAAGTACATAGATCTGCTACTAACTCCGAGCCAATCCACGTACCCGATCTCTAGACACTGTCAAACTACAACAACCCGATCAGTAGAACCACTCGAGCAGATCTGCTCAATCATGCAACACTGGGCCTCAGTCCTATCCACCATGCAACTCATGCTCGACCTGAAAAGAAGACATAATGTCTACATGTACACCATGGTGCACGTGCAGGGGTGAGAAATAATCTCAGTAGGGAAACCTGACAAGAAACCTACAATTTTGATGCTAAAAGTGTATGCAACAACAAAGTGCTCAGCCTAGCTGGGACACAACCAAAGGAAGTAAACCAAACACGCAACCACAGTTGATCTCAGGGTATGTAATACCTATCAACTAGGCAAGTGCCACCATGGATGTCCATATCTATATACGTACAAATGTATAGTCCCATACCTATACACATATACATAAATATGAATATTCATTATGAATTGATTCAAATAAAAAGAAACCACATCAACATTCGATCCTTGGGACCACAAGCCCAATCTCTTGGATATCCTATTCAAGGGAATTGAGCTGGACGTAGTTCCACTCAAGCCGTATATCCAATAAGTCAATCTCGGGATCTGTAATCCCATCAACATGTACCTGTTTCAGCCAATGCTGGAGATATGCCTCTGAACAAGCTAAAAAAAGAGAAACTATCCTTAAGTTCAACCAATCAATCAAAAGCAACCAGATAACACAATAGGTAACCCTATGGGAATTACTCGCAGCCATCCCCTTTGGTCCTATCCAAGAAGCACCAATAACCCTCTGGGTAGTGCACTCAGCCTAACCCCTCTGGTTTGGTCATACAAAAATATAAGACTCTCTGGGGAAGCTTGCTTGATCAATTCCCCTTATAGTCTAGGGTAGTCAGGGACTCTCTGAGGAGGATCACGTGGTCTAACCCTCTTTGCCTCAAGGTCTAGAGACTCTCTGAGGAAGCTCACTTGGTCAATCCTCCTATAGTCTCAGGTATACCATAGACTCTCTAAAGAAGCTTAGTCGGTGAATTCCTCCTCCAGCCTGGGAAGGTTTTAAAGAAATTCAAACAAAGTAAAGACTCTATGAGGAATCTCACTCGGTCTACCCTCCTTTAGTCTATAATATCCAAGACTCTCTGGGAAGCTCACTCGGTCTATCCCCTTTAGTCTATAATGTCCAAGACTCTTTGAGGAAGCACACTCAGTCTACCCTCCTATAGTCTATAATATCCAAGACTCTCTGGGAAGCTCAATCGGTCTATCCCTTATAGTCTATAACACCAGGTTCTCACAGTCATGTGCTAGTCAGTGCATAATAATGCTATAAGGCCAAAGTACAACTACCGAGCTACTTGCCTAACCAGTCTACAACATAACAAGCATGTCAAGAAAAACCATTCCATCCTACGGTCACAAGGCATGGAAAACAGGTATTACTACCAAAGGATAACAAGACCCAAAGGTCTAAATAGAACAAGGCATGGGAAAAACATCCAAGCACAACAATTATCCTCAAACATGATCAACTTACCTCTACACAAGAAAACAAGCAAAGCAATAAAACAACAGCCTAGCAGGCAAGCTAGACTCAATGGTCAAAAACAAGTAACATGGGTAAACACATCCACAAAAAGGTAAATAACCCCATTTAATATCAAACCAATTATACTCAAGAATACAAGGAATAGTAGACATCCCAAAAAACAAGAAATACATCTTGCATCAGGCTCACCAGCCACCAACAAGGAAGCACCTCTGGTAAACACTACAACATCAGCAAAACCAAGTTAGATATAAACAAACAATGAGGGTGGCACGAACAACCAACCCAATGATACATCCAAAGCCCAAAGGAATTACCAGTTTGGAACGAGTTCTAGGTGACACCCGATCACCATCTCTACCCAACCCGACATAACAACTTAGGGTCATTCAAACAACAAGTACCCACTGGGTCCCTCAAGTCAAACACTAAGGAAGCATCATACTTGGGATTCTACAGGTAAACACGAGCGAAGAAATCCTACGCGGGATCCTTAGTAAAGAGTAAGGGAGGAATCCTACATTAGATATTCAAAGTAAGAATAAGAGATAGATCCTACAAGGGACTCCCTAGCTTAGCACACAAGCAAAGGCGTCCCTCAGGGGATCCTTAGAAGTACCTGGTCTTAAAGCCTCATAGGCCAGAAGGGAACATCTCATAAGGGAAACATCCTCTAAATCATGGGTTATGGAAGATAGATCATAACTCATCTCCTATTAAAGGTATCAACTAATTTGGTATGAACACCCACCGATCATCCACCTCAAGTCTCACTCTCCGGTGACAACTGAACTCAAGAAGTTGAGGAAGAACCCCTCCATTTAGATGAAAACACCCAAAACTACCTTTATATTACCTCTAAATGTAAAAATTATTCCACCATTGCGATCTATGAGAAACAACGCTTAGAATCGACTACTCACATTCCAAATTTTGACTTCTAGAGCCCAAGATATCTCAAAATTACTAAACTGAAGCAGTACATGGCCAAAGTACATGGCCAGAGCAGAAGGGCTAGACTGTGTAATAGTAAAAGGTGTTTAATTTACTGTACATGGCGTGTACTGTTCACAAAAAGTTACAATGTGTCCGTTTTCACCCGAAAACATGCCCATGTACCACTACACGACATGTAGTCCTTAAAAACCACTATTCCATGTTCTATTTCACACGACCAGCCACACAACTACCCACTACATGGTGTGTACTCAAAGTACACAGAGTGCACTTAAGAAAACTTCGTCTTCCCTGAATAGGAAGAACACACGGTGTGTACCCCTGGAATACACGCCGTGTATTCTGGGTTTTCTGACGAGAAAACCCTGAAAACACCCGATTCACCCGTTTTCGCCCCCAAAACAAAAGATCGAGCCCCATGGGCATACAAGAAAGAAATATAAGGATTTAAAACATAAAAAAGAATGTTTTAAGAGGATCTATGGTGAAAACATAAATAGACCTACCTTCGGGTGGAAACCACCAAAGCTTTGGTTGATTTCGCGGCTCCCGATTACCGCACGCCAACTCAGCGCGTCGAGGGATTTGAATCGGTACCCTTCTTGGCTTCCAACTCTCACTATTTATCAAACACCATATCTCCCATAGTTCAAGTCCAAAGGGGTGGTGTAGGTGTCGTGCGCAAGGAGGAGGAGGAAAGAAGAGAGAAGAAAATAAAAGGAAAGAAGAAAAGAAAAGGAAGAAAAAGGGGCCCGGACCGACCCCGACACCCGACATGAGTTTAGGACTTCCCTAGGCTAAACTCCCCATTACGGACCTAATAGCGCATAAGAAATATCAATCTGAAACTCCGTTTAAAAGTTATTTCCAAACGAACCTATGTGAATAATTTAATATTTAATTTAGTAATATTAAATATTAAATATTCTTCCAAAATTTGAACTGCTTAGATTTCCTCTAAACTCCTGTCCTAGGGTAAAATCACTATTTTGGGACCAACGGAGCTGTTAGAAAATTATCCAAGATTAGATGGTAGGGGAAACTGACCGTTTTACCCCTCACGAGCATCCAACAACAAAAAATTCAAATTTCTGCTCAAAATGACTGTATAGAAAAACACGGTTCTTACAAACTCCCCACCATAAACCTTCTCGTCCCCCAGAAGCCTAGTGAAGGAAACAACAACCATGCTCATAACCCAAGCATCAGCACAACAAAGCTATCTAGACTATCCAACGACCTACCTTATAGCATTAACCGCCACCTTCTACACCGAAGACATTCAACTACAACCAAACTGGTACTCCCCACCATAGCAACACCCATGTGGTCATCTTAAAAGAAAACTCCGAGATCAAAAGCCAACTGGAAAACACCGAAGTTTAACCTAAATAAGAAAAACCACCCTCAAAGGAAAATGGTGCACTCCCCACTATATGGATTGCCTTACACTGCTTCAAGATCACAACCCAAAAAGGTTCCATTCACAACAGGGATGAACATTAGGAAAGAAAAAGGAGCTCAATGTAGGGCCAAAGCTCTCTCAGCATACTCAAGATGAATCAAGATAGCGCATGATCGTCTCTTACATGAGTACACTAAGATTTCACCGAAGGCGTGTCCATCTCCCTTCTAGCCATGCTAACATTTTTCCAAAAACCAAACAGGATTCAAGCACGGGTCAACCATTTTTACGGTAACCCAAAATTTCACAAAGTCACCTCGACAACAGTAACATTAGAAACACTGGTCGACCAGGCCAGGCACCCGAACATTCCTGCTCGTTGAAACCAGTTGAGAAAACAAACACTGCCAAAAGGCATTGGAAAACGCTGGCCAACCTTCTCACCCAGGTTTACCTAAAACAGAACAACCAACGATCGATAAGGGTTCAAGTCAAAACCTAGGGTCTCTGGGTCTTCCACCTAGCCCTATAGAAAAAGCCTCACAACTGTATCACAAGGTCTAACCACCTAGCCCAAAAGATCCAAAACCACTCAGAAGATGGTAAAGATCACAAAGAACCAAGAAGGTCAAAACCAAAACACAACCTACAAGGGCCCTGATCCTCTCTGAGCATCCTTAGAAGGAACGACTCCTTGGAGGTCACAAACAAAACAGAAGAGACAAGCTGAGATAACACCTATTAGTTATCTATATACAACAATACCACAAGGAGGTCTAGTTCACAAGAAAATACTTGGTATCTATCGACATCATTCTCAATAATCCAACTAGATAACCACAGACCTGAGAAACAACACCCAATAAGGGGTTAAACAGAAAGGCATCACAGGTCACATAGACCAACTAGGGTCACTGCACCACCTGTGCAAAAGGACCGAGTCATCATCCCCATTAAAAATTCCTTAACGTATATCCACATAACCTTCCATCAAAGTAAAAAAATTATGTGTAAACAGATCCAAAGGTCTCAGTCGTCAGTAAAAACAAACACTTGCAGGCCTATATGCTGTGAATCCTACGTGCCTAGTATGATGCATGAGACGCCTCTTGCCTTTGCCAGCCAAGATTCAAAATCTATCCCTGGCATCTTACCAATGGCCAAGAGCCCGAGATCCATAGTAAATCAAAACACCCCACAACATGTGAGTCGCTCAAGGAGAAAATCATATACAACTGTAACATCGTAAAATTAGAACAACAATACCAAACCCTCGCAACCAGGACTTCTTACCGGAACAAGTGTTCGCGACGCACCAGCCCGATATCCATCACAAGTTGAGACACATTCTAAAAAATCATGTCTACCATATCCCAAATAGTAAATACCAAGAAGTAAGACTCCTCTGATACCACTTTGTAACGTCCCGACCTAGAAGCCACTAAACTGGTGCTCCGAGCCGGTTCGCCACAAGGTCTCAAGTGCACCTCTCCATATTCCAGAGGCTACCGACTAGCAGCGAGGGCCTAGGGTGTGATAGTGGGGAGACTATTCCCTCATACCAGAGTAAGAAAACAACCGAAATAACTAAGTAACATACATATTGGAAAGTAGACAGAGTGCGGATGCAGTAAACAACAGAAATAGAACAAGCTGTAATAGTAAAATGCTGTAAAAGCCCAAACAGCTATGCAATACAATTAAACAATGGTCAAACACCGGGCCGACCATACAAATACAAGTACAAAAGAAACTAAAAGTAAAAGTATAGGGATCTGCTACTAACTACGAGCCAATCCACGTACCTGATCTCCCGACATTGTTGAACTGCAGCAACCCGATCAGTAGAACCACTCGAGCAGATCCGCTTGATCATGTAACACTGGTCCTCAGCCCTATCCACCATGTAAGTCATGCTCAACCTAAAAAGAAGACATAAGGTATACACGTACACCGAGGTGCACATTTAGGGGTGAGAAATAATCTCATTAGGGAACCCCGACAGGCAACCTACAACTGTGCTGCTAAAAGTGTATGCAACAACAATGTGCTCAGCCTAGCTGGGACACAATAAAAGGAAATAAACCAAACGTGCAACCACAGTTGAACTCAGGGTATGTAATACCTATCAACTAGGAAAGTACCACCATGTATGTCCATATATATATATGTACAAATGTATAGTCCCATACCTATACACATATACATAAATATGACAATTCATGACGAAGTGATTCAAATAACAAGAAACAACATCTGCATTCGATCCTTGGGACCACAAGCCCGATCTCTTGGACACCTATTCAAGGTAATTGAGCTGGACATTGTGCCACTCAAGCCGTATATCCAATAAGTTGATCTTTGGGTCTGTAATCCCATTGAAAAGTACCGGTTTCGTCCAACGCTAGAGATAAGCCTCTGAACAAGCTAAATAAAGACAAACTATCCTTAAGTTCAACAAATCAATCACAAGCAACCAGATAACACAACCGGTAACCCTCTGGGAAGTACTTGCAGCCATCCCTTATAGTCCTATCCAAGAAGTACCAACAACCCTCTGGGAAGTGCACTCATCCTAACCCCTCTGGTTTGGTCATACAAAAATATAAGACTCTCTGGGGAAGCTCGCTCGGTCAATTCCACTTATAGTCTAGGGTATTTAGGGACTCTCTGAGGAAGATCACGCGGTCTAACCCTCTTGGCCCCAAGTTCTAGAGACTCTCTGGGGAAGCTCACTCGGTCAATCCTCCTATAGTCTCAGGTATACCACAGACTCTCTGAGGAAGCTCACTCGGTCAATTCCTCCTCTAGCCTGGGAAGGTTTTAAAGAAATTCAATCAAAGTAAAGACTCTCTGAGGAAGCTCACTCGGTCTACCCTCGTGTAGTCTATAATATCAAAGACTCTCTATGAAGATCACTCAGTCTATTACCTTTAGACTATAATGTCCAAGACTCTCTGAGGAAGCACACTCGGTCTACCCTCCTGTAGTCTATAATATCCAAGACTCTCTAGGAAGCTGACTCAATTTATCCCTTATAGTCTATAGCACCAGGTTCTCATGGTCCTGTGCCAGTCAGTGCATAATAATGCTATAAGGCCAAAGTACACCTACTGAGCTACTTGGATAACCAGTCTACAACATAACAAGCATGTCAAGAAAAACCATTCCATCCTACGATCACAAGGCATGGAAAACAGGTATTACAACCAAAGGCTAACAAGACCCAAAGGTCTAAACAGAACAAGGAATGGGAAAAACATCCAAGCACAACAATTATCCTCAAACATGATCAACTTACCTCTACACAAGCAAAAAAGCAAGGAAATAAAACAACAGCATAGAAGGAAAGCTAGACTCAATGGTCAAAAATAAGTAACATTTGTAAACACATCCACAACAAGGTAAATAACCCCATTTAAAATAAAACCACCTCTACTCAGGCACACAAGGAATAGTAGGCATCCCAACAAACAATAAAGACATCTCGCGTCAGGCTCACTAGCCACCAACTAGGAAGCACCTCTGGTAAACACTACAACATCAGAAAAACCAAGTCAGATATAAATAAAAAAATGAGGGTGGCCCGAATGCCCAACCCAATGATACATCCAAAGCCCAAATGAATTACCAGTTTGGCATGGGTTCTAGGTGACACCTGATCACCATATCTACCCAACCCGACATAACAACTCAGGGTCATTCAAACAACAAGTACCCACTGGGTCCCTCAAGTCAAACACTAAAGAAGAATCATACTCGGGACTCTCCAGGTAAACATGAGCGATGGAATCCTACATGGGATCCTTTGAAAAGAGTAAGGGAGGAATCCTACATGGGATATTCAAAGGAATAACAAGAGAGAGATCCTATAAGGGACTCCCTAGGTCAACACAAAAGCAAAGGCATCTCTCAGGGGATCCTTGGATGATGGTCATAACTCAAATTTCTCTATACACCCTGGGAGCACCAAGATGTATATAGATTTGAAGGATCATTTTTGGTGGGACAACATGAAGAGGTAGATTTCTGATTTTGTGTTAAGATGTATGGTTTTTCAGCAAGTGAATGTTGAAAGGCAATATCTTGGAGGATTCTTGCAACCTCTTCCCATACCTGAGTGGATATGGGATAATATTACCATGGAATTTGTCATTGGGCTACCAAAGACTCTGAGAAGGAATGATGCAATATGGGTCATTTTTGATCGTCTTACCAAGTCATCACATTTTCTTTCTATAAGAGAAGATTTACCACTTTAACGTCCAGCAAGACTATATATTAATGAAGTTGTAAGACTACATGGTGTACCCTTATTGATTGTTTCTGATCATGATCCCCATTTTACATAAAGATTCTGGAAATGTCTTCAAAAGGCCCTGGATACTGAACTTCATTTGAGTACTTCCTACCACCCTCAAACCGATGGACAATCAGAACGGACTACTAAAACCTTAGAAGACATGTTAAGATCTTGCTCACTTTACTTTGAAGGTATGTGGGATCAATATTTACGTATGGTAGAATTTTCCTATAATAATAGCTTCCATTCAAGTATTCATATGGTACTAAATGAAGCGTTACATAGAATGAGATGTCGCACACCAACTTTTTTGGATGATGTTGGTGAAAGAAAACCCATAGGCCCAAAACTTGTTGAGGAAACAATGGAAAAGATAAAGGTTATCCAAACCCACATCAAACCGGCTCAAAGTAAGAAAAAGATCAATGCTGATAACCAAAGGAAGGATTTGGAATTCCAAGTAGGAGACCATGTTTTCTTGAATTTATCTCCAAGGAAGGATATTATATGTTTCGGTAAGAAGGGTAAATTGAGTCCCAGGTACATCAGACCTTTCAAAATTATAGAACGAATTGGAGTTGTAGCTTATCGTTTGGAAATGCCTCCAAGTCTCTCCAAATTTCATGATGTGTTCCACGTATCACTGTTGAGAAAATACATGCCTGACCCAACGCATGTACTCACCTATGAGAAAATTGAACTGGAAACTGATCTATCTTATTGGGAATATCCTCTCAAAATTACCGATACAAGAGAACAAGTGCTAAGAAACCAGACGACTCGTTTGGTAAAAGTTCAATGGAGAAACCATAAGATGGAAGAGGCAACTTGGAATTAGAGGAACTTATAATGAAGAACCACCCGAATTTTTTTGTGCAGTAGTATTATAGAAATTTTGAGGACAGAATTATTTGAAGGATGGAAGAATTTAACACCCCAATCTTCCACGGTATGTTTCCCTTTGAATAACACAATAGCTTGCATTGTATGCAACTTTGAGATTCTAACACACCGCGACCAATCAAACTAGCCGTTATGAATAGTAATAACCACTTTTTGAAATTTTATAAATTTTATTTTTCAAAATGGAATTCATTTTTGAATTCAGAATATTGAAATTAGCTTAGGGTGAATTTTTGGTATTTTTTTGAAAACTTTCAATTTTTGATGAATAGTGAAGAACACTGTGCTGTTGGTTAAAACTGATTTTTTTTTAATAATTATTTATTTTATTTAAATTTACTTTAGGTCAAAATAGATATATAATACCTATATAATTTCATTTTAATTCATTAGAGTCATTTTATAAAAAGTTTATATATATAAAATTTTTATTGAACTTTTTACCGTCTTTACCCACCTCCTAGGAACATTTGAAAATTTGCATAAAACTTAATTTTACCACTTCTGTGAGTTAAATTTCAAAAATACAAGAGACACAGTTAATATCAGTAAGTAAAATGTGGTTCAATAAGATGAAAATAATTTTTGGTAAATAGTAACTTTTGACTTTTATTTACCACGATTAAAAGTAAATAACGTTTTTAAGGGTAAAAATGATATCATAATTACCCTAACACATGTCCTAATTCTATTGGACAAGTATAATTCTACCAAAAACAACCTCAGGAATAGAATATGATCCTCTTTGTTCCACATGAATTAGATTGGGACATTTATTGTTATTTTATTTAAAGAAGAGTTAAAAGAGTTAAATTCAAAGTTTAATAACTAAACCATTTTTAATATAGGGTTATACATAAGATAAATTCGACTATAAGTATTAATTATAAAGATAAAATTATTTCATACATAATGGTAATTTATTTATAATTTTTAGACATTAAATAATTTAATTTATTTATGACATAATGATGATGCATTAATTACATTATTGATGAAAGATTAAAATAATTGATATTATAAATATCCAAATAAATGTAATTTGAGGCTTTTTATGAATTAAATTAATTTTATAGGTTAATATGACATTTTAGGGTTGATTAAATAATTTTTTTGAAGTAATAATTATGTTATAAGTTTCACAAAAACCAAATACTAAATAGTATCAAAATTGACAAAATTGAGTTTAAAAAAATACTATATTATTAATTGATATAATATTAGTAAAAAAATAAGGTTCATCCTAAAGACTTGGATAAGGTTATATATATTAATAATTAACCACTTGGGGTTTTATTTCCTTTTTATAGTAATTTTATTAATCATATAATATAAAAATACAAAGAGACATGGTAAATGTCAAACTATTTAACTCAGAGTTAAATCTAAAAGATAAGGTTAATGTGGTGACCTAAAATTGGATAAAACCTATTGGTTGAAAGGTTTTAGACCCATAACTACCTTATACTCTAAATAAATCATTTTTGATCTATTAGAAACCGACAATTATTTTATTATAAAATAATATTTCAAGATTTTCCTAAACTGACCCTCACCTCTCTTATAAAACGGTACTTCCCACTCTCTTAATTTCACACCTCCAAAGCCATTTCTATCAGCCAACCCCTACCCAAATATCCTCAAAACATTCCTAAATTCACCCTAGAGGCCTTACTTTGGTCATAAAGATAACATATGGATCCCTTTCGATCAAATCAATAGGAAGACCCCGAAGAAGAGGTAAATATTTCATCACCTCTTTCAAGTTCTTTTCTTCTTCCACTTCCTCTTTATTTGTTGTATATATTATAAAATAATAACTCCAGTATCTTATATATACTATTATTTTATTATAAAACTTTTACAACCATATTCATTATTCTATCCATCATATGAATGACAAAGTCACCATACGTGCATACGTACGGCTTACTGTCTCCACGTCGTGGTGTAGTTTGTTATTCAAACACTTCATTATTTGGATGAGTATAATAATGAGAATAACTGATGTAAATAATAAATATAACATTTTATTGATTCTTTATATATGATATACCTTCAAATTATATACAATTTCACCATCAATATAATGATATTGTCGCTTGTGCGTACGTACGGATTACCGTCTCCACGAACGCGATGAGATTCATTCCCCATTGTAATCATTCAAGAATAATTTTCATTTTATGATTAAAAATAATTTTTAAGAACTTAATATAATTATGGATATGAATAAAATACATCCCATCCATAACAAAAATGGCTTACATAACTGAGCATATAAGGAAAACAGATCAGTTAACACCCGAAACAATGATATTACTAAAATATTATTAACAAAGCAATATTAGAGGATTATATATGATATCATATTTTTGTATATCATTTTTGTATAATTTAATAAAAATGATTTAACTATTATAAAGGATTTTAAAGTACCCTCTACCAAATAAAATTACAAGTTGAGGGTTAATTTCACAATCTCTTTATTATCCATGGTTGTTTTTATGTATCTACTATGACCTCTTTATCATCCACATCTGTGTTTTCTTAAAAAATGTATTTTAAAACATTTTTACTATTCACTAGAAAATGGGTTAAAGTATTTTATACCCTTATTTTACCTTATATGTTTTGAAAGGAATATTTCCTTCATTTTCCTAACAAGGTACTTTATGACCTTTTCGACAAAATTAAGATAAGAATGTGTTTTTATCTTATACAGTGAGTGTGGATATTTTCTGCTGTTATAACATGGTCAAAGCTTCCCATACAAGCTTATAAGAATATTTTCAAAATAAATGTTTTCTTTTATAATTATGTGACTTTTAAATGGTTTCAAAATAGAAAGAAGTATTTCTTTAAAAAAGTTTTCATTTCATCTATGTCAACATCCTTTGATGGATTTTAAACTTGTTTGAAGTTGATTTATTATGATAAAATCCTTCCATATTGTATTGAAGGTTTTGTGTTATGTTTGAAAGTGGATGTGTTATTTTTGTAACATTCATGGTTTATGAATAGAGTATTGACATTTCGTATGCTAGTTTTAATAAGAATGTTTATGTTAGGTTGAAACCCTTTCAAATGAGGAATTAATTGGACTTAGTAAGTGACAGGTAGAGCCCACTATAGCTCCTAGATGCATCAGTATGTCTCATGAGACAAAATAGTGTATTGTCACAAGGCCTTGACAAAATCTTTTTTGTAATGTTGGCACAAGGCCTTGACTATGTGGTTATGAAGTCTGGAATTATGCATTCCATCATTATGAAAGTGGCTATTGATATTGCATGTGATTATTCGACTAGTAGAATATCCATGTCAATAAGTAAATGGAATTATTTGATTTTATCTTTTCCATATTATGATGAAGTTTAATTTTAAAAGGCTTTTGTTTTAGTCTTATAAATTTCCTTAAATTTTTATGCTTATTTATGAAAGTTTCTTCTATATTTTTATCCTTACTAAGCATCTGATATCCCCCCTTTCTATGTTTTATTTTTCCCAGGATGTGAAGAAGTATTTTATGGTTGACCTGTATGGATAGGCTAAGGATATAAGTGTATTCAAAAGGGGACAAAATGTTGTTGATGTTTTTATTTGATGATGTAATTTAAAACTTATGAATGTATCTAGTACTTCTAAGGCTAATAAACTGATCAATATTTCGAGACATGATTCCGTATGTCATGCTAATGTTATGTAATAATGCATCGACTCTAGTAAACTGAGGTCAGAGAATTATATACATAAGTAATATTATTGGCCTATGATGAAGAAATACATAGTTTTTTTTCATAATGTTCCACCTGCCAATAGTTGAAGGATGAAATCAGCATCTTGCCAATATACTCCAGACATTTCTCATTATAGAGTGGAAGTGGGATGAAAAGATAATGTATTTTTTATAGTAATATTAGGGAATCCTCATGGATAAGATGCAATTTGGGTTATCATTGATTTCCTGATGAAGGTAGTCCATTTCCTACTCACCAAGGAGCATTCTACAACTGAAGAGCTTGTAATTCTTTTTGTCCATGAGATAGTACACCTATATGAGATACCATTGAGAATAATATAATATATATAATTATTTTAATTCTCTCTTATGGTTATTTTTATTGAAATCACTGGGCAATAATGTTCTTTTAAGCACTGCCAA
Organism: Viscum album; assembly: GCA_963277665.1. Taxonomy (NCBI): domain Eukaryota; kingdom Viridiplantae; phylum Streptophyta; class Magnoliopsida; order Santalales; family Viscaceae; genus Viscum; species Viscum album. The sequence goes on along the minus strand of OY728148.1, from coordinate 1,573,573,570 downwards.
CCACCCCCATACTAACATGTAGTTAGTGCATACCATAAATATCCTTAAAAAAATTCTTAGAGTTGATGCATCATCAAAATCATGAAATGAGTAATTTAATATGATGTTATAAAAGGTATAAATTTAACTAAGGTTTAAAGTAAATTCCACCCACCATGGTTTCTATAATATTAAAGACTAAGTCACCGGTAATGGAGATGCACTACTGATTTCAGTCAAAGGGAAGGGGATAAAGAAAGACAATTGCAAAGAAAGATTCAAAATTCAAAGGATTCAAGTTTATCCATTAAAAAGGAGTAAAAATACATTATAGATAAAATAAATTGAGATTAATGACCCAAATACAATTACAAGGCACGAGGGAACTCGAAGGTCACAAAATAAGAATAAAGACCACCTTTTCATGATAATTAATGACCATGTTAACTTAAGTAGTAAAATTACATCTTAAAGTTTCTTTTATCCATTTTATCCCTCCCATTTAATGTGATTATATAAATTTACTTATTTTCCATGTGGATATTTCATTTATGGCCTCAAATAAGTGTGTTAAGGTCCGCCATAATGTTAGATGTCAAAAGGTACAGGCTGGTCTAATTTGAATAACAATTGGGATTAAAATTTCATTCCAATCCCAAAAGTATTCTCCTCAAGTTGAATATATTCTACATAACCCTCTTATAGTTGGATAGTATTTTCACTAAAATCTATGTAATTTTCATCTTCAATGTATGGAGATAAGTCCCCAGTGTAAAACGTTGCAGAAACATCACCAATATCACCAAGTAAATTGATCTTATAGGTATTTTTTCCCACTATTTAAATTAATTTAAAATGTACTTTAACTCATGGTTCAAGATTTATAGTTTTTTTGGATGGAAATATCTCCCTTTGAAGGTGAATCCACACTTTGTCTCATGGTTAGAAAATGTTCTTCTTCCAATGCTTGTTAACTTTCCTCAAGTATTCTTCATTAGAATTCATTATTTTATCATGAATAGATTCATAAATATTCTTCATATTATTTTCCCTATTCAATACATAAATATTCACCTACAAATCAAGATTCAAAGAATGAAACTCTATAAGATTGATTAGATTTATGGTATAAACCTCTTTAAATGAAGAATGTCAGGTGGAAACACTTATTTATCTATTGTATTCAAATTTAAATTTTACAAGTATTAAATCTTAATCACTCATATATTTTATTCACTAATTTTATTATAATAAATACCAAAGTATGATTGGTAACTTCCATTTTCCCATCACTTTGAGGGTGATTGGAAGCGCAAAAAAGAAACTTCATATCGAATTTCCACCATAATTTCCTCAAAAAATAGATAAGAAATTTATTTTCTATATCGACCCTAGTATTTTAAAAATATCATTACATGATTTTAATCATAATTAAACATAAAATTAAAATCCAAGGATCATAAAGTATAGTGTCTTGGAATACTAGGTACATAATAAAACATCATAATTTTTTTTATTTAATCTCCATAATGAGATCCTGACTTCCATTATGCTCATACATCTATATTGGATAATCTGAAGATAACATGAAAAAAGGGATGATCTAAAAGCCCAGTAAGGGAATAAGCATAAGAATAAAGCTTTAGCACATGGGTTAGAAGGTATGTAATAATGATATAAAAAGGCATTAAACATATGAAATCATAACATTTGGACATGGAATCATATAAAAATATAGTCATATTAATGTGGAAGAAACATAAAAAATGACTTATCACAAGTCAAGGCTTGTTTCACTTAGAGGAGCACAAGTCAAGGTAAACCCCCAAGACTATTGCACATGGTAGCACAAGTCAAAGATAACCACCAAGAACATTGAACATAACGGCTCATTAGACTCAACTTTACCCAATGCATTGGAGCGCTATCTCGGAACACCAATTATAACATATTCATGAATATGATTTCCACATATAGAATTATACATAATCAATAATACATAAATATAAGGGTTCCAATGGAAAAAAATGGGTATCATAATCATGTCACAAAGCATAATAGATGGGAGTATCCTACAAGTGTCCATTAAATAGAGGAATTAAAACATACAAGAAAATTGATAAGTTAAAATAGGAATATATCATGGTTAGTGATGTCAAACAAAAGTGACAATATTTAAGAAGAGTATTTAAGAAATTTTAGCATTAAATCTTTTTAGTGCGGTTTTAAGGAAAATACTCAAGAGTCTTTAAAATTGAAAAGGGAATAATCTTTTTTATAAAACCAGAATTGAACCAAAAATGTTTTCATAACAAAAAGTATTATTTAATAAAAATAATTGCGGGTTAAAATAGATTACATAGTTCACTTGAAATTAGGTAAGAATTTCGAAAGTTCCCTTAAAACGGGTTTGCTTATTGGGAAGTTTTGTGGAGGAATCATTTAAAAACATGTATATACTTGAAAGATAATGATGAATGGAACTTGATACATGATTTTGGATCATGTAAAAATAATTTATAAAATTTATATAAAAAGAAAATATCACTTCATTTGGATAAAAATAATGATAGAGGAACCTGAAGGAATAATGGAGGTTCGGGTAGAATCCCTTACCTTAAGTATGATGTTGTTCTCCAATTGATATCAATGACCGGAATAATAAAATTAGGTTAATTAATTAATAATTACAAAACCTCTTTTACATGTAATTGAAATATTATAACCTTTTTGAGTTCATTCATAACCATTTTGATTGGTTATGTGGTTCAATTTCATTTTTCAGGTCCGTTTATTTCATGATCGATTTACTTATATACATGAATAGATAATCATGTAAAATGAAGATGGTTGTATATAATTAGAGTTATATTTTATTATTGAACATCTAGAAGGTTAAATGTTTGAAAATTTCATTTGGTTACTTATAGTGAAGATAAATCATTATATAAAACTTTAGTGATAACCTTTTGGGTTAATTAGCAGTTTTTGATCACAATGAACACATTTTGTTTTATAAATAAAAACCATGTGTAACAAAAGATTATATAACCATATATGAGAAATAGTAAACATATTATAGTATGGTTGAACCATAAGAATTATTTTAGGACTTTAATTGAAGATGATAATAGAAATTGAAAACCCATCGTCCTTGAATTTGGTTAATTAACACATCTCATATGGCATTTTTACTACTAGTATAAAAGAAGGGTAAAAAAGTGATAATAATAACTTATTACATTATAATAAAAAAATTATTGTACATTTATGTTACTAGATTTGTCCTAAGGGGAGAGGATTTGGTTTTTTGAGGAGACTAAAGGTTGATAGATGCGGGGGAGGAGCTTGGGGAGATATTTGAGTAGAATTTAGGCAAGGCACAGGGCTTGATAGCAGTGAAGCTAAGAAGGGGTGAGGGTGGTTTTTATAGTCGAGGAGAGGAGGGTTTTCTCAATATTGTATTTATTATTTTATTATATTCATCAATAAAAGAATTTTTTTTGATTCTTGGGACCAAAAACAATAACATTTTCATGTTAGTTCAAACCAAATTCCATTTACATCATCCATGACTCAATATTGATGCATAAATTAATTTATTTATCATTTATCATAAATTATAATATTTTACTATTCATGAAAATTTATGTATTTTAGAAAAATACCAAGAATTCACCAAATCCATTTTTTAATTTATAGAATCCAAAAATGAAATCCATTATTCGAAAATAATTTTATAAACATGATTAATTTAATTTTTAATTAAAATCATAATTTACTTGAAAAATATATATTTTAAAACTATAACTGATTTTATAATGCTTTCAAAAATTGCATAAGGTCATATAAAATAATCTTAAAACTATAAGACATAAAATTTTAATTTTATGAACAAATTTTAGGAAAATATATTTTCTTTTAAATTAAATAATTATTTGCAATTAATTATTTATGACTTACTAAAATACCAATACTTTTACTATGGTCATATTATCACTTATAAGACGCCTAAATTTTATTTATACATTCATGGGTGAGGTTACTATTTTTTTGGATGGTTTAATATTCATAAAGGTCAAATTAATATTTATAAGGGTAGGTTACTTTTCTTAAGGGTTGGTTACTATTCACTAAAAAATTAAGTTTGTTCCATCAGACCCCAAAAATCATCCTAAACGCAACCATGTATATCAAATTTTCAAAATTCAAATCATAAAAGAGACAATATTATGTTTAAAGGTCACGTAGTACTTAGTATTTCATTATGTTGTGATTTTATGTGATTATATGACATAATTATAAGAAGGGAATTTCCTTTGATTAATCCTTGGGTCATTACATTCTTCCCCCCTTATGAAATTTTTCCCTCTAAATTTCGTTTTACATTCTAAGACATAAATAGGTGCTGGTACTTTTCCTTCATTTCCTCCTCCAGTTCCCATGTTTCCTCTTCATACTTATGGTTCCTCTATAGTACATTGACCAGATGAGTAGTCTTGTTACGTAGAACTTTATATCTATGATCCAAGATCTTCACTGGCTCCTCCTAGTAAGAAATATCATTCTACAACGATACCACCTCTAAAGACAGTACATGTGAATAATATGGTATGTACTTTCATAATAGGGATACATGAAAGACATTGTGTACTTTAGACTTGGTAGGTGTAAGTTCTAGTCGATTGGCGATAGCTCCAACACGATCAAGAATCTCGAAGGGGCCGATTAATTAACATTCATTTCTTCCAAAATCTCATGACCTTCTTTTATGGAGATATGCATAGGAATACTATATCTCCAACTTTGAACTCAAGGTCCCATTGATGATTATCTGCATAACTCTTCTATCGACTTTGGGCTGTCTTGATGTGCTGTTTAAAGGTTTTCACCTTCTCCACCATTTCTTCGACCATTTCAAGTCCTAACAGCTTATGCTCACTATATTCATCCCAACATGCTGGTGTCCTACACCTTTTCCCATAAAGGGATTCATATGGTGACATTCAGATGCTCAAGTGGAAACTATTGTTGTAGGAGAATTCAACCTATCGAATATGTTGGTCCCATCCTCCTTTTAAGTCCATAGAACAAGATGTCAACATTTCTTCTAGTGTTTGAACAATTTGCTTAGATTGTCCATCAGTTTTAGATGATAGGCTATACTAAAGTTTAGTTCAGTGCTTAGAGCATACTGGAGACTTTTCCAGAACATCAAAGTGAATCTCATATCTCTGTTGGATACAATATATAGTTGTACTCTATGTAGTCTTACCACCTATTTGATATATATCTCTGGCATTTTATCCAATGAGAAGTCCTCTCAGATTATGATAAAGTGAACTATCTTTATAAGATGATCAATAATAACCCATATAGCATTGTTTCCTCTAGAAGTCCTTAGAAGTCCAGTGAAAAAGTCCATGGTAATGTTCTTCCACTTCCATGTTGGTATAGGTAGTGGTTTCATCATCCCCTTATAATTTTTCATCTCATCCTTCACTTTTTGACATACGAGGCACTTTGATGTATACTCAGAAATGTCCTCCTTCTTTTTTTCCCACCAACATTTCTCTCAGAGATCTCGATATATCTTTGTGCTCCCTGGGTGAATAGATAAGGTTAACCTATGTGTGTAATTAAAAATCTACTTCTATATCTCTAGATTAGATAGAACACATAATCGTGACCCAAATATTACAACTCCTTCTTCATCAATCTTGAACTCATAGGATTCTCCATTTATAATGGCTTCCACCCTTTTCTGAATTTCTAGATATTTTCTTTGAGAATAAATTATTTTATCTATGAGGGATGGTTAAGAAATAATTTTATAAAGGATTGATTATGTTCCCCCCTTAATGATTCCCATGTCCATCCTCTTCAAATCCAAGAATATTGGATCCTTCTCAATTCTCATCATTGATAAAGATGCATGATCCTTTCTACTTAGAGAATCCACCAACTTATTTTCTTTACTAGGATGGTATTGGATTGAGAAGTCAAAATAAATGATGAGATCTAACCATATTTGATGGTTCATATTAATCTCATTCTGTGTGAAAATATATTTGAGACTCTTGTGATCGATATATATCTCACACGTATCCCTATAGAGATAATTCTGCCATATTTTCAAAGAAAATATCACAAATCCCAAATCCAGATCATACATACAACAGTTTTGATCATGTATTTTCAGATTCCTTTATGCATAGGCTATCAATTTATCATTTTTAATCAGCACAAAACCTAATCCATTTATTGAAGCATAACTTTACACCACAAAGAGTTCTCCACTTATTGGGAGTGTGAAAACTAGCATACAGATTGTAAAGACGCTTAAAATTAAAGGGAAATGTTTTTGTTAATTTTCTTTGGAATTTTACAAGAACGCGGTTTCTGACGGCACCTGATTCCGAGTCCCGGTGTGCCCGGAATCAATTTCCGAAGTTTGGCTCGGGTACGTTCAGTGAACGAACGAGTGGGTTTTTCTAACTCTTGAACCGGTGCCCAGAATCGAATTCCGAGGGCACCGATGGAACCGCAGCACCGGTAATTGCTTAGGAACTGCTATTCCGGAGTTGCGTTTACATGAGTGTTGATGATAAAAATTGTGGAAGTTAATTTTATAATTACACTATAATTTTTATTATTTTTACTCTAAGTGTTAGTTCTTGATGGAAGTTGGGTAACCACCCAACCTCCCTTGGGAGGTTATGAGGGTGGTGTGGCCCACACGAACCCCACCGCTTCATATCCTCTAACCCCCCTCAACTCCCACTTTAATTTTGTTAACCTAAGTTATAACTTATGACTTAAATGTAATAAGTTTAATGAGGTGAGTTTTGTGTGGTTAAATTGAATTTCAAACTCTTGAAATTAAAATGGTTAGGTTGTGTTAATAAAATAATACTTGGTCTTATTTTATTATTGGTAGAGTTTTGCAACCTTGAGAGGATTGGGAAGCGTGAGTCTTCTTCTTCTTCAACCTCGATGAAGAATGCGAAGAACACCTCCGCCGAAGAACGCGACGTCTTCTTCCAACGACGTCTCCCCTTCGAACGTACCTCGATGACAACGGAATCAACATTCGTTCTCTGCGACATCGACCCACGACGTGACGTCTCTTTCCGCAATGGTTCTTCCGCGATGCCGTATCCGCGACACGACGTCCTTCTTCCGCATCGTCTCTTCTGCGACGGTTTTCTGTGATGAAATCTCCGTCAACGACTTCGAATCCTCACTTCGCGACGTCGACGTTCATTTTCCACGACGCCTGACCTCCGCGACGCTTGTCTTCCGCGGCTCGTTGACAAACACCACTCTTGAAACCGAGGTAGGGGATTATTTTATTTAATTATTTTTGTTCATGATTCTAGTTTATCGAACATCGTGGATATTCGACTAGATGTTATCGTTTAACGAGAGGGGGGCCAGACCGCACAAACACGGCCGAACCCCCTCCTATGTTCATGTTTGTTTCTTTGTGGATGGAATGGAATGGCGTGGTGCCGTCTCACCATGCGGGAATCACATGACAAGTATTACGCGCGACACCGTCACGCCGCCCCGTGGAAAGAAGTTTAAGAACGCGACGCCGTCGCGCCACGTCAAAGGAAACCGAAGACGCCTCGGCCAGAGCGGGGCCGCGGAGGAGGGGCGTGGTGCTGTCGCACCGCGCCGGACGAGAAGGGCCGCGGCCGGTTCCGGGCCGCGGCGGAGCAAGGTGGCCGGTGGCCAGACCGGGCTGTCGGCGTCGGAGACGGAAGGGGACCGGCCACCGCCGGTCCCGTTGAGAAGGAACTGGCCGGCCAAGTCGGGCCGACCATAAAGGAGGGAGCCGGGGGAATTAAATTCCCCTGGCCGGCTTCAAACGGCCCCCTTAATTGAAGGGGGCCCGCGGTTACATAGGGGGCAGGCGTCCCCCCCCCGTTTTGCTGAAACGGCTCAGCCAAAGGCCGAGCCAGACAGCGCGCTGGGCACGCTGTCCCCAGCCGGACCGGCGCCAGGCCAGTCTTCCAGGCCGGGCCGAGCCGGACCAGGTCGAACCGGTTCGGGCCAACCCAGGGGGTCTTGGGCCGGGTCGGTCCGGGCCCGAAACCTCCGTTTTCAGACCGTTTAGGTTCAAATGCCCATAACTCAGGCTACGGACCTACAATCGACGCGCCGTCAGCGGCAACACGATCCATGGAACGAGACGGTCGTTTCGGTATATCGCACTCATGGTTTCCGAATACTTTGAGTTTGGCCGGGTTGGTTCGTACACGAAACCAACCCGGCCCTCGGAGTAGAAACACTCATATCTTGAGCTACGGACGTCCGATTGACGTGTCATCGACTTTATTGAGTTACTCTTAGTGAGACTGATCTTTTGGCTTACTCCACCCGAGGTTTGGATGCAGGTGGAGTACGATCGGGTTGGTTTTGCCTTAAAAACCAACCGGGCCCCTGGGACGAAAAAACCAATAATTCTCAGACCGGGCGTCCGATTGACGCGCCGTTTGCGACGTTGAGTTCCTGTTGACGATACAGAACTTTTGGATACATCAACTCTGGACTATGTTTCAGTTGATGTATCAGCCTCTCGGCTCGTGGAGCGGACCCTCCCGAACGAGCTTGCTGTGTGCAGGAACCCTAGAGCTGGTTGCGACTACTACTGTGACGACGACGACTATGCAGAGATCCTCAGTGGATTCGACGACGATGACTACAACACTCAGTGATCCTATGTGGATCAGTGCTACCGATCATGTGTGGGTCCGATCCTATGTGGGTCAACGCTCAGCAGTTCTGTGTGGGCCAGCGCCTACAGATCTTGTGTGGGTCCGATCCTGTGTGGGTCTTTGCGGGGGTTAGTTTCCTACCGATCCTGTGTGGGTCTTTGCGGGGGTTAGTACCTATCGATCCTTTGTGGGTCCGACGAATTAGATGGATCAGTGATCATCTCTATTGTCTTCGAAGAAGTATACCTGTGTGAGCTGAATCCTGTTTTCTTTCCTGTGTGGATTGTGTTGTGCTATCCTATGTGGATTACATTTTGCTTTCCTATGTGGAATACATATACTTTCCTGTGTGGACTGAGTTGTAATTGGGCTTGGAGGTTGGAGCGTATTGGAATTGATGACTTAGGTATATGTATGGGCATATACCTAAGCAGTGTCGGTTGTTACTTCGTGATTGTATCTTTCCTTTTTGGTTTATCCTTTGTGGATTTTGGGAGACCTTCGGGGGTCTCAGGGTCCCTACTGAGTATCTTATACTCACCCCTCCACGGGATATGCCCGCACTACGTTGTGTTGGTTGCAGACGACAGATAGCATTGATCGTGGTTGAGGCTTGCAGAGCAGGACAGTACCTGGAGGTGGACCACTGGGCGGGACGTACTCGGAGCGGACGGCGGGACCCGAGGAGCAGTGGAGCTATTTGTACCCACCCTTCAGGTGGGATTTCCAGTGGACAGCTCGGCGTAGTGGCTTTTACTTTTCAGTTGCTGTTTTCCCTTTCAATTTGTACTTTACTTTCAGTTTGGGTTTGTATACTGGCCCACTTACTTTTCCGCACTTACTGTTGTACCAGTTTTACTTAGTGTTTAGTTTTTCCGCTTGCTTACTCTATAGTGCTTGTTTACTTTACAAAGGCAATACCTTCCCTTTTTACCGGGATTTACGCCTTGGTGCTAGTCGCCAGCCCCTGGCCTATGGAAGGAGGGCTTGGGGTGGTCACGGCACGGGCCCCGAGGACGGGTCATGACAAATTGGTATCAAAGGAGTTCGGTTCTACCGCAGACTCTGATCTTTCTTCTATGTGAAGAAATAATGTTAAGCATATTGGGTGTGGTTATCAGTCCAGGGAGTCCAGTGTTGTTGCGGCGACCGACGTATCTGTACACTAGGACCATGACTTCTGATTTCCAACTTAATGCACGAAAACATTGATTACGTGTGTGTTTCCAGTTTTCTTTGTGATTACTTTATGTCAGCTCACCAGGTATACTGTTCTGACCGTGGCGCACCTATTTCCTTTTCAGGATGGCCCCACGACGGTAGCCAGCTAGGGTTTCGAGAGTCGAGCGTGACGACAACCCACCGAGCGACGAGGCCTAGGTGCAGGGCCCTTTGTCAGCAGTGGCACCGGCGGTATCCCTACCCACCGAGCCACCGATGCTTCCAGCACCAGCCGCTGACGATGCATGTCACCTCAGCGCACTGCATGAGTTCTAGTGCCAGCGACCGCCCAGGTTCCACGGGGAGATGGACCCCCAGACAGCCGAGGACTGGCTGGAGGCAGTCGTACGAGTTTTCAGGCTGGTGAGGACACCAGCAGACCTCATGGTGATCCTCACTGCGAGCCTACTGCACGCAGCAGCGGGCCGATGGTGGAGCTTGATGCTCCAGGTGCACGATGAGGCATCTCTACTTTGGACGGACATTGAGAGCCTCTTCCGCTCGGATTTCGTCCCAGCCACCCTCCGTGCGGTGCGCATTCAAGAGCTTCTTCAGCTGCGGCAGGGCAGCATGACGGTCGGCCAGTACTCGGCGAGATTTACCGATCTCTCGCACTACTCAACCGACATGGTACGTGACCCATTCTTCCAGGCCTGGACCTTTGACCAGGGATTGAGACACGAGATCAGGGCATCGCTGATCTCCCTCAGCATTCCAACTCAGACAGGAGTACTGGAGCGAGCCCTTTTGATCGAGAGCTTTCTTGCTGAGTCTACACCAGCGCCGAGACCCACCGCTGGGCGGCACGTAGCAGAGTCTTCTGCAGCAGGCAGTCGACGGATGACTCAGGGGTCCAGGAAGACCAGACCCTCAGGCATACGACCTCATGACACTGGCTCAGCAGTGCGGGGAACACAGCTCAGAGCCAGTCTTTCGAGAGGCAGACAGTTCTACTCGTGCGACGGGCACGACCACATGGCTCGTGATTGCCCGACCCGTCGTGCCGAGGAGCAGCAGACAGTTGAGGGACCAACGAGGCAGAGGTATAGGGTCGACCGTGGCGGTCCGTAGGGAGGAGGCGGACGAGGCAGAGGAGCTGGCCGAGCAGCAGGTGGTGGGCGACGCTTTGAGGCTCTACCACCACCACCACCAGGAGGTCCACCCCAACCACAGGGAGCTGGAGGGCAGAGACAGGCACAACTCCAGGCAGCAGGGGCCTATGACCACGTCGCGCTCGAGATGATTCGAGGTACTATCTGTGTCTATTCCACCATTGCTGCAGTACTTATAGACACAGGAGCGAGTCACTCTTTCATAGCCGCTGCCCTTGTTCGGAGCTCGGAGATTCCGACAGAGCCATTGGCTCGATCCTTACGTCTAGAGACTCCTACGGGAGCAGACTCGATGATTACGCACTGGTTCCGGCAGTGTGAGCTTACTCTAAGAGGCTAGAGCTTTGACTGGGATCTTCTTTTAGCAGCATCGAGGCCTTACGACGTCATCTTGGGCATGGATTGGTTGTCTACGATCCATGCACAGATTGACTGTTTTAGGCGCAAGGTGCGATGTGTACACACCGAAGGGAGCAGGTTCACCTTCACCGGCGAGAAGGGAGCCTTTGCAGCTCAGGATGGACTTCCGCAAAGGAGAGGACAACCCATCACTCATCAGTTGGCTAGCCTCATCCTAGGAGCAGTTGACGTGCGAAGTCGTGGTTTTCCTCCAGTGGTGGATCATTTTGCGGACGTTTTTCCCAATGACGTTCCAGGACTACCTCCTCGCAGAGAGGTAGACTTTTACATTGACCTGTACCCCGGAACAACCCCGATATCGACTCCAGTATATCGGATGGCCCCCGCCGATCTTCGAGATCTACGGGTACAGTTGGAGGACTTGTAGGGCAAGGGATTCATCCGTCCTAGTGTTTCACCCTGGGCTTCCCCGATTTTGTTCGCCAAGAAGGCGGACGGGAGCTTGCGACTTTGTGTCAACTATCGTCGCCTGAACCATGTGACAGTGAGGAACAAGTATCCGCTACTGAGGATTGATGACCTCTTTGATCAGCTCAAGGGAGCACGATGGTTCTCGAAGATAGACCTCAGGTCAGGCTATCATCAGATCAGAGTTCGAGACGAGGACGTGCAAAAGACGGCCTTCAGATGTCGGTATGGCCACTATAACCAATTCTCCAGTAGTGTTCATGGCCTTCATGAACAGGATCTTTCAGCCATACCTCGATCAATTTATCGTGGTCTTCATCGACGACATTTTGATTTACTCGACGACTGAGGAGGAGCATGCCTACCACTTGTGGGTTGTACTAGACACACTCCAAGAGCACCAGCTTTATGGTAATCTCTCGAAGTGCCAGTTCTGGATACACGAGGTCCACTTCTTGGGACACATCATCTCTGAGGCGGGAGTTGCAATGGATCCTATGAAGATCGAGGCAGTGCAAGCTTGGGAGCCACCCAGGAACATGATAGAGGTGAAGAGTTTCTTGGGACTAGCTGGATACTACCGGAGATTCGTGCCAGACTTCTTATGACAACCCTGCTTTTTATTACAACTTAAACATGCTTTATTACATAAAACTTCACTTGGTACAACAAAGAAGATCGAGAGGTTTAGTGTCTTTGGGGCTTAGGATCATTACATAAAAACTTTAAACTTGAAATAAAACATCCTTATTGAAAACTTCCTTTACATGACCACTACATTCCTTCGTACTTAGCATTGCATGGGATAACCTGAGGACATGCATAAAAAAAGGGTGAGCTATAAAGCCCAGTAAGGGAGTACATAATGAATAACATGAGGAGTACAATACATGTTAGGCAATAGGCATATCAATAGAGCATATGAGAGACATGAACATAAAGGCGTGATAAAGCATGATAATCATAACATGGAAATGTGGCAACAACACTTAACATTGAATTAGCATGAGCCAAGGCTCATTGCACATGGAGCATGAGTAAACCCTCATTGCACTTGAAGCACGAGTAAACCCTCGTTGCACTTGAATTAGAATGAGTAAACACTCATTGCACATGACGTATCATGATACTATACTTTACCCAATGCATTGGAGCGCTATAAAGGGCGCACCCTTCTTAAACATTTCATTTCATGCATAAGTGTGCCACATGGATCATAAAACAAGGATTCATAAAACATAATCATTTCTTCCACGATAAAGGAATGTGGAATTCATACATGGAACATTACAATCAATATGTATATGTGCATAAAGGTGAATACCCTTGATGGAGAAATGGGCATGGTATTCACTACACAAAGACATTGGCTTAGAAAATCGGTGCGATTTCGGCAGCGTAACGGCGTGACATAAGAATTCATAAAAAAGGTTGATGAGAGAGAAAGGGGTTCCTCATCATATTTACATGTAATGGACAGTAAGGAGGTCATATATATACATGTCCCAACAATTGAAATGGAATTTAAATTCATGATACAAAAGTATTGCTTGAATGTAAAAGAAGAGAGAGAAGTTCCTTTCGGAATTTCGGCATAGTAACGGGTGTACATGGGAGGCATTTAATGAGAGAGAAAGGGTTCTCCCATCATTAAAACAGTAAGAGGGAAGTATGGGGGAGGTGTGAAACCATACCCCAACATTCATAAATGAAATAAAAAGGGCAATAACAACTTAAAGAAAATTGACAAAAAATGAGAAAGGAAGAAAAAACCCTTACTTGGAAATGTGCTTCCAAAGGCTAGAGAGAGGCTTGTGAGAGGCTTCTTAGGAGCTTGGGGCACCTTGAGAGGATTCTAGAGAGAGTAGGGCAGAGGTTGGACGAACTTCAAGGGCTTTGAGTGAGGAGGAAGTGGGAGCTTGGGTGGGTTTATATAGGAAAGGTGAGAGAATTCTTTATTATTTAGGTTTGGGACCCCTTATATTAAAATAATCCAAACCACAAACCATCCCATGGTATTTGCCCATGGTTTCTGGAAAAGGAAAGAGGAAAAAAATATTTTACAAGAACAAGGTCCGAACTTATTAAAAAGTTAGGGTTGCTTATGTGGAGGTGAGTCACACTCCCATGGAAATTAATTTAAAAAGGCAAAGTGTTGAATAAGTCTTGAGGGCTCCATTAATGCTTTGAAAAGTGAGTCAAACAAACCCAAAACCTCATTATTTTAATGATAAAACACATATTGGCCGAAAATAAGGATTATGGTATTTTATTACATCACCATTGGGTCATTATGATGTCATAAAACACATTATATATTTAAATGGTATTTAATTTTTACCCAAAAATTTGACTGTCTCAGAAAATTATGAAAAATTCACCGTTGGATAATTTCGACGTCCTGATTCAAAAAATAATATTTATTTTATCTAAATAATTTTCTAAATATGTGAATTTTTACTTTTAAAATAAAAACCGACATTTATAAAAAATTCACGGGTTTTGACAGAAATGGCTTTCAAACCTTAATAAAAATTTTAATTGCATTCATAAAATTATAAGATCATTTATATTTAATAAAAATTAATTTAATATTAATAATAATATTTTATTAAAATATTATTTAATTCAAAAATCCTTTAATTTAATAAAGTATAATTCTTAATTAAATAATAACTAAAAACACCATTTGTACTTTTAAAAACTAATTACAATGTATCAAAAATGACTAGAAATTATATTCATTATTATATACAAAAGTAATGTACATGAACATGGTGCTACTTATTTGTTACATAACCCCTTAAAATAGCCGCATAAGACCTAAGGGTAAGGTGTGCGATGGTGAGAGACTCTTGGGGTTGCTCGGATAACATCGCTCGAGTGGTAATCTCTATCAACTTCCATTTTTCCCGTAGACGATCACGTTCGAGCTTGAATTGATGAAGCTCAGCTTGGGCTTGGTCAAGGGCAAAGCCCAAAGACGCCACCTCCTTTCCGAGCTCCGACAAATGGGCTTCGTAAGGGGAAATTCTACTGGATGAGGCCATCGCTTCCTTTGTCTGAGTAGAAAATTGGTTCGTTAAAGCCTTATATTTAAACTACCCAGATGATCACTGTTCAACGGCTATAAAAGTAACGGTCACAAATCTTAACGTTAAACTAAAGAAGTTGACATCATATAAAAACATAAAGAAACATTTAACTGGATCAAGAGGGATTTTACATTAATGAAATTTTGGGTCGTTACAACATTCCCCCCTTAAGAAATTTCGCCCTCGAAATTTTCCTTTTCCCACACTAAAACAAATGTGGGTAACTTAGCTTCATCATATCCTCCGACTCCCAAGTTGCTTCTTCAAACTTGTGGTTTCTCCACAACACCTTGACGAGGGGCATTGTCTTATTTCGTAGAACTTTTTCTCTACGATCCAAGATCTTCACTGGTTGCTCCTCATAAGAAAGATCGTCTTCTAATTGTACCACCTCAGAAGAGAGTACATGTGAAGGGTCTAGTATGTACTTCCTTAAGAGGGATACATGGAAGACATCATGCACCTTGGCCATAGTAGGTGGAAGTGCTAGTCGATAGGCCACAGCCCCAACACGATCAAGAATCTCGAAGGGGCCGATGTACCTTGGACTTAACTTCCCTTTCTTTCCAAACCTCATGACCTTCTTCCACGGAGATATGCGTAAAAACACCATGTCTCTGACTTTAAACTCAAGGTCTCATCGACGATTATCTGCATAACTCTTCTGCCGACTTTGGGCTGCCTTGATATGCTGTTGAATGGTTTTCACCTTCTCCACCATTTCTTCGACCATTTCTGGTCCAAGCAGCTTACGTTCACCGACCTCATCCCAACATGCCGGTGTTCTGCACCTTTTCCCATATAGGGCTTCATATGGTGCCATTTGGATGCTCGAGTGGAAACTATTATTATAAGAGAACTCAACTAGAGGAAGATGTTGATCCCATCCTCCTTTAAAGTCCATTGAGCATGCTCTCAACATATCCTCAAGTGTTTGGATAGTCCGCTCGGATTGGCCATCAGTTTGAGGATGATAGGCCGTACTGAAGTTCAGTTCAGTATTCAGAGCATGTTGAAGACTCTTCCAAAACTTAGAGGTAAATCTTGGATCTCGGTCCGACACAATAGATAGTGGTACTCCATGCAACCGTACCACTTCCCTGATATATATCTGTGCCAGTTGATCCAAAGAGAAATCCTCTCGAATAGCAATGAAGTGTGCAGTCTTTGTAAGACGATCCACAATAACCCAGATTGCATTGTTGCTTTTGGATGTCCTTGGAAGTCCAGTGACGAAGTCCATGGTGATGTTCTCCCATTTCCATTCTGGTATGGGCAATGGTTGCATCATCCCCTTAGACTTCTGCCTCTCTGCCTTCACTTGCTGACACACCAGGCACTTTGATGTATATTCGGCGATCTCCTTCTTCATATTATCCCACCAAAAGTTTTCTCGGAGATCTCGATACATCTTTGTGATCCCTGGGTGAATAGAGAAATTTGAACTATGTGCATCATCCAAAAGTTCCTTCTTCAGCTCCGAACTTGATGGGACACATAGTCTTTTCCCAAACCGCACAATTCCTTCTTCGTTAACATTAAACTCTGAGGATTTTCCCTTTTTGATAGCTTCCACTTTTTCTTGGATTCTCGCATCATCCTTTTGAGCATCCTTTAACCTTTCCAAAAGAGATGGTTGAGCAATCATTTGTGAAAGGATTGATGATGTTACCTTCTTTATGATTCCCACGTCCATCTTAGTCAAGTCTAAGAAGATTGGATCCTTCTCAATTCTCATCATTGATAGAATTGCTGGATCCTTTCTACTTAGGGCATCCGCCACCTTGTTCGCCTTCCCAGGGTGGTAATGTATTGAACAGTCATAATCCTTTATGATCTCTATCCATCTTCTCTGGCGCATATTAAGCTCTTTCTGTGTGAATATATATTTAAGACTCTTGTGGTCAGTATATATCTCACATTTCTCTCCATAGAGATAATGCCGCCAGATTTTCAAGGCAAAGATTACCGCCGCCAACTCCAGATCATGCGTTGGATAGTTTCGCTCATGGATTTTCAACTGCCTTGAGGCATAGGAAATCACTTTATCATTCTGCATCAGCACACATCCTAAGCCCTTCTTCGAAGCATCACTGAATACCACAAAAATCTCCCCACTTGTGGGTAAAGTGAGCACAGGTGCAGTGATAAGCCTCCTTTTCAACTCCTTGAAGCTTTCTTCGCATTCATCACTCCAAGCAAACTTTACTCACTTTCGAGTTAGCTTGGTAAGAGGGTCGGACAATCGTGAGAAGTTTCTCACAGATCGTCGATAATATCCAGCTAACCCCAGGAAGCTACGGATATCAGTTACCGATGTTGGCCTCGGCCATCCCTCAATTGCATCTGTTTTGGAGGGGTCCACAGATATCCCATTGCTTGTGATGATATGGCCCAAGAATGAGACCTCCTTCAACCAGAACTCACACTTGCTGTACTTGGCATAGAGCTTCTCCTTGCGCAAAGTCTCCAGTACAGTTCTTAAATGCTCCTCATGGTCCTCCTTGGTTTTGGAGTATATTAGAATATCATCTATAAAGACTACCACAAATTTATCTAGGTAATCTCTAAAGACTCTATTAATCAAGTCCATGAATATTGCTGGAGCATTGGTGAGTCCAAAAGGAATTACTATGAATTCATAGTGCCCGTACCTTGTACGAAAAGCAGTCTTGGGGATATCTTCATTCTTCACCCTTACTTGATAATATCCCGACCGCAAGTCAACCTTGGAGAAGTATTGTGCTCCACGCAGCTGATCAAACAAGTCATCGATTCTTGGGAGAGGATACTTGTTCTTTATCGTGATTTTGTTAAGTTCACGATAATCGATGCAAAGCCGCATTGACCCATCCTTCTTCTTGACGAAGAGGACTGGTGCACCCCATGGTGATGCACTTGGGCGTATAAACCCTTTATCCAGATTCTCCTGTAGTTGTTTCTTCAGTTCTTCAAGCTCAACCACAGCCATCCTATATGGAGTCTTGGATATTGGTAGCGCCCCAGGTATAAGTTCAATTGAGAACTCAACATCTCTTCTTGGAGGAAGACCAGGAAGTTCCTCGAGAAATACTTCAGCGAATTCCCTCACAATAGGCATTTCTTCAAGGGTGGTTTCTTCCTTGGATTCAATCATCTGAGCCAGATATGCATGCTCATAAGGCAGTAATATCCATGCTTGAGATGATGGAGCTAAAGGAGATTCATCTTCCTCCTGACACTTGTAAAGAATCGGGGGTCGATTCTCCATATGGAGTGTGATTTCCCTCTCCCGACAATTTATGTTGGCTCTATATAAGGAAAGCCAATCCATGCCAAGAATTGCATCAAATTCCACCAAAGGGAGTATGACGAGATTCGCCGGGAAATTCAATCCACAGATTATAACAGGGGAGGACTTATACTCATGGGATGAAATGATTGCCCCATTTGCCGTACTCACCGACATCTTTACTTCCATGATTTGTGGTGGTGCAAGGATTGTTCTACTAAACTTTTGAGATATAAAAGAATGCGTAGAACCTGAATCAAAAAGTACGTTCGCTATTCTTGAATGAATAACTAGCGTACCTGTCACCACTTCGTTGTCGGGGTTCACTTCGGCAGAAGTGATGGCAAAAGCTCTTCCTTGCTGTCTTGGAGGTTGTTGATTGCCTCCGATAACCCTTGGATTAGGGCACTGATTCGCAAAATGACCCGGTTCTTTGCATTTGAAGCATTGAACAACGCGTTGAGGTTCGAACGGAGCGTTCCTCCCCTCCGTCGCAGCCGCGGGTCCTTCTTGCTGACAGTTAACAGCTAGGTGCCCTTCTCTTCCACACTTGAAGCATTTTCTTGTCCCCCTAAGGCAATTTCCAGGGTGCTTCTTTCCACACTTTTGGCAAGTGGGGTGCTGGAATTTCTTAGCGCCGTTGGATTTATCCATCGGACCACCAGCATTGAAGTCCACCTTCCGCTTCTTGTCCCCATGATACCCCTGTGATTCTACGATCTCCATTTCAACCTTGAGGGCACATCAGACAATTTCCTCATAGCTGTCGAAGTCACGGATCGCTAATGCTTTCCGCAAGCTAGGCTTCAGCCCACCAAAGAAGCGGTCAACCTTGCATTCGGGGGTAACGACAAAGCCGGAAGCGTATCGTGCAAGCCTTGTGAAGTTTGCCTCGTACGCTCCCACAGATTCCTCATCTTTCTGCTTGAGGGAAAGGAAGTCCCTTTCCATCTTAAGACGGAGGGTGCGTGGAAAATATTTATCGAAAAACATCTTCCGGAATACCTTCCATTCTAAAGCCTCGATCTCCTCCTCAGGCTTCGTATTTTTGATCAACTTCCACCATTGATCAGCTTCACCCTCCATACGATAAGACGCCAGGAGAACCTTCTCTTTTTCAGAGCATTGGAGGATGGAGAATATCTTTTCAATGGAGTTGATCCATTGTTCAGCAATCGTGGGATCGGATGATCCACTAAAAGTAGGAGGCCTTTGTCTCATGAAGCTTTCAATAGCAACTTGTTCTTTCTTAGGGGGGGTTGAACGTTCCTCTTGACCAGTGTTTCTATTCAAAACTTGAGTTAGCTGAGAGAGAAGCGTGACAAAGTTCGCGATTCCCACTCCCATTGGATTGTGCATCTCATAAGTACAATCATCACACTGATCTTCACAACGGTTGTTAGCCCGAGTTCTCCTATTACCGGCCATTGGCTGGAATAAAAGGAAAGTTAGGGGTAACACAGAAAGGGTAATCCAAAGACAAAAGTTGATGACTTATAAATAAACTTTAATCTCTTTAACTCATGAGTCTATAGGATTCAATCCAGGCTTTTCATGATCTTCCTTCTAACATATATTCTTAGGGGCATTTTTCCCTTAATAAGGGTTCATACTAAGATTGTGAATTTATCAAAACATATCCCCCGGGAGTGTCGTAACCAAGAGTGCAGCAAGGCCCGTTGTCGTGCACCAGTTCCCGTTCGAGTCTAGCTCAAAGCGGTGTTTTCGGGTTTTACCCCTAGGATACATCTGTGCCAGAGCCGCCTCTACCTGCTCGTATCCAGACAGGGATGTATTTGTTTGATAAACCACTTACTTAGTATTTACCAAAACTTAGGGATGTTTTTATTATGATTAGTCTTGTATCTAAGGCTTTACTAGGGTTTCCTAATCCCAAAAATAACTAAACCTATCCTCTGATACCAACTATGACAACCCTGCTTTTTATTACAACTTAAACATGCTTTATTACATAAAACTTCACTTGGTACAACAAAGAAGATCGAGAGGTTTAGTGTCTTTGGGGCTTAGGATCATTACATAAAAACTTTAAACTTGAAATACAACATCCTTATTGAAAACTTCCTTTACATGACCACTACATTCCTTCGTACTTAGCATTGCATGGGATAACCTGAGGACATGCATAAAAAAAGGGTGAGCTATAAAGCCCAGTAAGGGAGTACATAATGAATAACATGAGGAGTACAAAACATGTTAGGCAATAGTCATATCAATAGAGCATATGAGAGACATGAACATAAAGGCGTGATAAAGCATGATAATCATAACATGGAAATGTGGCAACAACACTTAACATTGAATTAGCATGAGCCAAGGCTCATTGCACATGGAGCATGAGTAAACCCTCATTGCACTTGAAGCACGAGTAAACCCTCGTTGCACTTGAATTAGCATGAGTAAACACTCATTGCACATGACGTATCATGATACTATACTTTACCCAATGCATTGGAGCGCTATAAAGGGCGCACCCTTCTTAAACATTTCATTTCATGCATAAGTGTGCCACATGGATCATAAAACAAGGATTCATAAAACATAATCATTTCTTCCACGATAAAGGAATGTGGAATTCATACATGGAACATTACAATCAATATGTATATGTGCATAAAGGTGAATACCCTTGATGGAGAAATGGGCATGGTATTCACTACACAAAGACATTGGCTTAGAAAATCGGTGCGATTTCGGCAGCGTAACGGCGTGACATAAGAATTCATAAAAAAGGTTGATGAGAGAGAAAGGGGTTCCTCATAATATTTACATGTAATGGACAGTAAGGAGGTCATATATATACATGTCCCAACAATTGAAATGGAATTTAAATTCATGATACAAAAGTATTGCTTGAATGTAAAAGAAGAGAGAGAAGTTCCTTTCGGAATTTCGGCATAGTAACGGGTGTACATGGGAGGCATTTAATGAGAGAGAAAGGGTTCTCCCATCATTCAAACAGTAAGAGGGAAGTATGGGGGAGGTTTGAAACCATACCCCAACATTCATAAATGAAATAAAAAGGGCAATAACAACTTAAAGAAAATTGACAAAAAATGAGAAAGGAAGAAAAAACCCTTACTTGGAAATGTGCTTCCAAAGGCTAGAGAGAGGCTTGTGAGAGGCTTCTTGGGAGCTTGGGGCACCTTGAGAGGATTCTAGAGAGAGTAGGGCAGAGGTTGGACGAACTTCAAGGGCTTTGAGTGAGGAGGAAGTGGGAGCTTGGGTGGGTTTATATAGGAAAGGTGAGAGAATTCTTTATTATTTAGGTTTGGGACCCCTTATATTAAAATAATCCAAACCACAAACCATCCCATGGTATTTTCCCATGGTTTCTGGAAAAGGAAAGAGGAAAACAATATTTTACAAGACCAAGGTCCGAACTTATTAAAAAGTTAGGGTTGCTTATGTGGAGGTGAGTCACACTCCCATGGAAATTAATTTAAAAAGGCAAAGTGTTGAATAAGTCTTGAGGGCTCCATTAATGCTTTGAAAAGTGAGTCAAACAAACCCAAAACCTCATTATTTTAATGATAAAACACATATTGGCCGAACATAAGGATTATGGTATTTTATTACATCACCATTGGGTCATTATGATGTCATAAAACACATTATATATTTAAATGGTATTTAATTTTTACCCAAAAATTTGACTGTCTCAGAAAATTATGAAAAATTCACCGTTGGATAATTTCGACATCCTGATTCCAAAAATAATATTTATTTTATCTAAATAATTTTCTAAATATGTGAATTTTTACTTTTAAAATAAAAACCGACATTTATAAAAAAATTCACGGGTTTTGACAGAAATGGCTTTCAAACCTTAATAAAAATTTTAATTGCATTCATAAAATTATAAGATCATTTATATTTAATAAAAATTAATTTAATATTAATAATAATATTTTATTAAAATATTATTTAATTAAAAAATCCTTTAATTTAATAAAGTATAATTCTTAATTAAATAATAACTAAAAACACCATTTTTACTTTTAAAAACTAATTACAATGTATCAAAAATGACTAGAAATTATATTCATTATTATATACAAAAGTAATGTACATGAACATGGTGCTACTTTTTTGTTAAATAACCCCTTAAAATAGCCGCATAAGACCTAAGGGTAAGGTGTGCGATGGTGACAGACTCTTGGGGTTGCTCGGATAACATCGCTCGAGTGGTAATCTCTATCAACTTCCATTTTTCCCGTAGACGATCACGTTCGAGCTTGACTTGATGAAGCTAAGCTTGGGCTTGGTCAAGGGCAAAGCCCAAAGACGCCACCTCCTTTTCGAGCTCCGACAAATGGGCTTCGTAAGGGGCAATTCTACTGGATGAGGCCATCGCTTCCTTTGTCTGAGTAGAAAATTGGTTCGTTAAAGCCTTATATTTAAACTACCCAGATGATCACTGTTCAACGGCTATAAAAGTAACGGTCACAAATCTTAACGTTAAACTAAAGAAGTTGACATCATATAAAAACATAAAGAAACATTTAACTGGATCAAGAGGGATTTTCCATTAATGAAATTTTGGGTCGTTACACTTCTCTAGAGTTGCATCACCACTCTCAGCTTTGACGAAGAAGGGGAAACCCTTCGTGTGGTCATACAGATGTCAGAAGAGCTTCCAGGAGCTGAGACAGAGATTGACCAGCGCACCTGTCTTGAGGTTGCCTAAGGAGGGAGTAGGGTACGTAGTTTACTGCGATGCATCAGGGACCGGACTCGGATGTGTCCTGATGCAGGAGCGGGCATTGATCGCCTATGGATCACGTCAGTTGAGGCCACATGAGCAGAACTACGCTACCCATGACCTAGAGTTAGCAGCAGTAGTCTTCGCCCTAAAGACGTGACAACACTATCTGATGGGAGAGCGTTTTACAGTCTTTTCTGATCACCAGAGTCTCAGGTATATCTTCTCGCAGAAGGACCTGAATCTGAGACAACGGCGATGGCTCGAGCTCCTCCAGGAATATGACTTTGAGATAGTCTATAGTTCTGGAAAGGGGAACGTGGTAGCCGATGCCCTCAGCAGGAGGACGGGCATTCAGCTACTTGAGGAGGCGACAGAGCATCTAGCCTCTTTGCAGATATCCTTCGTGGATAGAGATGGGGAAGCCTTCCTTCATTCTCTCACAGTCACTCCTCCACTACTACAGCGAGTCAGAGAGGCACAGCGTGGGGACACCGACTGTGAGACGCGACATGCACAAATATCCTCCGGACAGGCACCTGATGGTTTCTCCTTCGGAGCAGAGCATGACATCCTTTTCAGAGGACGTACCTTGGTACCAGTTGCTTTACAGGAGGAGGTGCTGAGAGATTTTCACACTTCTCCCTTGGCGGTACATCCTGGAGTGGCGAAGATGTACCAGGACCTCAGATGACATCACTGGTGGCCGGGCATGAAGAAGGCTATGGCAGAGTTCGTTTCTCAATGCCTCACCTGCCAGCAGGTGAAGGCTGAGCACCAGGTACCAGCAGGCTTGGTACAACCCTTGGAGGTTCTGGAGTGGATGTGGGGCGGAATATCTATGGACTTCGTGACTGGACTTCCATGTACTTCCAGAGGTCACAACTCCATTTGGGTGATTGTCGACCGACTCACCAAGTCGGCTCACTTCTTACCCATTAGAGAGTAGGGCTCAGTGGAGAGCTTGGGATGTCTTTACGTTCAGGAGATTGTACAGCTTCACGGTGTTCCATCTTCTATCGCCTCCGATCGAGATGCTCGTTTTACTTCACGGCTTTGGAAAGGGTTACATGACGCGTTCGGGACGCAGCTACGTCTGAGCACCGCCTTTCACCCTCAGACGGATGGTCAGACGGAGAGGACCATTCAGACTCTCGAGGACGTGCTCTGCGCATGTGTCCTTGACTTTGGTCATAGCTGGGAGGACCACCTACCCTTGGTGGAGTTTGCGTACAAAAATAGCTACCACTCCACCACCGGGATGGCACCGTACGAGGCGTTGTACGACTGACCTTGTAGATATCCTTTGTGCTGGACAGACCCTGGGGAGTTAGAACTTGTGGGGCTGGAGATGGTCCAGTCCACGACAGAGAAGGTCCAGGTCATCCAGGAGCGGATGAGGACAACTCAGAGCCGGCAGAAGTCTTACGCTGACCGGAGGCGGAGGCCACTAGAGTTCGAGGATGGCGACCACGTCTTCTTGCGTGTCTCACCTCGACGTGGATTACTGAGATTTGGCCGAGGCGTAAAGTTATCTCCGCGCTTCATCGGACCATTCCAGGTCCTCAGCAGGATTGGAGAGGTGGCTTATCATCTGGCTCTACCACCTTAGTTGCATCGAGTGCACGACGTCTTCCACGTATCTCAGCTGAGGAGATACGTGCATGACCCGACGCACAACATTGACCATAGGGAGCTTGACGTTGTCGATGGGGCGACTTTTTCAGAGGTTCCGGTGGAGATCGAGGATCGACAGGAGCGGGTCCTGCGTGGATGGTCGATTCCTCTAGTGCGCATCAGATGGAAGCACGGGAACCTCCAGGAGAGCACTTGGGAGCGGGAGGCTCAGATGCGTGCTCAGTACCCACTTTTGTTTCCCTAGTTTTGATGTATCTTTACAGGGACGTAAAGCCCTGAAGTGGGAGTAATGTAAAGACCTGTAAAATTCAAGGGAAATTTTTTCTTAATTTTCTTTGTAATTTTACAAGAACGCGGTTTCTGACGGCACCTGATTCCGAGGCCCGGTGTGCCCGGAATCAATTTCCGAAGTTTGGCTCGGGTACATTCAGTGAACGAACGAGCGGGTTTTTCTAACTCTTGAACCGGTGCTCGGAATTGAATTCCGAGGGCACTGATGGAACCACAACGCCGGTAATTTCTTAGGAACTCCTGTTCTGGATTTGCGTTTACACGAGTGTTGGTGATAAAAATTGTGGAAGTTTATTTTATAATTACTCTACAATTTTTATTATTTTTACTCTAAGTGTTAGTTCTTGATGGAAGTTGGGTAACCACCCAACCTCCCTTGGGAGGTAATGGGGGTGGTGGGGCCCACATGAACCCCACCCCTTCATATCCTCTAACCCCCCTCAACTCCCACTTTAATTTTGTTAACCTAAGTTATAACTTATGACTTAAATGTAATAAGTTTGATGAGGTGAGTTGTATGTGGTTAAATTGAATTTCAAACTCTTGAAATTCAAATGGTTAGGTTCTGTTAACAAAATAAGACTTGGTCTTATTTTATTATTGTTAGAGTTTTGCAACCTTGAGAGGATTGGGAAGCGTGTGTCTTCTTCTTCTTCAACCTTGACGAAGAACGCGAAGAAAACCTCCGCTGAAGAATGCGACGTCTTCTTCCAACGACGTCTCCCCTTCGAACGTACCTTGACGACAACGGAATCGACGTTCGTTCTCCGCGACATCGACCCGCGACACGACGTCTCTTTCCGCAATGGTTCTTTCGCGACGCCTTATCCGCGACGCGACGTCCTTCTTCCGCGTCGTCTCTTCCGCGACGGTTTTCCACGACAAAATCTTCGTCAACGAATTCAAATACTCGCTTCGCGACGTCGACGTTCATTTTCCGCGATGCCCGACCTCCGCGACGCTCGTCTTCCGTGGCTCGTTGACAAACACCTCTTTTGAAACTGAGGTAGGGGATTATTTTATTTAATTATTTCTGTTCATGATTCTAGTTTATCAAACATCATGGATATTCGACTAGATGTTATCGTTTAACGAGAGGGGGGCCGGACCGCACAAACATGGCCGAAACCCCTCCTATGTTCATGTTTGTTTCTTTGTGGATGGAACGAAATGGCGTGGTGCCGTCACACCACGCGGGAATCACACGGCAAGTATTACGCGTGGCACCGTCACGCCGCGCCGTGGAAAGAAGTTTAAGAACGCGACCCCATCGCGCCACGTCAAAGGAAACCAAAGACGCCGCGGCCGGAGTGGGGCCACGGTGGAGGGGCGCAGTGCCGTCGCACCGCGCTGGACGACAAGGGCCGCAGCCGGTTCCGGGCCGCGGCGGAGCAAGGTGACCGGCGGCCGGACCGTGACGTCGGCGTCGGAGCCGGAAGGGGACCGGCCACCGCCGGTCCCGTTGAGAAGGAACCGCCCAACCAGGTCCGGCCGGCCGGAAAGGAGGGAGCCGGGGGAATTAAATTCCCCCGGCCGGCTTCAAACGACCCCCTTAATTGAAGGGGGGCTGCAGTTACACATGGGGGCAGGCGCCCCCCCCCCCTTTTTGCCGAAACGGCTCGGCCAAAGGCTGAGCCAGACAACGCGCTGGGCGCGCTGTCCCCAGCCGGACCGGCACCTGGCCGGTCTACCAGGCCGGGCTGAGCCGGACCGAGTCGACCCAGTTCGGGACGACCCAGGGGGTCTCGGGCCGGGTCGGTCCGGGCCCGAAACCCCTGATTTCAGACTATTTGGGTTCAAATGCCCATAAATCAGGCTAAGGACCTCCGATCGACGCACCGTTAGCGGTGACACGATCCTTGAAACGAGACGGTCGTTTCAGTATATCGCACACTAGGTTTCGGAATACTTTGAGTTCATCCGGGTTGGTTCGTAAACGAAACTAACCGGGCCCTCAGAGCAGAAACACTCATATCTTGAGCTACGGACGTCCTATTTACGTGTCATAAACTTTGTTGAGTTCCTCTTAGTGAGAAGGATATTTTTTGATTACTCCGCCCGAGGTTTGGATGCAGGTAGAGTACGGTCGGGTTGGTTTTTCCTTAAAAAGCAACTGGGCCCCTGGGACGAAAAGGCCAATAACTCTCAGACCGGGCGTCCGATTGACGCGCCGTCTGTGACGTTGAGTTCCTGTTGACGATACAGAACTTTTGGATACATCAACTCTGGACTATGTGTCAGTTGATGTATCAGACTCTCGGCTCGTGGAGCGGACCCTCCCGAACGAGATTTCTGTGTGCGGGAACCCTAGAGCTGGCTGCGACTGCTACTTTGACAACAACGACTGTGTAGAGATCCTCAGTGGATTCGACGGCGATGACTACAGAACTCAGCGATCCTATGTGGATCAGTGCTACCGATCCTGTGTGGGTCTGATCCTGTTTGGATCAGTGCTCAGCGGTTCTGTGTGAGCCAGCGCCTACAAATCCTGTGTGGGTCCGATCCTGTGTGGGTCTCTGTGGGGGTTAGTTTCCTATCGATCCTGTGTGGGTCTTTGCGGGGGTTAGTACCTATCGATCCTTTGTGGGTCCGGCGACTTAGATGGATCAGTGATCATCTCTATCGTCTTCGAAGAAGTATACCTGTGTGAGCTGAATCCTGTTTGCTTTTCTGTGTGGATTGTGTTGTGCTATCCTGTGTGGATTACGTTTTGCTTTCCTGTGTGGAATACGTATACTTTCCTGTGTGGACTGGGTTGTACTTGGTTTCGGAGGTTGGAGCGTATTGGAATTGATGACTTAGGTATATGTATGGGCATATACCTAAGCAGTGTCGGTTGTTACTTCGTGATTGTATCTTTCCTTTGTGGTTTATCCTTTGTAGATTTTGGGAGACCTTCGGGGGTCTCAGGGTCCCTACTGAGTATCTTATACTCACCCCTGCACAGGCTATGCCCGCACTACGTTGTGTTGGTTGCAGACGACAGACAACGTTGATCGTGGTTGAGGCTTGCAGAGCAGGACGGTACCTGGAGGTGGACCACTGGGCGGGATGTACTCGGAGCGGACGACGGGACCCGAGGAGTAGTGGAGCTATCTGTACCCACCCTTCAGGTAGGATTTCCAGTGGATAGCTCGGCGTAGCGGATTTTACTTTTCATTTGCTATTTTCCCTTTCGAGTTATACTTTACTTTTAGTTTGGGTTTGTATACTGGCCCACTTACTTTTCCGCACTTACTGTTGTACCAGTTTTACTTAGTGTTTACTTTTTCTGCTTGTTTACTCTGTGGTGCTTG
Source organism: Viscum album (assembly GCA_963277665.1). NCBI lineage: Eukaryota > Viridiplantae > Streptophyta > Magnoliopsida > Santalales > Viscaceae > Viscum > Viscum album. The sequence continues at coordinate 1,573,545,387 of OY728148.1, read as the reverse complement.
TTTACTTTACAAAGGCAATGCCTTCTCTTTTTACCGGGATTTACGCCTTGGTGCTAGTCGCCAGCCCCTGGCCTATGGAAGGCGGGCTTGGGGTAGTCACGGCACAGGCCCCGAGGATGGGTCGTGACAGGGATAATCCACATTTTCAACTCCTTAAAACAATTTTTACATTATTGAGTCTAGAAAAACTTCACTCCCTTCTATTTCAGCTTGGTCACTGGGTTTTAAAATAATTATAAGTTATTTAAAAATATTTGATAATACCCAAATAGACCAAGAAAGCTATTAGTCTCCATTATAGATGTTGGCCTAGGCTGTTCTTCAATTTCCTTTATCTTGGAAGTGTCAATAGATATCCCTTTTTTGGTGATTACATGCCCCAAGAATGATACTCCCGCCATCGAAAACTCACATTTACTGTAATTTTCATATAGTTTATCCCTTTGAAAAGTCTTTAGCATAGTATTCAAATGCTCCTCATGTTCCTCCTTGATCTTGAAGTATATCAGACTATCACCAATAAAGACTACCACAAATTTGTTGAGATAATCTCTAAAGACTATATTCATTAAATCCATGAATATTTCTGGTGCATTAGTGAGTCTAAAGGGAATCACTATGAATTTATAGTGTCTATACCTTGTTCAAAAGGAAGTCTTGGTAATATCTTCATTCCTCACCTTTAATTGGTGATATCCTGACCGAAGGTCCACCTTAGAGAAATAACTAGCCCCACGAAGGTGATAAAACAAGTCATATATCCATGGAAGGGGATATTAGTTATTTATTGTGAATTTATTGAACTCATGATAATCAATGAAGAGTCTCATTGATCCATACTTCTTATTTGTGAAGAGGGATATCTCACCCCATGGTGAATCACTCGGGCATATAAAATCCTTCTCTATATTCTCTAGTAATTTCTTCTTTAGCTCTTCAAGCTCTACGGAGGACATTCTATAAGGTTTCTTTGATATAGGAAGATATCCAGGAATCAATTCAATTGATAACTGAACCTCTCGATTAGGAGGAAGTCCAGATAAATCTTCAAGGAATACATCAGTTGAAATCATCATGAGGGGGGTATCTTTGAGAAGTATCATCTACCCTGTCTCAATCATTTGAGCTACACATGCTTTCTCATAAGTAAGTAATATCCACACATGATACTATGATTCTAAAGGAGATTAATCTTCCTCCCTACACTTGTAAATAATTGGAGGATGTTTCAAGATGTGAAGAGTGCTCTCCTTTTCCCAATAGTTGATGTTGTCTTTATATAAATACATCCAATCCATGCCCAAGATGACATTGAAATCCACTAAAGGAAGTATGACAAGATTTATTGGGAGGTTTAGCCCACAAACATTTACCAGGGAGGAGTTATAAACCATGGATGAAATAATTTCCCCATTCACTATTCTCAAAGATAACTTATCCTCTAAATTTTGAGGTGGTGATTGAATAGTTATACTAAACTTTCAAGATATGAAAGAATGAGTAAAACTAGAATCAAATAGTAAATTCACTATTCTTGAATGAATAACTAGCATACATATCACCACATCATTTTCTAGATTCACCTCAGTAGTAGTGATAACATAATACCTTCCTTGTTTTTTGTGGTGGTTGTTGTTGATTACCTTAGACAACCATTGGATTAGGGAAGTTGTTCACATAATGCCCATGCTCCTTGTATTTGTAACACTACACTGTAGGATAAGCATTGATCTAGACCTTCCTTTCTTCTTCCACCTTAGTGGGATTGTTCATATCCCTTCAGCAGTTCTTTTTTAGATGCACCATCTTTCTAAATTTGAATAAATTCTTGGTTCCATTTAGATAGTTCCTAGAATTCTTATTCTCACAATTTTGACACGTGGGATGTTTAATATTCTTTATATCATAGGATTTATTTACTAAACCACCCATATTAGACTTCATCTTATGATTTCTATCACTAGGCCCATGATACCACTGATAGTCTCCAATATCCATTTCATCCTTGAGGGACCAACTGAAAATCTCCACATAAGTTTCAAAGTCTTGAATCACTAATTCTTTTTGTAGACTATGGTTTAGTCTTCCAAAAAAGTGATCCACCTTGATTTCGGTGTTCATGAAAAATCCGGAGCTATATTCTGAAAGTCTTGTGAATTTTTTTTCATATGCCCCGATGGATTCATTTTCCCTCTTCTTGAGTCTGAGGAACTCTCTTTCCATATTGAGGTGCAGCGTTTGGGGAAAATATTTATTGAAAAACATTTCATTGAATTATTCTCAATCCATGGAATCAATTTCCTTTTGGGAATTCATATTCTTGATTAGTTTCCACCACTTATCAACTTCACCATCAAAACAATAGATCACCAGTATGAATTTCTCTTCTTCTGAGCACTGGAGGATAGAGAATATATTTTCAATGGAGTTAATCCATTTTTCCATGAGGAGGGGATCATAAGATCTACTAAACATGGGTGGACTTTTCTACATGAATGATTCAATTACAACTTGATCTTTCATTGGAGGAGGAAGGCATTCCACATGATTCAAGTTATTATTCATAACTTGAGCCAACTGAGAAAGTAGTTTCATGAAGTTTTGAGCACCCATTCCCATCATATTTTACATATCATTAGGGCAATCTCCACATTCCCTATCAGATTGATTGTTGTCACATGTTATTATATTTACCACTATTAACTAAAAAAACAAAGAACAATTATAGTTCCTGAATACTTAGCTAATAAGTATAAAAAAGAAACTTTGATCATAATAGGATAGACCCTTGAAGGAAGAGTATATCCTAACTTGTGATTTCCTAGGTTTCAATCTAGGTTATCAATGATATGTTTTCTAACGTATATTCTTATGGGATTATTTATTTTTTGTTACCTTAATAACGGCTCATACTAATCTTACGAATTTACCAATGTATATCCCCCAGGAGTGTCAAACCAAGAGTGTAGAAAGACTCTTTTTCATGCACCAATTATCATCCAAGTATAGATCAAAGAGGTGTTTTCAAGTTTTACCCCTAGATACATTTATGCTTGATCCACCTCTACTTGTTTGTATCTAGAGAGGGATGCATTTTCTTGATAAACCATTTACTCAATACATACCAAAATTTAGGGATGTTTTCTTACACTTAGTCTCATCCTTAAGGTTATTACTAAATTGCTCTATTAATAACCTCTAAAAATAACTGGAACTTTCTCTGATACCAACTATATCAAGACTACTATTTTATATATATCATTAAACAATTTTAAGCATAATTAAACATAAAATTACAAGCCAAGGATCGTAAATTCGAGTGTCTCGGAATACTAGGTATATAATTCAATATCATAAAAACAAATTTTTATTTAATATCTATAATGATATCCTAACTTCTATTATGATCACATATCTGCATAGGATAACTTAGGTATAACATGAAAAAAGGGATGATCTAAAACCCCATTAAGGGAATAATCATAAGAATAAATATTTAGCACATGGGATAGAAGGAATGGCATAATGATATAAAAAGTCATGGAACATATGGAATCATAACATATAAAAATAGAATAATATAAAAATAGAGTCATATTAATGTGGAAAAAATATAAAACTAGACTTATCACAAGTCAAGGCTTGTTTCACTTAGAGGAACACAAGTCAATGTTAACCACCATGACTGTTGCACATGGTAGCACGAGTCAAAGCTAACCGCCAAAAACGTTGCACATAACGTCTCATTTGACTCAAATTTACCCAATGCATTGGAGAGATATCTAGGTGAAACCATTATAACATGTTCATGAATATTCTTTCCACATATAGAATCATACATAATCAATCATATATAATCATAAGGGTACCCATGGAAAGAAATAGGTATCATAATCATGTCATAAAGTATAAAAGATGGGCGTATCATACAAGTATCCATGAAAGAAAGGAATTAAAACATACATGTACATTGATAAGGTAAAATATGCATATATAATGGTATGTTATGTCAAACAAAAGTTAGAACATTTAATAAGTGTATTTAAGAAATTTTATCATTAAAACATTTTAGTGTGGTTTTAAGAAAAATAATAGAGGCTTTAAAATTGACAAGGGAATAATATTTTTTATAAAACAAAAAGTGAAGAAAGAATGATTTCATAATAAAAATTATTATTTAATAAAAAAAATTTTGTATTACAATATATTATAGAGTGAACTTGAAATTTGGTAAGAATTCGAGAAGTTCCCTTAAAACAGGTTTACTTATCGGGAAGTATTGAGGATGGAATCATTTAAAAATATGTATATTCCAAAAAGAGAATGATGAATAGACCTTGATAAATGAGTTTATAGAATGTAAAAAACATTTATAATATTTACATAAAAATAAAATATAACTTTATTTGGATGAAAAGAAAGATAGAGCAACCTGAACTAATAATGGAAGCTCGAGTAGAATCCATTAACTTAAGTCCAATAGTGTTCTCCACTTGATATTAATGACCCGAATAATCAAATTAGGTTCATTAATTAATAATACCATAACTTATTTTACATTTAATTTATTTATTTTAAACTTTTTTATTTCATTAAAAATCTTTTTGATTGGTTATGTGGTCCAATTTCATTGTTTGGGTCCGTTTTTTTCATGATCTATTAACTTATATACATGAAGGGATAATCATGTAAAATGAGGATGGCTGTCTATAATTGGAGTTATATTTTATTATTTAAAATCCATAATTTTACATGGTTATAAGTTTTATTTGGTTACTTGGAGTGAAGATGAATCATTATATAAAACTTAGGTGATAACCTTTTGGGTTAATTGGCAGTTTTTGATCACAATGAACACATTTTGTTTAAAAAACTATATATAAAAAAATATTCCAGAACCATATATGAGACATAATATATATATTATAGTTTGGTTCAACCATAATATTTATTTCATGACCATAATTAAATATGGTAATGGAAATTGAAAACCCATCATCCTTGAATGTGGTAAATTAACACATCTTGGATGTCGTTTTTACTACTAGTATAAAACAAGGGTAAAGGAGAGATGATAATAACTTATTCCATTATAATAGAAAAATTCTACTACATGTAAGGTAATATAGTTTTTTTCATATTTTTATTAGGAGAGGTAAGTATATAAAAGAAAACAAAGGACTTGAAAAGAAAGTAAAATAATTGAAAAGAGGAATTCACCTCTTAAATTAATCTTCCTTGATAGCCTCTTAAGGGGAGAGGATTTGGTATTTTGAGGAGACCAAGGGATACTATACAAATGGACGAATATTGGGGAGACATTTGAGCATAATTTAGGTAAGGCACAAGGCTTGAGAGGAGTGAATAGAAGAGGGGGTGAGGGTGTTTTTTATAGTGGAGAAGAGGAGGGTTTTCTCAATATTTTATTTATTATTTTATTATTTTGCACAAGACAAGAAATAGTAATGATTATTATTGAAATGAATAGTAATATGTGCATATGAGTTCAAACCAAAGTCCATTTACAACATCCAAGACTCAAGCATGATGCAGAAATTAATTTTTTTAGCATTTATTGTAAATTATAATATTTTACTATTCACAAAAAAAATCAAGTATTTCAGAAAAATCTCAAAAATTCACCCCAACCATTTTTTAATATGTAGAATCCAAAAATAAAATAAATTATTCAAAAAAAATATCTAAATATGATTAATTTAATTTTTAATTAAAATCATAATCTACATGAAAAATATAGATTTTAAAACTATAACTGATTTTATAATGCTTTCAAAAATTACATAAGGTCTTATAAAATTATATTAAAACCAGAAGACATAAATTTTTTAATTTATGGAATAACTTTAGGAAAATACACTTTCTTTTAAATTAAAAAATTAATTTTAATTAATTATTTATGACTTACAAAAATACCAATAATTTTACTAGGTAATATTATCATTTATAGGATGCCTGAATTTTATTTATACATTCATGGGTGAGGTTATTATTCTTTTTTATGATTTACTATTCATAAGGTTCATATTACTATTCATATGGTTTGGTTAATATTCATAAGGGAATGTTACTATTCACAAAAAAAAGTTTGTTCCATCAAACCCCAAAAAATCACCCCGAATGCAGCCTTGTATGTCAAATTTTTGAAATTCAAATCACAGAAGTGACAATATTATTTTTAAAGGTCACATAGTACTTATGAGTTCATTTTTGTTGTGATTTCATGTGCTTATATGACATAATTATAAGAAGAGAATTTTCATTGATTAAACTTGGGGTCTTTACATTAAATTCATCTAAAACGAAACTGTGAGAAATTCCATGAAGTTGAACAAAATATTTGATAAAAAATTATTCAACTTTTACAATATATACAGTCTTATGGAAAGGTATTAAAATATGAATATAATAGAATTGACAAAAAAAATTATTGAGTCTTTACCTTGTTGATTCTTTGAAAAATCCATAATGAAAACTATAATGAGATCTTCACATAACTTCCCCAAAATAGGTAATGGAGTGTATAAACTAGGATTGAAAGGATTATTTTGTCTTTTATATGTCACATATATCAAAATAATTACTTTGAAATCTAATTGTATCCTTGACTATTATAAATTTTCATTTTGTAACTTTAAGGTTTTATGGATTCCAAAATGACCAGAAAGTCCTCCTTCATGTGTCATTTAGATAAGGAAGTCCCTATAAGTACACTTTAGAATGGAGAACTTGTTACCCATAAAGATAATACCTTCTTGAAAAAAAAAATCCTCAAAATTTTGATTTTTTCATGGATTAAAATAGAATTTAACTCCATATAATGTTGATAATATTCTTTCATAAGTTGAAATCCAAGAATTTGATCATCCAAAATGTTATGTAATACATACGTTTGAGATAAAAAAATCCACCACCAGGTCATCTTATACCTTATTTTATTTTAACAAAAAATGAGAATAATTATAATAATTCAAACCAATTTTCATGTCGCCAACTTAGCTTATATTAAACATTGATAAATCTCAATGACTAATGGCTAAAATGAAGAAAAAATCATTTTGGTCTCAAATAATGAGAACAATGATCTAGGGGTCTCAAAATCACATAAAATTAATTGTCAAAGGTACTATTATTATACTATGAATCATTCAATTTCTCATTGAAAAATCTAATGGGATTCTTTCATTGGATAAGAATAGTTTTGATCCCAACTCCACTTGTATCATGCTCTGTTTTAAGGATTTTATCAAAATTAGGTAATTCCAAAACATTTTCTTCACACAACCTTTTCTTAATGATTTCAAATGCTTCATTTTCTACCTTTAACCACTAAAATTTCCATTTTCAATCATTTAGTGATGGGAGTAATGATAGTGATGAAATTGGAAATGACGTGATGATAAAAATATTTGAAACCATAAAACTAATTACTTCTTTGATGGATTTTTGGTGGTGTCCAGGTCTTGATTACTTCAAATTTTGATTAACCCCCCATGATTCCTTCTTTGGATACCACATATCCCCAAAACACCACTTTTGATGATAACATTTTTCACTTTTCATATTTCTATATAGCTTTTGTTACCATAGAATGTGAAATATCTACCAAATATGATCCACATGTTTCTCCACATCCTTTATGTAAATTAAAATATCATCCAGATAAAAAATAAAGAATTTACCAAAAAAATGGTTTTAGAAATTCATTCATTGGTTTCATGAATGTACTTAGAAAATTTTAGGGGCTAAATGAAATGACTATCCACTCAAACAATCCACCTTTGGTTTTGAATTCAATTTTTCACTCATCCCCTGCCTTCATTCAAATTTGGTTGTATCCACTCTAAAGATAAACCTTTGAAAATATTGACAACACTTACAATTTATTGAATATATCATTGATTCATGGAATAAGATACCTATATCTGATGGTAATATTATTAATATCTCTTCCATAAATACACATGAAATACATACCATATTTCTTAAACACTAATAATATTGAAACTGAATGCAAGATCATTAAAAACCTTATAAAGCCTCAATCCATCAATTCATTCACTTTACTCTATAATTCTATTGATTCCCCTAGATTACACTAATATTCTAGTTTATAAGGCAATTGTAATCCTAGTACAAGTTTAATACGGTGTTCAATTCCTCTAAAGAGAGGTAATATGGCTAATATATCATTATAAAAAACATCATTATAGTCCTCAATAAAATAATGAGATAATAAATGGTGACAATTTTTCTCTTCATGGAATGAATTTTACATCGTTAGTAAATAAAAAATAGACTTTTATTTATGGATTTATTTCTCTACCTAAAATTTATTTATAAATATTGCACCTTTGAGATATTTTAGAATATATTTTTCTTAAATATTCTAGGATAGTTTCAAAGGAGAAAGTTTCATATTAATTTCCCCAAATCAGAATGAATATAAATTCTTCCTCTATCATATTTCACTTCTTTATTAAACTAACATGGCGCTACAAAAAATAAGTTACAGGCATCCATGTGAACAAAATCACACAATACCTAATCAATATAGCTCTTACCAATGGAAAATAAAGTTAGAACCTATTTGTTATCTCGAAGTATACTCCCATTGATCAACTATTGTAGTTTGTATGAATGCGGATGATTCTAAGTTGGAAGGTTCAATTTATCTAGTAGTGTTATTGAAGAAACATTTGTAAAACGACCACTATCAATAATCACCATGCATAGAAATTTATTTATAGTGTAATGAGTGTGGAAATATTTGTCTCATTGAACTTCTTTAGGTAATATTTGAATTTGGAAAAATCTTTCTAGCACAAGTATATAACCCACATCATATTCTTCCACAACATTATATTCTGTTTTAGATTCTTTACCACTATGTTCATCTTCTTCAATGTCCATTTATATTTCGTAGATCTCTCTAATAGTTATAATTATATTGTTATGGAAATTGGCTTCAAAATGACCATACCCAAGAAATTTGAAGCACTTTTGATTTCCACATTCAAAGGAGTTGAATTTTTCTTTTGGTGGTTCTATCACTTTCTCTTTCCCTTTATCCATCATCTTATTCCTCCAAACTCTTTCTTACTAACACCATATTTATTAGAATAAATACCTTGATAAAAATATATACCTATATTTTAGTTCTTGAGAATTGATAACTTTGAGATTTAGTTTTTCTTTTCTACCTTCATATCCAGTTTAAAAACATCATAAAGTGAACATAATTGTTATAATTCTACCAAATATGCTATATATTCATTTAATACACCTAAAATCCTTGAAATATTTTTCTCTTTATACTCTGGAACATCACTTGGAATCAATAATCAATAAAAATCCTGAAGAAACACTTCAATAATTATATATCTATATCATGAACTATGTAGTCTAAAATAATGCTCTTGATTATAATTATTGAGAAAAAACATATTCTCGAAAGATTTTTCAATTTCACCCATTAGTGTATTTTTTATTTCCCATCACATCACCACGATTCCTTCATATTTTTCCACCAAAGAGATGCATAATTTATAAATTTTATAATTGCTACGTTGCACTTATTTTCATTGGAATAATTCTTAAATTCAAAGAATCATTTGATTTCCCACATCCAATCTAGGAAAACCTCTAGATTCATACCCCCCTAAAAATTTGGAATGGAAATCTTTAATAGTTTTTCAAAAATATTTAACATCTCTTATTCTTCTTATAACAACCTCCAAATCAATATAATTACCATCACATACATGATTTTCATGAAATGGTTCTTGATGGTGCATATTATGTGGATATGGATGTTGGGGATGCAGATGTGGTGGAGGTGAATCTTGTCATTGTACTCTCAAAAGTTTCACATGTTGCTCACTAATTTGAGTAATTTGAAATTGTAGATGCATGGTCACTATTTCATAGGGAGTATATGTAGAGTATCCACTCTTTTGGGACATGGTTGTGAAGTTTTTGGGTGATAATTATTGAGGAGAATGTGATAAAACATATTCATTTTAACCCAAACTATGATATCAAACTGAGGCAACTCCAAATGAAACAAAATGAATAAGCGAATAAAAAACTGTGAAAGGTAGTTGGATGAACAAGGATTAAAGGCCATTCCACCTACCAGGGTTTTTACAATATTGAATACTAAGCCACTAATAATGGAGATGCACCACCAATTTCAAGAAATGGGAAGAGGATAAAGAAAGAAGGTTACACATAAATCTTCAAAATTCATAGAATTATAGTATTTGAATTATAATGGAGTGAAAATAAATTATAAATACTAAATAAGGAGATAGTAATGACCCAAATATATTAACACGGCATAAGGGAACTCAATTTTCATGTAAGAAGCATAAAAACCACCTTCTCATGCTAATTAATGACCATAATAAGAAAAGTATCAAAACTAATTCTATATTATTATTTTCTCCATGTTCTTATTCCTATTTAATATGATTATACAATTTTATTCTTTTTTAATGTGGATTTTTCATTTTAGTCCCCAAATAAGTGTGTTTAGGACCACCATTGTGTTGAATGTCAAAAAGTACAAGATTTTCCAATTCAAAGAAAAATTGAGATTAAAATTTCCGTGAATCCCAAAATTATTCTCCTTGGGTTGAATCTGGTCCATATCAAGAGAATGTGTCATTGTTTTGGAGTCTCTTAGAGAAAGAACGTGGACTTAATATAATTCTCTTATATCAATATCTATCAAGAGCCCATTAATATGTTACCTTATGAGGATTTATATAAGAGGCCATTCTATTCATCCTCCTGATAGTTAGAGGTGGGTGATGTTGCAATTATTTGACAAGGATTTGTGAAGGATATGACATAATATATTAAGTTGATTTATAAGCATATGATAACTACAAAGGACAATAAAAAATATTATTTGGATCAACATCATTAGCCTCTTTATTTTGAAGTAGGTGGTCGGGTAATCTTCCACGTGTCAACTATATTGGGACACCATCACTTATTAAGGTAGAGGAAATTGGCACCCAGTTAGGTTAGTCCATTTTAGATTATGGAGATGTTTGGCAAAACAACATACTGACTAAACATTCCATAGTGATTCAATGTCCTACATGACATTATTGATGTGTCTCAGCTTTAATCCTGATCCACATCATGTTATTAATACTAATGACATCGATCATGATACCAATGTTTCCTTTAAGGAGTATCCAGTTCATGTTTGGATCACGGTGAGAAGATCCTTTGTGGAAAATCCATCCATATGGTCTGTGTGTTGTGGAAACATAAGAGAGTTTAGGAGGAAACATGGGAGCATGAATTAAATATGTGGGACCAAGGTCTATAATTTTTCTCCGACAAGGCTAGATAATTTTGATGGAGCAGGTCAAGGATGAACTATCTTTTGGTTGGGATATTGTAAGACTCCACACCCTTCATTGAGGTATGGACTCTATTTATTTTGGTTAAAACCCCTATGTTTTGTCTTTAAAGAAGTGATCAAAGGGGTTCAGGGGGTCATGGAGGAATTCAAGAGGCCCAGGAGGAGTTTTAGACAAGACGATTTGTTCTGGATAAGGTTTGTTTAAAAGATTCATAATTCCCCCCCCCCCCCTCTCTTGACCCCTTAAACCTCACCAAATTTTCTCTCCCTCTGTTTTCACAACATACAATGCCCAATCTCTCCTTATTCCATCATTATACCATGTAAGAAATCATCTTATTCTTATATAATTATCTTTATATTGAAGGAAATTGAATACCCAAATCATGTATAAAAGCTTCCTTCCTCCTTTCCTCTTTTAATCCACTACCATATGTGTTTCCATCATTTAATGATATTATTCCCTATTTTAGGTATTTTTTCTGGTTTATTTGTTTGTGTTATTTTCTATCAAAACAAAGGCTGATAGATGACCACCGGGAATCTTTTAACCTATGTTAGGATGTCTTCAAGCTATCCAATGTGGTTTTACCATTTTATAGTATGTGACATGCATGTCATCGATCTATTTTTCCAGGCCTTCAACCTGGAACCTAAATTTAATTATTTTTTCCTTAAAATAAGACTAAAACCCCTTAAATTCCATGAATTAAACCTTGGTAATTTGAAATTGGAACCATGTATACCCATTTAGGTTGACCAGAATTTATTCATCATTTGGGTTCTATTAAAGAGACACCAAATGGGTTTCATAGACTCGATATTAGACCATGGATGGAAGGTGTGGGTACCTAGGATGTTCATCAGGACCTTCCCTTATTTTTGGTGAATCATGAAATCCCCTTGTAATTGATTTAAATGAGAAAACTAGGATTCTCTTGATAAATTAAGTGTTTAAGTGAGGTGTTTTACACCCTATTTTAAACTTATAATAAAATGAGAGGTTGAAATGAAAAATAATGTAAATTGTATTAATTTTGGCCTTGAAACTAGCAGTAATGTGCAGGAACTGTGCAGAACTGTAGAAGGTACTGTAGTGGGGCGATAGTAGGCACTGTTTGACACTGTAACAGCCAGGAATATGCCCCAATTTGGGCCTTCAGGACACTAATTTGGTCCTCGAGTCCTTTAAGGACTTCATGCCACCCAGGCCCTCGGGTCAGTAAGGCCTTCGGACCACCTCAAGGCCTTTGGTCCACCGTAAAGTGAAGATACAAACCAGACAACCTACAAGGAACAAGCTTCAGAAGGAGGAGGAGCAAGGAGCTTTCACCATGCAGAAGCTAAACGGATTGAAAGAATGAGAGTGTATGGAACCTGCCATCGGGACAAGCCTATGCATGCACGAGAAAGCCTAACCGAATAGCCATGTAAAGGTGGAGAGCTGATTTCACGATGAAGATGTTGGGGAGGAGCAGTTCCAAGTAGTTAGTCTGGGTTGTATATAATGTTTGAAGCCTACGGGAAATGAATTACTCTAAGGCCTACGAGCCATGTAATATTGACGCCTACAGGCCTTGGAAGGGTTCCACATCACCCCTTGAAAGGTGGATTATAAAAATCAATAAAAAATGAAGGCCTTCGATCCATTGGAGGAGAGACATGGGTTTCATGTGTTATGTGATGATGATAAATGAATGGAATGTCAGGATGAGTACCTTTAATTCCATATGGAATCTGATTCTTAATAAGTGGGAATTTTAGGATGATATCCTTATATTTTATATGGTACACAAGATAGGAGTTCCAGGATGAGATCCATGGATTCCATATGATACCATATTCTAGGGAATACTAGTCTGAGTACCAAAATTCTACTTGATATATCATGCCTTGGAATGATGGAATGATCACCTGGATTCTGTGTGGTGACTATGGTTATCACAATTATCAATACATGCTCAGAGACAACTGACACTAGCTGAAGAAGGTAAGTTCAATTCAGGTGTCATAACAATTCTTGAATATCAAGGGTATTTTATTTATTTATTTACTTGATTTACCTATTTATCATGACATACATCTTCATACACTATATTTTCTCAAACTAGATAAACTTTTAGACATTATTGGCAGTGGATTACTGAGTCATACTCATGCCCTACCTAGGACACCAGTTGGTACCCAAGAAGTCTTTATAAATGTAGGTCTATATAAGGGAAAGAGTCTTATGGAAGCTTCATGATATTGGTAGGTATGGATCTTGGTGATGGTATCTAAGCTAGTAATTATACCTTTTAGGGTGTTTATCCTTCCTTATCTCTTTGATTGTTTTGGTTATTTTTGGAACTTTTTATTTTTGACTCTAACTTGTGTGAATCATCATTTTGTGTAAAATTAATTTTGTTATAGCATGGTTCATTTGTTTAATTTTTATCTACTTTATTACTCTTATTATTTATTTATCCATGAATGGATATTATCTCCTTATTTAATTCTATGTTTTCACTATGTTAATGAAGGCATAATATCTCTATGATAACCTCAAAGGACCTCGCTACTAGTTGGAATCCTCTAGGGTATAGGGAGGATTTCTTGAGTCCATGTGGTGCATCGGTCCTGTGTATCGATTCATCAAATTCCAAGGTGGGTTGTTACATAAACCCTCTTAATCATTCCATTATATCCCCTCACTAGCATGGGATTAAAAACATATGTAATGAATAGATTTCCCAGGAAAGAGGGGGGATGGTCTAATCATAGATCTGAGGTAAAACCAACCCAAGACATATACGGATAATAGATGGAATACTATAACTCAAATTAGTCGTGGTTCAAGGAGTTTTTTCACAAGGTTCAAGGGATAGTTTATCATCTACTAGATAAACCAACCATTAAAAATCCTAATGACCAAACTACTTTATAATTTTATTTGTGTTAGTTTCATGGATAATTATTTATGGTTTATTTATCACGATCACTAAATAAATGAATTAACATGCATTCAAAAATGAAATAAAATAAAATTGTACTATACATAATTTTTTTCTTGAGATATTTAATCGATTATTTTAAATACACTTAATATTAATAATCACGTAATAATATAAAATGTGAAATTTATACATAGATATAAAAATCCCGCAATCAATATATTAAGACTATATCACCTTCCATTACTTAATTTAGATTAGAACCACTAGAACAAAGTGTTTTCTTAGTGCTAATTATAACACTTCAATTGAATGAGTAATTCTAAATATTGTTTTGGGTTAAATTAACTGAATTTATATTTCTTATAATGAGCTTTGTCTGCCTAATACAAATTTGAAGACAAGTGTTGATGAAATCAATGTTTGATATTTTAGGATTGGGAAGTCCACTCAATGGATCAAGGGGCTATGTGTTAATGTACATGGAATGACCTGACTACCTAAATACCTTATTATATATTTTTAGAACCTCATTTGGGCCATGAGAAGGGAAATATAGATCCTTTCCACTAGAATATCCAGGCGATAAGATATTTTGAAACCAATTATATGGGATATTGGGTTTCAATAAAATAATAGGATATTAATAAATAATATTTATTAATTTCATATTTTTCTAATCAGGATAAAAAAAATATTCTTTTAATTAATTAAGGGTATGGAAAGTTAAATCATCATAACACTTTTATCATTCGGGACATAGAACATGCCCTCATTGACACATATTTCCAAGGGTGGTGCAGTTGTTTTATACACTAAACTACCATAAGAAATAATAAAAAATGTGATATATTTCACTATACCTATTCATCCACCTCACCAAGAGAATGAAGGTGAGAAGTATTATTATAGTAGATACATGGGGATGCTCCTATTATCTGTTATGTTGAAATATTAGTTGTTTTCAAAGAAATGATGATACAACATTAGGTCATGGACCCTAACATATTATCTCCCATATCATGAGAAGGATAAAGAGAGTTTTTAGATAAATTATACTGTCACTATACTATACTAGTGTAAACCTAAATGATGTACTTAGATATTGATCATATCATCAGTATATTGAAGTATATTTTTCATTTAGTTATGTTTGGATTCCATATGGATAATAAATTATCTATTAATCACATACTACTATCCTTTTCTTCCAAGTTCTCATTATTCATCTATAATTCTTAGATAAACAATACATATTAACATTTCATATTTATTTTGACCAAAACATTAGTAGGTAAATAAGAGTTTTGGGGAAATAGGTTCCACAACACTCATGGTGAATGAGATGAAAAAGAAATAGTTTAAAAGCCTATTACAAACTTAAGGTCAAAGGTTTCTTTACAAAATATTTTGAAGAGAAAAAAATTTCAGAGGTCGTATATTAAAAATGAAGCTATTTTATTCCCATATGGATAGAAAGGTCATTTGAAAAGGAAACAACAATTAATTAAAGAATAAGTAGAAAATTTCATGTATTTTAAGAATATATTAATCATAATATGTAATGTTTCCCTACAACTTCTTGGGTATTTAATACATTTTTATATTAATACAAGAACCACATAAGTAATGTGTGTTCCCCCAATGGAAAATAAAGGGTGATTCCTATGTTAATAATGAGAAGCACACAAATACATTATGAGAATTAAGGTGAGTTCACTCAATGGTTGAGAAAGAGTGATTCCTTTGTCAATAATGAGAAGCACATGAATTTTAATTTCCTAATGGATAGATTCTAATTGAACTAAGTTTTTTAATTAATTATTACCAAAACATTTATCTTAGTGTTATTTTATACACAACGAGACATTATTTCTTTTATAGGGAATATTTTATGGTACAATACACTTAATAGTTCAGTAATGATTGAATCATTGATATCTAAAATTTACAATATATGATTAATATAAAGTTATAAAAATCAAAACCTGTTATGGAAAGATATTTCTTTGTCAAGTAAAACTATAAGTTGTATTGTATATGGCTAGTATGATGTTTATAATCTTTGGAGCTAAAAATATTAGGTATATATAATACTTATGTTTTAGAATAGGAAATCTTTAGATATAATGACAATACAAAAATCTTTGAGAGTTAGTTCAATCATGGTGGATTGAACTCTTCCAAGGTGAAGTTATAGGTAAAATTAATATACTCCATGATATTCCTTTATGAAATTTTAGTAATGCTTAGTGAAGTAATGAATGAACTTGGTAAAAGATATAAGATCCTCTGAGTGGGTTTGTTAGAGAATATCTTAACCTTGTACTCAATGGTCCTTTAATATAAAATTATGGTTTTCCTAAATTCATGTAAACTTATTAACATCTTAGAGAGATTGATAGTATAAGGTAAAATCGATGAGGAGTCTTATATATTCATTACAGTCCTTCGTGATTACTTTATAAATATGTTTTTCAAATAGAACTATAACAACTAACCATAGACTAACTATATTGAATAATGGATATCATATAAGTTATAATATAAAGAAATTCCTTCATGTCATAAACTTAGGCCTTTGATGATATACATTTATAAAGCTACTGGATGATTCAAATATACATTTTGAAAAAAAATGACCATCTCAATTAATGATCCAATTTCTATTGGTGATATAAAAATCAATAAGATATAAAAATATATTAATCATTACAACTATATTTATATAAGGAAAATACATCTATTTTTAGATAGTGGGAGAAGGCAATGCTTTAGTTAAATCCTAGTTCTAGATACATAATTTGGAATAAGAATGATAAAATCCATATGTGTTAGAGAAATGAATTATTCTAGAAACACATGATCTATATGAATTTTAAAACCATATTAGTGGTTTTACATTCACTACAATATGTGATTTATTATTTGATAAGAATAATAAATCCTAAATAGGGAAATAAGTTTCAACTAGCTATGATCGATAAGTTCATATGAATTTTAAAAATATTTAGTGTGTGAAGTTTCATTCTATATTTTTGTATGTAAAACCATTATTGGTTTTTCAATAAAAACTAAACATGGATGGTAAAATCAAGGTACCAATAAGGCTTGACTGATTATACCAAGTCATAAAACATAAATACATTTGAATTCCACTTATCATTGCTACTACGATCATTGTATTATAAATCAAATTTCAAGGCTACCTACCTTGTAGGTAACTTTATGGAATAACTGAAAATACATGAAGAGAATGGCCAGCAACATCAAAGAAAGATAAATATTAAATGAAAATTTCAATGATCCATTTATGGGTTGAAACTATCATAATGATTATATTATATTCTTTTGAAACAAAATGTTTCCAGGTGTCTATAATTGGTTAGTGGGAGAACTATAGTATTTTGAGATATATATGTCTAACTAGATAAGGAATAATAATAATAATAATTATAGTTAATTAATAATAAGATTAATTTTTCTAAAAAATGAATTAAGTAGAAACCCATGTTCTATGGAATATGATATACTAGATTAGATTAAGGGGTTTCTTTATCCAAGTCATAGTACACAGTTGACCTAGTTTTGAAAAGTAAAACACAGAACAATTTAGCTGAATTATTTATAGTGTCATATGGTATTATTGCGATGAATGTACTACACATTCCTAATACTACTTTGAAAATCTATCTCACATTACATGATATGTTCTTAGGTTTGATATTACTTATACCTAAATTATATAATGAAAAAATAAAACAAGACCAAGAGAACTAAAAAGGATGGAAGTCGAAACTATTCAAAAATACTTGAGAAATAATAATTGGATAAGTTCCTAGTAATTTGAGAAATGGGAATACTATTTTTAGGGGATATAAAACAAGTCTTATTTAGATCAGTTTGATTTGGAATCATAGTAATTATAATATGATATGAAAGGGTAAATATTATTATAGATAGTAGTTTTAATATCAAATTATACCAAGTATATTGTGGCTTATGATGAATCTTAATATGAATGTTTGGAATTTTTTTATAATTTTTAGAATTGTACCCAAATATGAAAATCAAATCATATTATGATGATTTTTAACTATTGTATTATCTAGGATGTTAGTGATTATAATGCATAAAATATTATACACTCATTGATATCATATATTAAGAGATTTTCTCTAATATATGAGCTCATTGTTATTAGAAAAACAATAGGCCGCATGGTGGGCTTAATAGCTATAAACATATCTCAGTAGAAGCATGTTTATAATGTGAGACTAACCATTGATAGTTATAAGATGGATCTAGTGTAAGTGGGAGACTATTGGAGTTGGTTCCCTAGAAATAACTTCTTTGAACACTATATTATTGTAATATTCATATCCTTGAATATTAAATTATATTTTATCACATGATGAACATTTTTATGTCTGACATCTATGTGATAATATACTAAGGGTACTTATCACACCATGGGTCAATGGAAGTTCCCTATTATGATGAGAAACTTTAAGTACTATGAAAATATTCTTACATAGATGATTTATTACTGGATGAAATCATCTAAAAGGACCGAAATGATATGGGAAATCAAGGGAATGGGGATTATAAGATATTGAGACTTCTTCTCGGGAATTTCATCATTGATAATATCCAAGAGAAGAAGGTTATGAGAACTTGACCTGCCAGTAGTAACTCCGCATTTATATGTGTCATTAGATTTTCCTATATGTGGATGCATATAACGGTCCTTAGAATTTAATATTATTATCAATTCATATCATGAGGCATATACTTTGATGTATTTTCCTAAAAAATGATGATGTATGTTCATGGACATGCTGGACACATTGGGCACATCATGAATGTTATCCCATTCATGAATAATTAGAGGAAGTATTTATCACTTGTGTTCTATAATATAAGTAGATATCATAAGCCCTTTGATGGGAATATAACTTCTTAATTAAGCCAATGACTGTGGTGTTCTATTGGAAATTTCGTTTCCATAAATTCAAATAAAGAAACATCAAGCACATAGGTTGATGACACCAATATAGCACATGAATTATTTAAGTTATCGAGAAAAAAGGATTATATTATACAATGTGAAATATCATGTGGTTATTTTTATTTGGATATATAAATTCATTATCTATGGGTATCTTGGTATCTTACTAGATTTTAACCTTGCAATTTATGAGGTTCTTCATAATTCCGTTGAGAAAGGGGCCTTGAGGGTCACACAAAAAGTGTAACCAGAAATTGGTTAAATTATATATGAATTTATAATGATGAATAAATATTTTTTTTGTAAGTGGTATAATAATAATTAATGTTTTTTTGGTTTAAAATATTCAATCACCAGTTATATGAGAGAATGAATATACGAGTTTAATATTTAATACATATTTATTCTATATTCTAGTGAATATAATATTTATTTATTTACCAATGAATAATGATATGAAATTTATTTATTTATTTATTTAAATAACTATTATTAAATGTTGAATAAATATCAAGGAGGAGAGACATGTTGGGTTTATGGTCTAGTAAAAGTAATATATTAAATATCATTTGAATAAATATTTATTAATTCAATAAATGATATTTATTTATCTACAAGTTTAGTGTATATCAATTAAATAATTTATTTAAGGCATTGAGGGTTACAAGCAAAGGAAACACACACACACACACCTACTGGGATAACAAGTCTCAAAACACATCCCGCCCCCAAGGATAGGACCACAACCAGACTAGATCATTAAGATTTTAGTAGCTCAAAGTCATAGTGGGCATAGATCCCAATACATGGACCAAATTCCAAGTATGGCATCATGCCTATATAATTTTGTTCACATCACCAGGCCTGAGTCATCCTAGTGTCTCTGCCTAACTGCGTCATCATATATGTTACCACTGGTATCACTACCTTTATAGTACTAGAAGAATACCTATGTTCATCAGGGTTTGAACCTAGGACCTCTTGGATGTAGAGGCTAGTAGTAGAGTACCACTCATCTTTGACACTAGAAACAAAAAGAGTATATGTTGTGAGCTAATTAAATAATCCACTTGGTTGGTTGTGCCCCTCCTTGCTAAGCTAGGTAGAGAATTTAAATCTACCTTTATTATAATATGAATAGTGTTCGAGCACGGTGAGACTCAAGTTTGATCCAATTCCCAAGGAGAGATAGGGGTATAACCAGTGGGTACCACTCAATATGGGGTTATTTAAAAAATAATAGAATAATAAGGTCCATGTGAAAATATTATTCTGTAACCCGAGCTATATATATGTAACAACTCGAACATTTATGAGTAAATTATCTTTCTTTTAATTAAATGTCTTATGGATATAGAAAACACATGAAAAACTTTTTTTATAGCTAATTGGATTTAAATTACCATTAAGTATCCTTACTGTTGAAAATATAGCTGTTGATTAGTGATCACATGACTAGAATAAATATAAGGTTAAGAAAATCCTTATGGCATAGAAAAATTAAGTGATGGACTCAACCAATAAGATCATACCCTATGAAGCCCATTTATTGGAGCATCAAAGGGAGATATTGTTTTTGATATTTTCCCTAGATAAATACCAATCTAAGATCCAACAACTTAAGCACGAGAGAAACCATTTACGAGAGAAGTTCAATCTCATCGAGATCACGACCCAAACCATGTACACCGAACAACCCCATGAAATCCCCACCATTTCACACGTTACTCTTAGGGAATATGATGTTGTAATAAATGGATATGTAACAATACCCTAGAATTATGATTATGTGCATTATTTTTTATAGAATAAAAAAATACAATTTCATTAAATTATTGTTACTTTGTAAATGATTTTTAAAGCACCAATAACATTTTTGGTCAATATTAAAATTAAATTAATAAATCTATTTTGATGAAATAATGGATTTTTAAATTAAATAATATTTTAATAAAATATTATTATTAAATAAATTTTATTAAATATAAATGATCATATAATTTTTATGAAGTCAAATGTAATTTTTATTAAGGTCTAAAAACAATTTTTATCAAAACCTATCAGTTTTCAATAAATGTCAGTTTTTATTTTAAAAGTGTAAATTTACATATTTAGAAATTTATTTTATTAAAAGAATATAATTTTTTGGTATTAGGACATCAAAATTATCCAATAGTGAATGTTTTAAAATTTTCTATGTTAGTCAAATGTTTGGGTAAATTTTTTTTTTAAACGACAAAGACAAAATTTATTAAAAGCAAGAAAGGAAATTACAGAAGTCTGAAAGAGGAAATTTTATTACAATACTTTTTATAAAAAGGGAGAAGGTAAACAGACAACTCATCGGTGCACGTAATGGATTTGTTGAATCCCTTGTTAGAAAGACCATCAACTACCATATTCGCTTCGTGGTAGGCATGGGTGGTAATGTGTCTGAGCTCCTGAATCGAGTTAAGTCAGTTCTTCCAACTCGTAGTAAGAGGCCAAGAAAGATGAACCACCCCATTCCAAATTGCCTAAACAATGGGGGTGTAGTCACTTTCAATCCAAATGTTGTTCCAGCCTTTTTTTAACAAAGTGAATGGCATGGATAAGATCCAACATCTAAACTTCAATGGAGGAGGTGACACCGCATCTGCCATAGAAATAACCATAGCAATGTCCTTAAGAGTCTCTAAAGATAGATCCGCAACCTTCAGGCCCCATATTTCATTTGGAAGCCCCATCCACATTGATCTTGATCCATCCAAGAACTAGGGCTCACCAGAACACCTCAAGAAAGCATTTAGGCTAAGGGAAGATGCCATCAATCCTAAGACGTCGTAGGATCACAAAGTCACCAACCGAGTTGTCCCAATAAGCTTTTTGGATCATTTCAACATCTCTAATGGCAATAAGAATTCCCATCTGACCTACAATGAGATTGGGAAAGTTATTATTATGAATAACGACATTTCTGTCATACCAGATAATGTGTAGGAGCTCCGCAACAGCAGATAGGAAGAGGTTCTTGATTTTCTACGAAGATTCAAGCTCCTCACATCATTTTAGCTGGTGGAGGATACTGTCAGAAAAAATCCATCTGCAATAAAAAATGTCAATAATAAAATTCCAAAGAGCAGAGGCCATAGCACATGACAGAAATAGATGATTGGAGTCACACATCCAAGTAAGGGATCTCCCTCTCTCATTTTTCTTCACGCACCTCTTTTATGTCATGCCTTTTAATTTCCTTTTACTTAACTTGGGATATGTTCTTAAATACCTTCTTAATATAAATTTTAGGTATACATGATTAGATCTTTCTTTCAATCCCATTAATCCCCATTATGATCCTTTAATCCCACCTGTTACGATGTCGATATTTCGTAAAGATTTTCTCTCTTCTAATTTCCATTTAAGCATTTATTTTATATTATGAATCTAAATTCCATTTCATATATTAGTATATTATATTATATGATCCCATTACTGTGCATATTATGTATAAATTATGAGAGAACCTTTTCTCTCTCATCATCCCAATTTATCAATTTCCATATGAAGTTGTTATGATGCCAAAATTGCACCAAGATTTTCCTTGCCAAAATCATTGTGTAGTGAATACCATATCCATTCCTCTATCAATGGTTTACAAATTTATGCACATCTACTTATCAAATAGTGATGTAATTATATGAATTATACATTTCTTCAACATTAAATAAATGGTGATTTTGAATGTATCCATGTTTTATGATATATGTGAAACACTTAAGCGTGAGATTTAATGATTATGAAGGGTACTACCTAATAGCACTCCATTGCATTGGGTAATGTTTAGTATCATGATACATCATGTTGGGATATTTTTTTACCTAATTCCATTATTGGAATTTTTCCCACCATGTTAGGATATGGGTTTACCTAATCCCTTTATGTTAATGATGCAGTGTTTTAAGTTGTTTCAACATTTCAATGTTATAATAATCTTTATATATCATGGATTTATGTTCAAGTTTCTATTATGCTCAATTAATATGTTGATTTCTTAAAATGTATTGTATTCTTCACTTTATTCCTTATTTACTCCCTTACTGGGATTTATAGATCACCCTTTCCTATATATAAGTCCTTAGGTTATCCCATGAAATTCTATGTTCTAAGGAATCTCGTGGTCATGTAAAAGATATTTTCAATAAAGATGTGTATTTCATATTTTAAGTTGTTATGCAATGTTCCCAAGCCCCAAATACACTAGACCTCTTGATCTTTTGAGTTGTATCAAGTGAATGTTTATCTAATAATTCATGTTTAAATATGAAATAAAGAGTAGGGTTGTTATAGTTGGTATCAGAGGATAGGTTTAGTTATTTTTGGGATGAGGATTAAAAAAACTCTAGTGAAAGCCTTAGGGATAAGACTAAGTACAATAAAAACATCCCTAAATTTTTGTGAGTATAGATTAAGTAGTTTATCAATAAAATACATCCCTATCAGGATACAAACACGTAAAGGTGGATCTGGCATAGATTTATCTAGGGGTAAAATTAAAAAACATCACTTTGAGCTAGACTCGGAAAAGAACTGGTGCACGACAACGGGCCTTACGACACTCTTGGTTCAAAACTCTCAAGGGATATTCTTTTGTAAATTCATAATCTTAGTATGAACTATTATTAAGGGAACAAAAAAATTCCACTAAGAATATATGTTAGGAAGTGGATCATGAATAATTTAGATCAAAGCTTAGAAATTCATAAGTTAATAAGATAAATTTAATTTATAAGTTACCCCAATTTGTCATTGGAATCCCTTTTATGTGTTTAATAGTTTAAAATATTTACCGATAAGTTTCCTTTTTTTCTACCCAATGGCCGATAATAGGAGGAATCATGCTAACAATCGATGCAAAAATCAATGTGATGACTGATATAATGAGATTCCCAATCTGATGGGAGCGGGAATCACACACTTTGTCCTGATACTCTATCAGTTAACTCATGTTTTTAATATAAAAATGGATCAAGAGGAGTGTCTAACTAACCCTAATAAAGAACATGTTGCAATCGATAGCTTCATGAGACAAATCCCTCCTACTTTCAATGGATCATTTGACCCCTCAATCGCCGAACAATGGATCAACTCCATTGAAAAGATATTATCCATACTTCAATGTTACGAACAAGAGAAGGTTATTTTGGATGCTTATTGTATGGAGGGTGAAGTTGAACAACGATAGATATTGATAAAAAATATCAAACCTGAGGAAGAGATTGAGGTGATGGGATGGAAGAATTTTTAGAAAATGTTTTTCGATAAATATTTTCCCCAAACCCTCCATCTTAAGATGGAAAAATAATTCCTTGCACTCAAGCAAAATAATGAAAAATATATTGGTGTGTATAATAAAAACTTCACCATAATTGTATGATATGCCTCTATTATTATCGTTACCCCTGAATGTAAGGTTGACCACTTCTTTGGTAGGGTTAAAACCTAGCCTACAAAAAGCCCTGGAGAACTGTGACTTTGAAAACTATGAGGAGATTATTCAATGTTCCCTCAAAGTCGATATGGGTATTGATTAATATCAGGGGTATCATGAGGATAAGAAAAGGAAATTTGACTTTAATCCTGGTGGTCCTATGGATAAATCCATGGTTCTAAGAAATTTTATCACCCAACTTCTCAAAAGTGTGGAAAGAAGCACCCTGATAAATTTCCTGAAGGGGATGAGGAAATGATTTAGGTGTAGGAAGGAAGAGAACCTATACAGTGATTTATGGAAAGAAAAAATGCTACTATGATAGAGGAAAGGAATTATCCATTCAATCCTCAAAGTATTGTTCATTTTTAAAACTAAAAATAACAAGTTCACTTTGAGAACTAGTTCTCTAATCCAAGGGTTTTCAAAGGTGAACAAAAACCTCTAAGTTATAAAGAGAAAGCTTTTTCCATCACTACCGCTAAAGTTAATCCTAACAAAGAAGTGGTGATAGGTACACTTCTTATTCATTCAATAATAGTGAACATACTTTTTGATTCAGGTTTAACACATTATTTTATATCCTGAAAGTTTAGTAGAATAATCCAAACACCACCAAATATCATGGAAGTAGAGATGTCCATGAAAAAAATGGGGCCATTATAGCATCCCATGCATATGAATCCTCCCCTATTAAAATTTATGGTTTAAACTTCCTAGATAACCTCATGATACTTACCTTGTTGTAATTTTATGCAATTGTTGACATGTATTGGCTTTCCCTATATAGAGCTAACATAAATTCACGCGAGAGGTAAATCACTCTCCATATGGAGAATCGATCCCTGATTCTATACAAGCGTAAGGAGGAGGATGGATCTTATTTATAACCATCATCTCAATCATTGATATTACTTCTCTATGAGCACACATAGATTTCTCAAATGATTCATTATAAGGAAAGAACCATTCGAGAAGATATTCTAATTGGGAGGGAATTCACTGATGTGTTTCATGAAGAATTGGTTGGTCTTCCTCATAATATATATGTTGAATTCTTGATTGATATTATACCTGGGGAGTTGCCAGTATCCATGGATTCATATAGAATGGATGTTGTGGAACTTGAGGATCTAAAGAAATAACTAAAAGAGAATCTAGATAAAGGGTTTATACGCCCAAGGGCTTCACCATGAGGTGCGACAGTCCTCTTTATTAGGAAGAAGGATGGGTTAATGTGCCTATTCAAAGATTATCGTGAGCTCAAAAAAATAACGATAAATAACGAGTATTATTTTACCTTAATTAATTACTTGTTAGATCATCTATATGGAGCACAATACTTCTCTAAGGTGGATCTGCGGTCAGGATATTACCAAGTAAGGGTGAAGAAGGAGGATATCCCCAAGACTGCTTTTTGTACAAGGTACAAACACTATGAATTCCTAGTAATGCCTTTAAGACTCACTAATTATTCCAAAATATTCATATAATTGATGAATAGAGTCTTTAGAGCTTACCTAAAAAAATTTGTGGTAGTATTTATTGAAGATATTCTAATATACTCTAAAACCTAATAGAAGAATGAGGATCTAATGATCACTAGTCTGGAGACCTTACAAAAGTATAAGATCTACAAAAAATACAACAAGAGTGAGTTCTGGTTGAAGGAAGTCTAATTATTAGGGAATATCATCGCAAGTAATGGGATATCTATGGATCCTTACAAAAAAAATAAATTGAGGGATGGATGAGGCTGGAATCTATGACAGATGTTAATAACTTCTTGGGGCTAGCTGGATATTATCTTTGATTTGTTAGAAATTTATCACGATTGTCAAACCCTCTTACCAAGCTAACTCAGAATTTAGTCATGTTTTCTTGGAATAATGAATGTAAAGAAAGATTCATGGAGTTGAAGAAGAGGCTTCTTACTTAGCCTATGCTCACACTACCCACAAGTCGGGAGATTTTTGTAATATTCACTGATTATTCGAAGAAGGACCTAAGCTATGTGTTGATGAAAAATGAAAAAGTCATTACCTATGACTCAAGTTAGTTGAAAATTCATGAGAAAAACTATCCCACACATGATCTGGAATTGGAATCTGTGATATTTGAATTGAAAATATAGTGGAATTTTCTTTTTGGGGAGAAGTGTGAAACATATATAGATAAAAAAAGGTCTCAAATATATGTTCACATAGAAATATCTGAATATGTTCCAACGAAGATGGTTAGAGATCATCAAGGATTAAGTTTTCTCAATCCATTTCCACACTCAGTAAGCAAACAAGGTGAAAGATGCTCATATAAAGGATAAAAAAATTCAATAATTGATGAGAATTTAAAAGGATCTAATCTTATTAGATTTGATGAATGTGGACATGGGAATCATAAAGAAGGGAACATCATCAATACTCTCATAAATTATTTCTCAACTGTCTCTTTTGGAAAGGTTAAAGGATGCTCAAAAATATGATGTGGGAATTCAAAAGAAAGTGGAAACTATTAGGAAATAGAAATCCTCATAGTTCAATGTTAATGAAGAAGGAATTATGAGATTTTGGTCAAGACTATGTGTTCCATCAAATCCATAGTTAATGAAAGAACTTTTGGATGATGTACATAGTTCAAATTTCTCTATTCACTTAGGAAACATTTCTATCATGGTTTTTCTGAATCATCTTACATAGACTGCACACTTCATTACAGTTTTAGAGGATTTATCATTGGATCAACTCGCATTTATATACATCAGAGAAGTGGTAATACTACATGGAGTACCACTATCAATTGTGTTCAATTGAGATCTGATATCCACATCAATGTTCTGGAAGAGTATCCAATACTTTCTAAACACTGAGTTGAACTTCAACGTGACCTATCACCCACAAACTGATGGAAAATTTGAGTGGACTATCCATACACTTGAGGACATGTTGATAGCTTTCCCAATGGGCTTCAAAGGCAGATGGGGCCAACATATTGCTTTGGTGGAGTTCTCTTACAACAACAGTTTCCACTCAAGCATCCAAATGGATCCTTATAAAGCCCTTTATGGGAAGAGGTATAAAACACCAAAATGGGGGGATGAAGTTGGGGAACAAAAACTTCAAGGTATGGAAATGGTTGAATAAATATTGGATAAGGTTAAGACCATCCAACAACACATCAAATCTACCCAGAGTTGACCAAATAGATATGATGAAAATCATTGATGATACCTAGAGTTTGATGTTGGAGACATGTTATTCCTATACACATATCCATGTAAGAGAGTTATGAGATTTGGTAAGAAGGAAAAACTTAGTCCAAGGTACATCATCCCTTGTGATCCTTGATCACATCAGAGCAATGGCCCATCGACAAGCACTATGACCGAACCTGTCTCAAGTACATGATGTATTCCATGTATCACTCTTAAGGAAGTACAAACCATACCCATCACATGTACTCAATTCAGAGGTGATACCATTGGATAATTCCCTCTCATATGAGGAGAATCCGGTGAAGATCTTAGACCATAGAGAAAAATTTCTATGAAATATGATGATGCCCTTTGTCAAGGTGTTGTGGAAAAACCAAAAGTTTGAAGAAGAGAAGTGGGTACCAGATGAAGTGATGTAGCAAAGTTACCCTCATCTATTTTAATGTGTGAAAAGGAAATTTTGAGGGAAAATTTCTTAATGAGGGAAGGTTTTAACAACTTGAACATTTATGAATAAAATTCCATTTCTTTTAATTAAACGACTTATGGATATATAAAACACATTCAATCATTTTCTTATATCCAATTGGATTTAAATGACCATTAAGTATCCTTACTGTTGATAATATAGCCATTGAACAGTGATCACTCAACTAGTAAAAATATAGGGTTTTAACAAATCCTTTTGGAAGAGGTAAAGAAAGTGATGTCCTCAACCAATAGGATCGTACCCAATGAATCCCATTTATCAGAGATTCCAAGGGAGATAACCTTTTTGTGATTTTCCCTATACTAATCCCAAACTGAGATCCAACAACTTTAGCATGAACTAAACCATTTACGGAATAATTTCAAGCTCATCGAGATCACGTCCCAAACCATGTTCACCGAACGACCCCATAAAAACCCCACCATCGCACACCTTACTCTTAGGGAGTATGCTGGTGTAATAAAGGTATATGTAACAAGACCCTAGAATTATGATTATGTGAATTATTTTTCAATACAATACTTAATATACTCTCATTCTATTATTGTTACTTTGTAAATATTTTTTAAAGCACAAATAATATTTTTCTTTAATATTAAAAGTCAATTAAGAAATCTATTTTGATGAATTAATAGATTTTTGAATTAAATAATATTTTAATGAAATATTATTATTAAATTAATTTTATTAAATTTAAATTATTTTATAATTTTTCTGAAGTCAAATGTAATTTTTATTAAGGTTTGAAAACTATTTTTATCAAAACCCATAAATTTTAAAAAATTGTCATTTTTTAGTTTAAAAGTGAAATTTAAAATATTTATAAAATTATCTAGAGAAAAGGAATATTATTTTTTAATGAGGACTTCAAAATTATCCAATGGTGAATTTTTCATAATTTTCTAAGACAATTTAAATTTGGGGAAAAAATTAAATACTATATAAATATATGATGTATTTTATGATATTATAATGAACCAATAGTGATATAATAAAATACTATAAAAGTTATATTCATAAAAATACATGTTTTTACTTTAAAATAATTCAATTTTAGGTTTATTTGATTTATTTTATAAAGCCTTACTGAATCCCCCAAGTCATATAAAATAATTTAAGATTTTAAAATCATCTCCTTGAAAGTGTTACTCACCTCCACATAAGAATGAGAAATACTTTAACATGTTCTCCCATTATCCTAATAAAATAATTTAAACCACTCTCCTTTTCTATAAAACAATGTCAAAAACCATGGGATGGTTTGTGCTTTTGAAAATTTTAGTGTGTAGTGTCCAAAACCAAAATAATAAAGAATTCCCCCACATTTCCTATATAAACTCACCCAATCACCCATTAATCTTCACTAAATCTCTTTGAAGCTCAACCACCATCTTTCCATACTCCCTAGAGTCCTACCAAGGCACCCCAAGCTCCCAAGAAGCCTCTACCAAGCCTTTGGACTCACACATCAATGTACGGGATCTCCCTCTCTCCTTTTTCTTCAAGCACCACTTTTATGTGATGCCTTTTAATTTCCATTTTATTAATTTAGGATATGTTTTTCCATAACTACTTACTTTAAATTTGATGTATAAATTATGGTATATTCCGTTCAATCCCATTAATCCCCCCTATGATTCTTTAAGCCCACCCATTACCATGCCGAAATTCCGTAAGAGATTCCTCTCTTCTCATTTATATTCAAGCATTTCTTTTGTATTATGCATCTAAATTCCATTTCATATGTTGGGATATTATGTTCCAAAATACCATTACTATCCATATTATGTATAAATTATGAGAGAACCCTTTCTATCTCATCATAATAATATATAAATTTCCATATAATGTCGTTATGCTCCCAAAACTGCACCGCGATTTTCCATACCAAAATCCTTGTGTACTGAATACCATACCCATTCCTCTATCAAGGGTATTCACTTTTATGCACATATAATTATCAAATAGTGACATAATTGTATGAATTCCACATTCCTTGATCATGGAATACATGATGATGTTGAATGGATCACTGTTATATGATATATGTGGCACACTTAAGCATGAGATTGAAATGATTATGAAGGGTGCACCCAGATAGTGCCCCAATGCATTGGGTAATATTTAGTGTCATGATACATCATGTTGGTAGATGGGTTTACCTGATTCATTTATAGTATTTCTTACACCATGTTGGGACAGGGGTTTACCTGATTCCTTTATGTTAATGATTCTGTGCTTTAAATTGTTGCCACATTTCCATGTTATGAAAATCATGTTATATCATGACTTTATGTTCATGTTTTTATTATGCTCTATTGATATTACTATTACCTAAAATGTATTTTATTCTTCATGTTATGCCTTGTTTAATACCTTACCAGGATTTATAGCTCACACTTTTCTTATGTATGTCGTTAGGGTTATCCCATGAAATTCCAAGTATGAAGGAATGTTGTGGTCATGTAAAATAAGTTTTCAATAAAGATGTGTATTTCATGTTTTAAGTTGTTATGTAATGTTCTTAAGCCCCAAAGACACTATACATCTCAATATTCTTACTTTTATTATGTTAATTTTTATGTAATAAATCATATTTAAATATGAAACATAGAGCAGGGTTGTTATAATATAAACTCAATTATATCATTCTCAAGATTAGTTGTTATTATGCATAATTAAATTTTAAATAATCCTCTCACGACCTAGAGAGATATTCCTCCAGAATTATCTCAAGAACATAGTGAAATTATCCTCTAACACCCACTCAATTATAGATAGAACAAGAAGAATCATTCCACCATGAAGTGATTCTTATGGTGATCAATGATGAATGACACAAATATTAAAATATTTTGTGATATCATTGGGGGGTTTCTATGATGACCTTGAATGGTTTTCGGTGCATGTTTGCAGCACCTATAGAGGGGTTCTAACACTGAATCCTCTAAAAAAATGATGGCATAACCTAGATTTTTCATCTAATACATAAAATATGATATAATATCAAGATGTGGTAATTATTTATTTTAATAAATTATTTATAAATTATATGTGAGGACCCTATCTCATGCATTCTTAGTTTTATATTTGTTTAGTTATAAGGAGTAATATGAAT
The DNA here is from genome assembly GCA_963277665.1 of Viscum album. Taxonomy (NCBI): domain Eukaryota; kingdom Viridiplantae; phylum Streptophyta; class Magnoliopsida; order Santalales; family Viscaceae; genus Viscum; species Viscum album. The sequence goes on along the minus strand of OY728148.1, from coordinate 1,573,513,753 downwards.
AATTTCATAGATTTCCATTGTTTGGAATGGGATTGAAACATTCCTTTACAGTCATAACATTTATAAATAACTCCTAAGAAGGTAAATCATGTGATAGCAACTCAAAACCAAGACAAACTGATCGTACCACGATTCACTTTTTATTTCACCCTTATACCAATGTATCAAAATAATTTTGTATTGAAAATTACATGTTTAATAAAAGGTTTTAATTCATATTTGGTCCTAAAATTTTATTATTATCATTTTCAGAAAGGTCTATTTTACCTGTTTGGATGTTTTTGTTATAGGTGGAGGTGATTTGGAGGGCCCATGATGAAGTCCAAGAAAAATGGGACAATTTGCACAGGATCCAAGAACACCAGTGGACTAATATGCATACTTACACTAAACTATACATCCAAATGGGATGATATATTTTGGTCTGGTCTAAATTTTAATTGGCTACATTTCATATTAAGGAACTCAAGCCACATTCGGCCTCTAAAATTCCCATCCGAACTGATCTATCCAATGAATCAAATCTGCATAGGTCAAAATTGGTGTTCTATATTTTATCAATATATCAGGATTTGATTGTCCAAATGGAGCTAAAATTTCAGTTTATATAGTCCTGATGTATGGATAAATGTTTCTAGTTTTGTACAAATGGAGATTATACTGTCTATTGGCCGGAAACTATGAGCCTAGGGGTTTTACACAATCTGTGTTCTCAAAACCACCTTCCAATTTTCCTATAAAAGAATACCTTGGGTATCACATTTCAAAGTTCGATCGGGAGGCATGGTGCTACCATTTTGGAGCCTCAAACTAGTCCTCTCACCATCCCTAGAATTTATGGAGGCCATGTGAAGTGAAACTCTAACATATTCCTCTTCCTCCCATCCCATGAATTTCTAAAACCCTTGTGATCACCCGGGGAGGAACATGATGTAATAATAAGATTTGTTTATGTAATATTTGGATGGTATTTTAAATTATAGGGTTGTGAGTTGTTTTTAATCATCCTATATTATTATTTAATTTATTTATGTACTGATATGTCATTATCAACTCATATGATCATGTTTGGGGGTACCCATTCATGTGATGTTTCACACACTATCCACCACTTCTTCTTTCCCCTCTCAGTTGTTGTGTTTGTGTGGTTCATATTGTTTAATTGAACTCACATAAAAAATATCATGGCCATGTACTCCCAATTAATGGTAACACATTGAAATAACATAAAAACCTGGATAGTGCATCAAGTTCTTCATGTGTTGCCTTGGTGAGTTTCGGTTATGAAGTCAAACACAAATCACCCAATCATCAGTGGTATCCAGTGAATCATTGTGTGTTTACGACTGAACCCTAGGAGGTATCCTATTATAAACTAAGTAACATTCTAGTTATAGGTTCTTAAAACCAATGATTAAATGATCATAACCCTATCTCTTGAAGCGATGAAGGATGAGCATCATGAGATTTCCATAGGTTGAGCATACTTAATTATCTTATTCATTCCTGATTTGTTTCATCACTTTAATTTTTCTTTTGTCATATTTAATCATCAAACCCAATATTTTATAAAATATCATTCCCATTTTATTTTATAATCAAAAACTACTTTTTAAATTAATGATCCAAGGCTCCATCAAGAGATGACCTAGTATTGCTGCTATACTGCAAAAAAATTATAGTAAAAACTAAACAACTAATTTGACGCTCTCGACAACGTGATCACAAACATTCCTAATTAAATAAAATTTTTCATTTAAATTATTTCAAAAATTAATTATGAATTATAAAAAATCATTTTATGAGAATGTTCCCATTTATTTTCTTATAAAACTTCATAAAAATTTTATACAAACACTTGATGTGCGTACTTTAAACAAAATAAGGTTTATGTTTAAAAAAAATAAATTTATCATAAAAATATCATATATAAATTATATATTAGTGAAATCACAATTTTAATCAGGTAGTAACTAAAGGTTTATAAAATTATATAAGAGGTATAGAACCCTATATGTTATAGAATCACAGATACTGGAAAAACACCAAGAAATCTCTCCATATAAAAATGTTTCAACACCCAATAACCATAAGAGAAGAAGATAAAAATTTATTCAAAGAAATAATAGGGATTCCCCAAGGTCTAGATGAATACATACTCATTGGTAATCAAATCAGATATTCCTCAATTCAAAATCAAGTGCAAGGGGTTATCCTCAACCCTTTCTTCTATCCTAGGTAAAAAACCACTCCAAAATTGATAGGTTTTATATGATATAGAGAAACACCTAAATGAAATCCATATATTTTCATGAATTATTAATTAGGGATTTTGAGAATGGGAAAGGGAAGCAGAAGAATAAGAGATTAGGAAAAAATAAACTTCCTTGTGATGAACCTTATTGATGTATTAAAGAGGATGATGGAGGAGATATTGAATAATAAAAATGGAGAGTAAGATGTACCCCCCTATTGGATCACACAACAACCTAAAAAAGGAATGGGACAAGGAATTTTACATCCCTTAAAAAAATCTAAATAAAAACAAAAACACATATAACACAACACACATTTATCTTATAACAAAAATAATTGACACTCACCCGCCAAACACATGTATATATATTAAATATAATTATAGGTAAAAATTAAGTTATTTTATTTGAAAAATATTTCAATAATAAATTTGAAAAATTTCAATAATTTCCCACTCTTAAAAATAATTTAAAACACCTCTTCTAAAAACTATTAGTAATCCTGAAATTATTAAAAATCTAAGTTTAGGAGTTTCAAAATTAAAATTAGAAGTTCAATGTTTTACCCATTTTGATTAAAATCACAAATAAAATATTTTATTTAAGTAATTATTTAATATGTGTGTGTTAAATTTATAGTATCCCCAACATATGATCATTGAACTTCAATATTCGTAAAAATACTATGGTATATGGGAAGTTACATAAAAGGTCACATGGTGCCTCTGTTCTGGTTACTAACTAGGTAGTCTAAGTTAGGGCATTACACTATTCATGGTTTTAGATTCTCTATAAATATATATAATAAAAATATGATAGTCATGAGGTCTTGAACTTGGGTTATTATGAGGTTGAATGTTTATGTGTAATGATTTAAAAAATTAAAGGTTTTAAAGAGGAGGTTAAACTATTAAGTATAATGAATGATTAAATATCAAAATATAAAAGGAAAATACACTACTCAAACATCTTTGCAAAATATATCACCAAAACCATCATTCCACCTTATTATTTATTCAATATGGTTCACAAGTCAAATAATAGCCTATAATGAATAATTTCTCTCATATTCACTTTCTTTCATGATGTTTTTTTCTTTTTTTTCTTTTCAATGTACACATTTTAATTTCATTTTTCTAAAAAAATTTCAATATATATATATATTTCATTTTTTCTTTATTTTTTAGATAATATATCACTATTGTAAAATGGACCTATACCCACGATTTTGGGGAAAACAGTGGGGATATGTCACCCTATTCCCACAGTTTTGGGAAAACCGTGGGTACATGAATTTTCTGATAGCCTATGACCACAATTTCCCCAAACCATGGGCATAGGCTACCCTATACCAAGTGTTTCCTCCAAACCGTGGGTATAGGGTATCAAAAAATGCCTTTACCCATGGTTTTCCCAAAACCGTGGGGATAGGGTGCCCTATACCCACGGTTTTCCTAAAACTGTTGGTATAGTCGTTGGATAAAAAATCCTAAACCCACGGTTTTGACAAACCGTGGATATAGGTTTCTCGCATTTACATGAGAAGTTTATTTTTTCTGTGTGAAAAAAAATTTGGCTGGAGTTCTATACCCATGGTTTATTCCTCTATACCCACAGTTTAAATAAATATATTTAATAAAATATACATATACATGCATATATACGGTGATGAGGTAGTGGTAAGGAAGATTGTGAATGGAGAAGTGGTCGCAAGATCGAATCCCGTGGGATACTATTTTATAAAATATGCTATACCCATAGTTTCAAACCGTGGGTATAGAGTTATGACATGGTGAAAAAACCTATAACCATGGGTTTTCCAAACTGTGGGTATAGGTCATGGACCTATATTGACGCCACCAATTACCACGGTTCCCCAAACCGTGGGTATAGCCTATACCCACGATTTTGGGGTCTATACCCACAGTTTTGAACCGTGGGTATAAGATAATTTTCCAGTAGTGTATGATGAAACAAAATGTAATTCAATGAAAAATAATGACCTCGAACCCATTTATTTTCCTTAAAAATAAGTGACAAGCATTAAAATACACCTAAACATGTGAATTCCATTCTAAATAAAATAGGTAAAAACACTCGTATATACTTAAATTTTGAAATAAAAACATGAGAATATTCCATAAATTAGGAAGGTAAAGACATTTTCTTGAAATTTAGATCACCTATAGGGTTATTCATGACTTTCTAGGGCTTCAAATAAGGGTTAAATGAAAGGGTATCCTCAATGGATCCTAAAAGAGGCATAGAAAGGAATATTACTCAATCATTTTAACAAATTAATGTACACACATAACTTTTTAAAATGAATCAATGAAATTTATACCTTACAAAACACATCTCAAGTTTATCTTAATAAGTGAATGGAATTGAGAAGACTATTTCAAAATGGCATAGAATACCTCTCAAGATTGTATAATTGTGGAGCGTCAGTCACTTTTGGGCATGAATTTTAATAATTAGTCAAAGTTGATATATATATTTTTAAAAATTAAAATTAATAAAATTGAATCATATCCACAATAATTTAAAATTATTAATATAAAAATCACATAATTTATCACAAATAAATATATGATGAAAAAGAATTATGGGTATTACATTAAGTTAAAAAATAAAAGCACATAAGAATAAAAGAAAACTACTTAAAAAATGAACGAAGACCATGTAACAATATCCATGGGAATCCAAACCATGTTTGTTGGTCTATATAAGACCATCGTTCATGGATTACCATGGCCATAGGTTGAATACTAACATGGGTATTTGTGGTTGTGACCATATTTTTTGTGGGAGCCAGGGTAAGAAATTTATTTTACAATGGGAAAAAATGTGAATGGGCCTATGGTTATGAGTGTTACGCCTGTAGTCATAGACCAGTGGTAGAAACATATTTTATCATGAGAATGGAGTGAGAATCATTTAGGAAATCCCACCATCATATCCAAACATGGTTATGGATATATCTTGACCTACACGCATGGCTTAATGTAGGACAAACTATAATTATGATCATGTAGGACCATTTTTGTATATCAAGATGGGAATAACCTACCACCACAACCCTTCATTATCATGGCCATAACATAACATATGAACACAATCCTACATGGTTGTGGGTATATCTTGTCCTATAGATATGATCGCACATGACCGTGGCAGTAGTCGTTTTATAGTCATATGCTGACGTGGTCATGGATATAGGGCATATATGGGATACAACTTTAAATATGTATTAATTATATATAAAATTGAATAATTAAATATTTAATAATATATATAGATACATATAAATAATAAAAACATATTAAGTATTTATTCTAATATACTCATTTGTTTCGCGCGGAATCCGGGGATGACCTCCTGGACGGGAGATTCAAACGTTCCGATCGGTTTCTAACGGGTTTGTTCGTAGAACCGGAAACATCCAATGATTCCACATCCGTTTGGACCTACTTTCCAAAGGCAGGCGCTCATTAGCTTGTGGGCTAATAAGGCTTAGGAATTTGCATTGGTCGAGAGGATGGGAGGTCGGACTCATCACACCTTTTTGAGGGGAATTATTGTCTACTCCGGGACTCTCTTTATAGATTTAAGTTAAGTTCGTGAATCCTTATTACATTACCAAGTATAAAATGAGCTTTCTTTTAGTTTTAACAATCAATGATTAAATATGCAAGAAATTTAGAGAATCTTTTATATGTATTCGAGGTTCTTCATCAATATAGAATCATCTATATTTGTTTAGAGATTCTTGGTCAATGGTATCCTTCAAAACATTTATATAAAAGTCTCTTGGTCATTTTGATGACCAGGCTGGTTTTAAAGCCACTCAGTGGGGCACTTGAAGTTTATCGTCATTCAGAAGGACAGAGATTATTTCAATGTTGGGATCGAACCCATGAATGGGCTACCTACGTATCCTTTGTTTTGAAAAAAAGGAATCAGAACCCACGTAGTTCGAGGAATGGGATATGATGTTTTATGATTGATGGCTCAAAGATGAATGTCATAATTACTTTTACACTCTAAGCTCACGTGAGTCATGCTCGGTGTGAGAAACAAGAGGTATTGGTAAAATTTAGACAATTGTGCCATAAAAGATGCAATCATAAGAATTTGTTTTTGGGCTTATGTATAGATGACTGCCCAGATAGGCGAAGGTTTAGGATTTACTTTTAGGAAGAAAATCCATTAACAGGGTCCACAAAGTTATATGTGCTTCATGGAGATTTGAATACTCTAATCTTGGGGCTTACTCCTAAGGAGGATGCCCAAGTTAGGAGAGGGCTTATGATTAGGTTTTATTCCTGAAAAGGAAACCCAAATCAAAAGTAATTTATGACTGGTTAAGAGAAATTTTAAGAGACTTGGGGCTTATTCCTGAAAAGGAAGCCCAAGGTTATGACTGAGTCTTATTCCTGAAAAGGAGACCCAGGTTAGGGATTAAGGTTTGGGGCTTACTCCTGAGGAGGATGCCCAAGATTAAAGGACTTTGATTGGGGCTTATTCTTAAGGAAGATGCCCAAGATTCATGACTGGGACTTATTCCTGAAAAGGAAGCCTAGGTTAGGGGACTTGGGGTTTACTCCTGAAAAGGAAGCCCAAGGTTATGACTGAGTCTTTATTCCTGAAAAGGAGACCCAGGTTAGGGATTAAGGTTTGGGGATTACTCCTGAGGAGGATGCCCAAGATTAAAGGACTTTGATTGGGGCTTATTCTTAAGGAAGATGCCCAAGATTCATGACTGGGACTTATTCCTGAAAAGGAAGCCTAGGTTAGGGGACTTGGGGTTTACTCCTGAAAAGGAAGCCCAAGGTTATGACTGAGTCTTTATTCCTGAAAAGGAGACCCAGGTTAGGGATTAAGGTTTGGGGCTTACTCCTGAGGAGGATGCCCAAGATTAAAGGACTTTGATTGGGGCTTATTCTTAAGGAAGATGCCCAAGATTCAAGGACTTTGATTGGGACTTATTCTTAAAGAAGATGCCCAGGTTAGGGGACTTGGGGTTTACTCCTGAAAAGGAAGCCCAAGGTTATGACTGAGTCTTTATTCCTGAAAAGGAGACCCAGGTTAGGGATTAAGGTTTGGGGCTTACTCCTGAGGAGGATGCCCAAGATTAAAGGACTTTGATTGGGGCTTATTCTTAAGGAAGATGCCCAAGATTCATGACTGGGACTTATTCCTGAAAAGGAAGCCTAGGTTAGGGGACTTGGGGTTTACTCCTGAAAAGGAAGCCCAAGGTTATGACTGAGTCTTTATTCCTGAAAAGGAGACCCAGGTTAGGGATTAAGGTTTGGGGCTTACTCCTGAGGAGGATGCCCAAGATTAAAGGACTTTGATTGGGGCTTATTCTTAAGGAAGATGCCCAAGATTCAAGGACTTTGATTGGGACTTATTCTTAAAGAAGATGCCCAAGATTCAAAGGTTTTATAACTGGGGATGATTCCTGAAAAGGAAACCCAGGTTAGGATTCTCTCATCTTAAAGGATGAGGTTGAATGAATGAACTCTCAATCTTTGGTGTCATAAAGATGTTTAAATCACTAGGTTTTGAGAGATATTTCACAGAATTCCTTTCAGATAAGGATGTCAAATCAAGAAATCATGCCATAAATGGCTTTGAAGAGTATCTTGAAGACTGAATCTTGAATAGGAAGGGTGAAATGGCTTAAGAGGGGTGAAAAAGGGCAAGATGGGCACCCAAAAAGATAGGGGCGCGCAAGTATTGAAGGTCGCGCAAGTCCTGCGGCGGCGCGCAAGTATTGGTCGCGCAAGTATACTTGCGCGACATAAGGAATACTTGCGCGATTTTCAACCAGAGTTGAATTACTTGAGCGACTCTTTATTAAACCCTTTCCCATCCTCTTGAGGTTCTTCCAGAGGAGGGACGCGCAAGTTATATTGAAGGAATTAAGTCGGCGCGCAAGTGTTTGATAAGTTTCAACACTTAGGCCTTCCTTCTTCCCTTTAGATCTTCCATTCTAGGTAAGAAATTACCTTAGAAGTGTTCTGGAAGCTTTGAGAAGAGACTTGGGCGTCGGGAGCTTTGATCCGAGTTTCTGGGAACCGATCCTCTGAATGGGGGGCCCACAGGGTCTATTTATAGGCAAAAAGAAGACCCCGGGCGGTTACTGGGCGGTTATCAGATCTGTCGCGCAAGTCCCTTGCACGACCATGAGGGGTCGCGCAAGTGTTAAGGCGGCGCGCAAGTGTACTTGCGCGACCAAGATGAAACTTGCGCGATACATGGGCAATGTTCTCCTTTTCCATCCCTTTGTCGATTTTTGATGTTTCTTCAAAGGATTAATCACTTTTAGCTCAGATATTCCCTTTTCCAAACTTTAGATTTCGTGACGAAAGGAGCGTCAACAAAAGTCCCCCCTCAGAGTTGGATCCGGAGAGAAAATGAGGATTTGACTCTGAGGAAATCGAATCCCTTTAAAGGAAAAGGGCGGCGCGCAAGTCTCCAGTCGGCGCGCAAGTCTTCGTCGCGCAAGCGTTTGAGCGCTCTGGGTGCGGCGCGCAGATAGGCCCTCTGGCCTATAAATATGCTGCTTCCGGCCGTAGATGGTATCTGACCCCGAATTTTCTCGAGCTCTCACCGCGCAAGTCTTTGTCGCCGCGCAAGTCTCCTATTTTCGCTGTTTCCTCGCTGCCGCGCTACTCTCAAGGTAATAAGGCTTGCGCGGCACACACTTGCGCGACAAATACTTGCGCGACATATGTTCCACTTGCGCGACATCTCCATACTTGCGCGCCTTAATGCCTTAGCCATTTTTTTCAGATTTTCTCACAAATTTTATGAAAAAATAAAACCCATTTAAGAGTTTAATTTATTCAACTCCTGTGCAGATTCAATGGCTCTTAGACCTGGATTCCTTGATGAACTGGCTAGCAAGCGGATAGATGATATGATGAATATCATTGGCCCTGATTACTATGACATCTGCGACAGCACTCTTCCAGATTTGGCTAAGTACTTGAAGAAATATCATCTTAATTTCCCACAGAGCATCTACCTGTCTCTATGTGGTCATGGTCACTTGCAAGGAGTCAATGTTCCAAATGCAAACAACTATACACCTGAAATGCAGCTGCGCTGCTACTCCTTCATTTCGGTTATGCTGTGCATTAAAAGCAACAACAATGGTGTGAACTTTCAAATTCTCCTTGCATGCCATTTCCTTGAAGATATGAAAATGGCAAACTCATGGGCTGAAATGTTTTCCACTACCGGTTGGTGGAGAGAAGACAAACATGGTATTAGAGCAATATCTGAAAAGAGTACTCTCTTCAAATGGATCTTTACTTCCAATGCTCCATTCTCAAATCCATGTATCCATCTTCCAAGTCTCTTGGACAGAAACAGAGTCACTGTTTGATCAGCAGAAAATTTTCTCAAACCGCACTCAAGAACATCCTTTTACAATTGTTCCAAGAAGAGCTGGTATCACTGCATCTCCTTTTTTGTTTCCAGTTGAATGAATGAATTCCAGGTGGTTGCTGATGAAGCTCGGGATGCCGTAAATCAAATGAAGTGTTATGTTGAAAGCCTCTTGTAATTCTTGAAAAAGAGAAGAGACTCCAATCTGTGGATGTCCTTCTAACTCTTGTGTATCAATGAAAAACACTTTCGTCTCCAATCATTTGTACCTGCATTCTTTCATTACCTGCTTCAAATTTACTTAAGCCAATGGGCCTAGTAATCATAGTTTGATTTTTACTAGGATTATTACAAATAACCCTACAAACTTTGAACCTTTTAACTGCTCAATATTACCTAAATCATACAAAAAAATGTATATTTAGTGAGCTGGAACTTGACTTTTATTCAGAGTTCCTTTGTCTTTTGTGTGGGCAGTTTAAAGTCATGCAAGCCGGACATAAAGGGGCTAATGTTTAAGGTCGAAATAGCTTTGACCGAAAAATGGATTAAAATGGATTCAATTCCTTGATAATTTATCTGAAAACAAATTACCATACTCAAGTATGAGAGAAAATATGTAAACTATGACTTAAGAATATTTGAATCTGAGGAATGATATGAAAAAGAGCTAAATAGCATTAGAAGAAGTAGTTTCCAAGAATGAAGTTACTATTATTTAACAAAACCCGTTAGGGGGTTGAAATATGCAGGGCCACCTATGGGCATTGGCTGCATAGTCAAATAAAATAGCATCTTTTGGCTGACAAGTCTGTTATGTGGACTGTTTATGCAAGGCCACCTATGGGCACGTGCTGCATAGTTAGGCAAAAGAACTCTCAGAAATTTACTTTCCTAGTGCTAAAAGCCAGTGAAAGTTTATGGAGATTCAAATTTTCTAAAGCATAGAGTTTGTTGTATGGAAAGAGGTACTTGAATATGGAGAAGATATTTTCAAACAAGAATATCGAAGAACTGGATGAATATCACTCCTACGAAGATCTGACCCAAACGTAGGGAAGAAGAATAAACCATTGACTTGAATACTTTCAGATCATGAAAAAGGATATGGGACAAATACGTTAAGGATGGCTATTTTTGCGGATCCCTACATACTGTCGTTTAAGACAAATAAGGACAAAAGAGGCATTCTTCCCAAGAATGAAGTTACTATTATTTAACAAACCCGTTAGGGGGTTGAAAACATGCAGGGCCACCTATGGGCATTGGCTGCATGGTCAAATAAATAGCATCTCTTGGCTGACAAGTCTGTTATGTGGACTGTTTATGCAAGGCCACCTATGGGCACGTGCTGCATAGTCAGGCAAAAGAATTCTCGGAAGTTTGACATTTTTGTGACCATAAGTCATGAAAAGGGTTATGAAGATCTGAAAATATTTAAGGTTAGGATTATAATACATAAAGATGGGTATTTTCCAATGTATATAGAGATACATAGGTCAATGAAAACCATAATCATGTTGTGGCTGGGTCCTGAATTGAAACTTGGACTTCACTACGTATCTCATAAGAATGAGAATCAAGCCATACGTAGTTCTTGAAATGCAGTTTAACGTCGTGCAGGACGAAAGGATGAGTGATCTTAGTTTTTGGGGTCATAGAATTCGGACCATAATAATGAATACACAGTGTGTGTTTTCATGAGGACTTTTCAGCCAAGGGACTGAAAGTGAAATTTGGGGTTAGGCCCAAAAAGACTTGGGACTGGATTCGAGGGACACTCGAATGTTCCTACGTATCCCATAAAGATGGGAATCAAGTCCACGTAGTTCTAGAAACTACCCTTTGTACAAATTTGGTTCGTACATGTGAAGGGTGAAAAGGGACTTTAGTGCAATGATGGTTTTAACCTAAAAAAGTTTAGGCATTACCATGTATGTACGTAGTCTTTTTGAAAATGAAAACCATGATTGAAAAAGAATCAATGTTTAATAATGGTTCCTTCTCAAATGAGGAAATCAAAGAATATTGTAGTTTATTGTCGTACTGGACAAAAGTGTTGTATAGTTTAACGTCATATAACAAGGACGAAAGTGAATCAATGTAAAGATATTGATTCCAAGGGTGGTTTCACAAATCATCATCATATGAGATTGTGGTGAACCAATGTGAAGAGATTGTTTTTGGGCTTGAACCTTTGGGAGGTTGCCTACATACCCAGCCTGGAGGGCAAGGATCAAAGTCTGTGTAGTTCAATTAAAGAATGAATTAATGATCAAGTTGTTTTTGTGGACAATGATCTAAAAAAAATGTTGTTGGGACTTACACATGGTTAGTGGCCCAAAGGGAGTGTTATGGTTGATGTTCGCTCTAAGCTCACGTGAGTCATACTCGGTGTGAGAAACAAGAGGTAATAACAACCTTAACGATGTACAGTTTAATGTCATGTAGGACATAAAAAAAGGGATTTTCTGTACAGTTTAGCGTCATGTAGTTAGGACGATGGGGACAATACAGTTTAACGTCATATTGGACGAAAGGGGGATTGTGCAGTTTTAATGTCATGCTGGACTTTTGATGATTATATAGTTTAACGTCTTTCCGGACGTGAGGGACTTTTATACAGTTTAGCGTCATGTAGTTAGGACGTCACAGTTTAACGTCTTGCTGGACATATTTGCAAATAGTTTATGGTCGTATACATGGACCAGGAATGATGCAGTTTTAAGGTCATGCTGGACTGTTTTATGGAACTTTTTCACAGTTTTAATGTCGTGTGGGACGAAGTTGCAGTTTAAAGTCATACTGGACCATTGCTGTATAGTTTTAGCGTCATATAGCAAGGACGAACTGATGCTGTACAGTTTAAAGTCATGTAGCTAAGACTAAAGTGAATCAATATGAGGATATCAGTTCTGATCTTTTTACAGTTTATCGTCATGCTGGACGTTGGAAGTGCCACACAGTTTAATGTCATGTTGCTAGGACACAATATAGTTTAATGTCATCTCGGACAGAATACATTTTAGTGTCATGTAGGACAATAAGGGACTTAACACAGTTTAACGTCATGCTGGACGATGAAAGTGCCACACAGTTTAATGTCATGTTGCTAGGACAAAATATAGTTTAATGTCATCTCGGACAAAATATAAGAACTTTTATACGGTTTATTGTCATGTAGGACAAAATCAGGGACTATGCAGTTTAAAGTCTTGCAGTTAGGACTATTGGTGCTGCACAGTTTAGTGTCATGTTGCAGGGACATAAGTGCGAATAGTTTAAGGTCATATGCACGGACCATACAGTTTATCGTCATGCTGGACGTAGTTGTAGTTTAAGGTCATACTGGACCATTGCTGATGCAGTTTAAGGTCATGCTGTATGAACCAATTGTAAGTCTTGGTTCCGGGGACCAATATTTTGTGTTTATACAAAATACTTATTCAGAAATCTGGCATTAGTTGGAGTCGTGATGTGTTCTCCATCCATTGAAATCAGAGAATACGCTCCATTGGAGTAGACCTTATGTATTGAATAAGGTCCTTCCCATTTTGGTTCAAGCTTGGGAGGTTTCTTTCCTGGTATCATTGGTGTTCTGAGAACCAATACCAATTCTCCCTGAATGAATGAACGAAGACGAACTTTTTTGTTAAAAGCTCGTGCTATTCGATTCTGATAGATTTCCAAGTGGTGCAAAGTGCACAATCTTTTCTCATCTAACTGTTCCAATTCATTCAACCGCTTTTGGGATTGCTCATCTGTTGATAACTGATCACAAATGGCTATTCTGAGTGAGGGCAATTGGACTTCAATTGGCAAGACTGCTTCTGTTCCATATACCAATGAATATGGAGTAGATCGCGTTGCATTGCGAGTGGTAGTCCGATAAGCCCATAAAGCATGATAGAGTTTATCAGGCCATGACCTCTTATCTTTATCCACCATCTTTTGCAGTATATTTGAAAGAGTCTTGTTGAAGGCCTCTATCTGGCCATTAGCCGCTGCATGATATCGAGATGAATGGTTGGACTTAATGTTGTATTCTTGATACAATCTCTTTACCTCAGAAGAGCAGAAGTTGGTGCCGTTGTCTGTCAATATGGTATGAGGGACACCAAATCTAGTAATGATGTTAGACTTGATGAAGCTAACAATGCATTTAGAACTGACTTCTTTGAGAGGTACTGCCTCTGCCCATTTGGAAAAGAAATCAGTAGCAGTAAGAATGTACTTAAACTGCTTGGCCGTAGCTGAAGGGTAAGGTCCCACCACATCCATTCCCCATGTGGAAAATGGCCATGAGTATTTAGCTGTATGAAGCAACTCTGGAGGTTGATGAATGAAATTGGCATATACTTGGCATGAATGACACTTCTTTGTGAAATTAACACAATCTTGTATCATTGAAGGCCAGAAGTATCCAAGTCTTCGAATTTGATCAGACAATCTATGTCCAGACTGGTGGGCACCACAGACTCCTGCATGCACTTCTTTTATGACAGCCATTGTCTCTTCACCATCAATACATCTGAAGAGAACTCCATCAAAACCACGTTTGTAGAGAATTTTCTCGAGGTGGTTTGGACCATCATAAAGAGTAAAATTGACCACACGTCGCCGAATTTGTTCTCTCTTGGCTCTATCAGGTGGAAGTGTTCCATTTTGAAGGTATTCCCTGATAGGTGACATCCATCCTGTAGTATGACCATATGGTTCAGGAATGGGACTAATTTCATTAATTTCCTCTGTTCTGACTTGAACATAAGGTGAAATTGCACGACGGTGGGCAATACCGATGGTTGTCTCGTCCCGATTCGGATCTGCTAAAGCTGTGGCTATATTAGCCAGTGCATCAGCTTGAGCATTTTGTGATCTTGGGACATAAGAAAATGTCGGTTCTGAAGGGAATTCCGACATTAACTCTCTGACGTAACCATACAAAGGGATTAATTCTTCTTTTTTGATGGCATAATCCCCATTGACTTGTTTGATTACCAGGTCTGAATCACCTTTTACCTTTAAGTGATTCACTTGTGCTTGAAGCGCTAACTCCAAGCCTGCAATGAGAGCTTGGTATTCAGCTTCATTATTGGTACCACCTTCCCACAACAAAAAGGAATAAGGTAACACTGCCTTATCTGGAGAAATGAGCACAATTCCTAAACCAACTTTGTTGAATTTAGGATTTTCCATTTTCTTCCCTGTTGGACTTCTAGAAGCACCATCAAAATACATTTCCCATGTTTGAGGATTCTCTTGAATAGAAAAAACTTCCTCATCAGGGAGTTCGATATCTGAATATGTGTCTTCCACTGAAGGGTGTTCAGCCAGGAAATCAGCCAGAGCTTGGCCCTTAATTGCCTTTTGAGACACATATTGAATGTCGAACTGCTGTAGAATAACCGCCCACCTTGCCAGACGTCCTGTAAGCATTGGACGACTAAGGATGAATTTGAGTGGATTATTACGAGATACCAATTGGACCTCGTGATGTTGCAGGTAGTGTCTCAGTTTCTGAACTGCAAAGATTAATGCTAGGCAGCATTTTTCAATACTCGAATACCGGGTTTCTGCTTCAAGCATAGTTCTACTGAGATAGTAGAGACTATTTTCATTCCCAGCATCATTCTTTTGAGCGAGAAAGGCACCCAATGATCGCTCTAAAGCTGTCACATAGAGGATAAGAGGTCTACCCTCAACAGGTGGCATGAGTACTGGTGGACTTAAGAGGTATTTCTTGAGAACATCAAATGCTTCTTGACATTCTTTAGTCCACTGGTAAGTGACTCCTTTCTTCAATAATTTGGTAAAAGGTAAACTTTTGCCTGCCAAATTGGCGATGAAACGCCGAATATAGGCTAAGTGTCCTTGAAGTCCTCTTAATTCTTTCAAATTCTGAGGAGGTGACATACCAAGGATTGATTTGGTCTTCTCAGGATCGACTTCAATACCACGATGGCGTACAACAAAGCCGAGGAATTTTCCTGAGGTTACCCCAAAAGCACATTTTAAGGGGTTCATCTTCAAATTATGTTGTCGAAGCTTGTGGAATATGATTTCCAAATCAGCCAAGTGATCAAAACGTTGTTTGGATTTAACCACCAAATCATCTACATAGCATTCAACAAATTTCCCTAAAAAAGGTTTGAAGATACGATGCATGGCGCGTTGATATGTTGCACCTGCATTCTTTAAACCAAAGGGCATCACCCGGTAACAAAACACACCTTGAGGAGCTCTGAAGGCTGTATATTCCTCATCTTCTGGGGCCATTCGGATCTGATTATATCCAGAATATCCATCCATGAAAGAAAGTACTTCATAGCCAGCCGTTGCATCAATTAAGAGTTCTGTAATCGGAACTGGAAAATCATCTTTGGGACAATACCGATTAAGATCTCTGAAATCGATGCAAACCCTAATTTGTCCGTTCTTTTTCTTTACTGGGACAATATTAGCCAACCACTTGGGATATCGAACTTCTCTGACGAAGTTAGCTTTGATAAGCTTATCCACTTCAGCCTCGATTTTGGAAGCATAGGTTGGGTGTGTTCTTCTCGCGGCTTGCTTGAATCCTCGATGTTCTTTTGGCAAACCCAAATGATGGGTGGCAACATCAGGATCAAGGCCAGGCATCTCTGTATAATTCCAAGCAAAGATATCTTTATTTTGCTTTAGAAAAGAAATATACATCTCTTGTTCTTCAAGGGTCATGGCCGCACTAATTAAAGTGGGGCGTGGATCTTTCCCTGTACCCAGATTTACTTCTCTGAGTTCATCCACAGTGGTAGAGATACCCTCTTCAAATGCTGGAGGAGCATCTCTAAGATCTTCCTCTTCCTCTTCATCATGTGTTATATCTTCCGTTTCTACTTGCAAAGTAGATGAAAAAATGAAATTCTCATGATCATAAGAGATGTCAAAATTTTCACATTTTGAAGAAGAAGCTTCCATTTCCGTCCCTATTGATGAACAAGGGTCTTCTTTGGGAAATAAAGAGGAGATGATGGATTGAGAATCGATATCAACATTCACCTCTGGTGTTGCTATAACTTCTTCTGGCCTGATTAGCGAAGTATAGACTTGTTGGATTTCAGCAGACGAAATGAAAACGTCACCACTTATGCTTTCATCATTGCTTGGTAAGTTACCAATTTCTCCCATGTTGTCTGGCTCGATTGCCGTAATTGACATTATGGATCTTTCCATAAGAGTATTTTGATTTGGGCCTATTTTGTCAATTTGACTGATAGGTAACACATAATCTGTACTCACATGTGAAAATGGATTTATTGGAATTTTTTTCCAAACCATATGGAGCATTAACTTTGGTAATTTCCTTCATTGTAGATTTTTCTCTTCCCTTCATGTGATAAAATTCCGCCTCAATGTATTGAGACTCACATGTTTTGAACGGGGCCTTATCACCATATAATGTTCCAACTTGACCATCGAAACAGTATTTGAGACATTGATGGTATGATGACGGAATAGCTGCATGCTGATGTAACCAGGGTCTTCCAAGCAAGATATTGAAAGCTGAGTCTTGATCAACAATCATGAAATCTGAATTGGAAACAAGATCTCCAAACTGAGTTCTGAGCGTAACTTCTCCCAGTGGTTCTTGTTCATTTTTATCATATCCTTGCAACATCATGGTAGAAGGAGATAAATCAGATTCTGTGAGGCCCAATCGACGAAGTGTGCGAATGGGCATGAGGTTGACTCCTGAACCATTGTCAATGAAAGCTCTTCGAACATCTATACCATTGACTTTGCCAGATAAGTACAAAGGTTTTATGTGCCCATGCACAACATCATCCTCATCTTTATCAGTAAAAGATATCACTGCATGACATTCTGCAGGATTATTCTCTATGTGATAAATTTCAGCTGCAGCAATCTCAGCTTCAAACTCTTGAGGACTTGACAAAGCTTCGATGAGTGCTTCCCGAAGATCTCTTGATAGATTCAAAGCATCCAAAATTGATAATTTGGCTGGTACTTGGGCCAAGTGTTTCAATATATCATACTTTTGATCTAGAGGCCTGCGTTTCCCAATAGGAATATGTGGTTTAGCAGGTATCTTGGAAGCAGATGCTTTGGAAGCTGATGCATCTTGTATTGAAGTTGGCAACATCTTTGGTTTTGGAAAATTAGACTGATTAGATCCATTTGCTTGCTGAGATAAAGAAGATGGAACCTTTAATCGGTCTTCCAAAATAATTGTGCCGAAGCTGAGTTGGCCATTAGCAGAAGAACTTGCTTGTTCATTTTGAGCTCGCTGAAGGGCTCTACCACGAGTTTCTGCTGCATATACAGTGCTAGCAGGGGTAGAATTAGAGTAGTGGCTTCGGAAAGATCCACGTCTTCCCCTATATCCTGAACCTCTAGAACTTCCTCGGGTTCCTTTATTTGATACAGGGAATTCAGGTTCATCAAGACTGGAATATGAATCTGTTAATTGAATCATATTAACAGAACCAAAGATCAATTCTTCGTCTGATAAAGACTCTGCCTGGTTGGCCTGTTTAGGCTGTGCCGTTTGGTGGGATGGTGCCCGTTGCTTTGAAGTAGATGGCATGAAATCTGCCAGAGTCAAAGACAATTTAGGCTTTGATACATACTCATCTTCTCCTGATTCCTCTTTCTTCTTTGAATTGCTCTGCCCTTTTGAGGATTTGTCTTTTGATGGAGGCTTTACTGCAGCTTTTGTAGGAGACACAATTGGCTTCTTCAATTGTGTTCGCAAAATGGAATGGGTCCGATTGATTGTCTTTCTGACCATCCAATCATCATATTTTTTCGCAGTTTTGCTTTTGACTTCCTGCCACTCGCCTCCTTCCTCTGGGTCTGTAGCGGTAATACACGCTACATGAGCTGAAGAACCCTTCAATTTGACTTGTCCCAAGTCGAACATCTTTTGTAGGAGGTCTTTAAAGACAAAACACTCCTGGATGGGATGTCCCAACATTTGATGAAAGGGACAATAATTGGGACGGTCTTCATCTCCTTCCTTGTTTGGTCTCTTCGGCACTGGTAATTGAACCAAATTATTTTCCAGAGCTGAAATGAAGTAACCAGGAACTTGCTCACTTCGGAAAGAGTATGTTTTATTCTTCATATCCTCAAATTGTTTTCGTCGTTGATCTTTTTGATCATTTGGACGAAACAGCCTTTGTTGTTGGCGTTCAGGAGGTGGAGCCCTTCGAGAAGATGAAGGTTTTGAAGTAGAAATAGGTACAGGTGCCTGTTTAAGCATAACTGTAGCAGTTTCTGCTTTACCCATTCTTCTTCCTGGAGCTGATGGAATTACACGAGATTTAACCTTAGCCTGTATAAGGGAATCTTCAATCTGTTGAGCGATTGAAGTAAGGTCTCGAAACCCTCCTGTGTATTTCACAGGGATCAATGGCGTGCGTAATTCGTCACGCAAATTTGCCACACAGATTGGCAATAATTCCTCCTGAGGGAGTGATAAACTCAAGGAATACGTTAATCCCTTCCAACGAGCAATGAAATCAGAGACTCTTTCATTCTCCCTTTGCTTGCAGTTTGTAAGATCGAAAACTGTCGTTTTTGGCAAAGTTGAGCTGAACTGAAGAAGGAATTTTTGACGAAGATCCTCCCATCCGATGACTGACCGGGATTTCAAGCTTGTATACCAGACAAAAGCTGGTCCTTGCAAGGTTCGCACGAAGCATCTGAGTTTCACTGCTTCTTGTTGTTCTGGAGTTCCCATCATAGGATCACAACAAGACACGTAATGCGTCAAATGTTGTTCAGGGTCGCCTGATCCATTGAAAGTAGGGAAAATAGGGTTTCCAAAACTGGATGGAGGAGAAATTGAATCTACCCATTCAGGGTAAACTTTCTTTTCAGGTTGAACTTGCGCCCGTTTCCCTTCCATAGTTTCTAACCGAGCTGTTAATGACTCAATAGTAGTTATTAACTTTTGAGAAACGTCAGGTTGAACTTGGTTTTGGGTAGGTGCAATGAATGGAGCTTGGACAGCCGTGGAGGTTGGTGCTGCAACTAATGGTAGTGCTGCCAACCGTTGTTGCGTTTGACCCGTAGGATTAGGCCTCTGTGGGTGTACTGATAAAGGAGGATATTCCTGATCTATCTCAGTAGTTACAACAAATTCCTTCGGCTGTCGGACTTCAGCATTCTTAAGAAGAAGACTACTCTGAAGTAGTTCTGCATTCAACCTTCTTAATTCTTTCATTTCTTCCTCCTGTTGTGCAAGCCTTTGCTCTAATGAGAGCGATTGACCTCCTTCAGAGGAAGGGTGAGAAGTAACCTGATTCTTTCCTTTCCCCTTATTGGATCCTTTTCGGAGAGGGGGAAGTGGGTTACTTGAAGGAATACCCAAATTTTGGGTAAGCCTTTGATTACGTGTGCGCACACCTTCTTCATTTAGGTCTGTGTGCGCAACTTCTTGAGCAGGAACCTCTTCATCTGATCCCTCTGATTGAGCCTCATCTGGTGAATCAGTAGCAACGGCAGTGATGACATTAATGGATGCATATTTCATGAAATCCTTTCTATCAGCATTTCTATGATATTGTCTCCTTTTATATCCATGATAAGACATGGCATTCCGTTGACTTGACCTCTCAGGAATTTCTTTGTGAACCGTCACTTGGAGAGAATCTCCTGACATCTTGGCTCTTCGTTCCTCTTGAGGCTTATTCCCTAATCGGGAGAATACTGACTTTCTCTGAGGGAGGGATTGAAGATTTGAAAAAGTCCCCAGTCCGGTGGATGGGGGGTGTTCCTGTTGCTTCTGCTCAACTCCTCGAATCCCATTCGTTGATTCTGAGGGTTGGGTTAGAGAAGTCCCCAGTCTGGCAAGCTGGGGTGTCTCTTGACATGCTATGTCTGAGATCTTCTTGAAATCTCTCTTGATCTTGCGGATCTTAGTTCGGAAATTAGCTGGATGCATTAACCTGTATCCACTTTTATCACCTGGTTCAACAGACCGTTGGATGATTTCCGAAACTTCTGTCATTTGATGACGTGTTTGCTCCAGACGAGAGGCTTGCGCAATATTCTCGCCTGCTTGATGTAGGAGCAATTCAACAACCTGTTCTCTATATACTTGATTTTGAGAGGAACTAGTTGAAGCTTGATCTCGAGCAAGATTTTGATTATGAACAAAGCCCATTGACTGTGGCCGGCCATGGGCAATAACATTGCATGAGACCATTTTCGGCGGGCTTTGCTGACCGGAAAGCACTGTGAAATGTAGTGCTCCGTGAATACCCCATCCTCTGATATGAACATTAGATGGAGCATTGGAAATTAACTGACGCAATTTTCTCAGCGCGCCAAGGCATGAACGTTGAAGGGTTCTCTGTTGCTTTTCAGCCTTCGGATACCGAGAGACTGATAGAGATGCCAAATCAATCTGGCGTTGTAACCCTTCTATTATCTTAAGATGATTTTCATATTCATCGTAAGATAATACCTTCTTCTTTAATTGACAAAGAGTTTTCCATATGTTAAGACGAATATCATGGATTCCATCATCCGTCAACATTTTTGGAATGTCATACTGTGAATCAGCCAAAGGCCAAAACATGACTGGTACTTCACCTTTTGCCAGTTTTTTCCTCATGTTCAGCATTTCCTCTTTATCATTAAATGAAGATTCTTCTACCTGTTTGGACCAAAGTTGGTGTTTCCTTGTTGCTTCATCGGATTCAACAAGATTGGTAGAGGAATCACTATTCATGCTGGAAGATGAATGACCTAGGGAAGGTTCGGAGAATAACCTGAACCCCAAGCTATCTTCTGATGGAGAAAGAGTTTCACCTGCCGATAGTAAAACTTCAGACATGACTGGTTTTACGTTTGCAAGTGCCTCAAGATAGGAGGGCTTTCTCGTCACTACATTGCCTTCTGAAGAATTTTCGAGACAATGTGAATCACTACTGCGGAGAGGACTTTCGCAGCGAAGTTCATCACCATGAGGAGGACCTTCATGATGGGTTACAGAAAAAGATGATATCTCTTGCTCCTTGGTCTTCTGACCACACAGAGGGTTCCTGTGGTTCTCATCTGAAGAAGAAACTTCAAGATTGACCGAATTTTCATGAAGCAAGTCTTCATGAGGAAGTGTCTGTTGAAGACCTTCGGGATTAATGTTCCTGTTATTGGGAACTGAGGGAGTAGAATCTTGAATTCCGACAGATAAATGTCTGAGGGCTTCAAGAACTCCAGCATCGAGCAAGGCCTTGTTGCAGATTGGCCTTTGATCTCCTGACTGTGCTGGGCGGATCTTTTTCTTAGATGCCTTCTTACTCGCTTTAGAAATCACTTGATGACGAAAGTGATTGCTCTGAGCAGGTGTATGTGCCTGATCAGGAAAGATGGTCAGGTTAGGCTGACGATTATCGCTCAAATCAGATGTATGTGCCTGACTTGGTTGTCCATATGATATGGGGGAGTAGGCCCCACAACCCTCTTGGACTGGAACAGATGTGTGTGTCTGTTCCGGAGTGAATTGTTGATGTGTCACTCCACTGCTAGGGATAGATTTATGTGTCTGTCCCTGAGATGATGCTGAAGATGTTATGATATCCTGGCAAGCATCCAGAATATGAGCAGGAATTTGCTTCTGCTCTTTCACCATTGATAAAATATGCTTGGTGACTTCAGCCGCCGGAACAGGGATATACGTCCATTCCGGGCTTGGAGTAGGTGTATGTGCCTGCTCCTGTCCTCCTTTTCCTGTCAGTGAATCCTGACAGTACTCAAGTGTGGAGGCAGAGAGTTTAGTCTGCCTCCTGTTTGTCGTCGGGGCTTTCCGACTGACTTCTCCGTGCGCTACCAAACGAGACTGTTGGTAGGCTTGATTAGTATTAGCAGGTGTATGTGCCTGCTGATTACACTTCGCCAAACGTTGTTGACGAGATCCATCATATGTAGTCAGACGAGCCTGCTGACTAACTGCTGATGTATAAGCAGGTGTATGTTCCTGCCTATGGTACTCCGCCGGAATTGCCTGGCGGGATCGGCTTGATGCTGCCAGACGAGTCTGCTGGACAGCGGGATTAAAACGGGCAGGTGTGTGTGCCTGCTCGTTGTTTGCCACCAAGTTAGGTTGGTGGACTTCTCCGGAGATGGCAGGGATGACAACCTGCCTATTATTAACCGGATTCCGTCTCTGGTGATTCATCTTGCCTGCTCGGGTTCGAGGAACCTGAGCTGAATGCCTGGAGCCGGTACCCTCATCATGTTGAGGGTGCACTACCGCACGAGTCTGGCGGCGATTGTTGATGGGAGCCCTTGAGAAGGACTCCTGTCTCTTTGAATTAAGGTCCTGCGGGACCTGCTCATTCACTTCCTCAGAATAAGGGAGTGAATGGAAATTGCGTTCCGGGGATAACGACCCGAAACGGTTGGAGACGGTAGTCAGCACCGCCTGCTTCTTGATTGCTGGTCGCCGTTGTCCGGACGACCAGGTAGAATTGTTAATTTGGAGGGCTTGACGAGCGGCCTCCAGAGTTGGGATAGTACCGTTACGACGGTACTCCTTAACCAGTGCATTTGAAACACAGCGTTGAAGACGCTGAGTTGGTGATGTCATCCTCAGAGCGGATGACGTTCCAGCAGGAGTAGCAGCATTGGTTTTCACGGCAGCAGACCTCACAGTAGAGGTGTTCTTAGCAGCAGTATTCACAGGGGTGAATTTAAGGAAAGCCATTTTTTGTAGAAGATCTTGAAAAAAAAAAGTGCCTGTTCCATATAACAGACATAATCAAGATGAATCCGACTACTGCATCTTTTGGATGATCATATGTCAATGATTGCCTTGTTGGCCCAAGGGGCCTAACATCTAAGAAGAACATCACTTTAACTTGGTTAAGGATTCACATCGGGTTCACCATTTTTTGTTTCGCGCGGAATCCAGGGATGACCTCCTGGACGGGAGATTCAAACGTTCCGATCGGTTTCTAACGGGTTTGTTCGTAGAACCGGAAACATCCAATGATTCCACATCCGTTTGGACCTACTTTCCAAAGGCAGGCGCTCATTAGCTTGTGGGCTAATAAGGCTTAGGAATTTGCATTGGTCGAGAGGATGGGAGGTCGGACTCATCACACCTTTTTGAGGGGAATTATTGTCTACTCCGGGACTCTCTTTATAGATTTAAGTTAAGTTCGTGAATCCTTATTACATTACCAAGTATAAAATGAGCTTTCTTTTAGTTTTAACAATCAATGATTAAATATGCAAGAAATTTAGAGAATCTTTTATATGTATTCGAGGTTCTTCATCAATATAGAATCATCTATATTTGTTTAGAGATTCTTGGTCAATGGTATCCTTCAAAACATTTATATAAAAGTCTCTTGGTCATTTTGATGACCAGGCTGGTTTTAAAGCCACTCAGTGGGGCACTTGAAGTTTATCGTCATTCAGAAGGACAGAGATTATTTCAATGTTGGGATCGAACCCATGAATGGGCTACCTACGTATCCTTTGTTTTGAAAAAAAGGAATCAGAACCCACGTAGTTCGAGGAATGGGATATGATGTTTTATGATTGATGGCTCAAAGATGAATGTCATAATTACTTTTACACTCTAAGCTCACGTGAGTCATGCTCGGTGTGAGAAACAAGAGGTATTGGTAAAATTTAGACAATTGTGCCATAAAAGATGCAATCATAAGAATTTGTTTTTGGGCTTATGTATAGATGACTGCCCAGATAGGCGAAGGTTTAGGATTTACTTTTAGGAAGAAAATCCATGAACAGGGTCCACAAAGTTATATGTGCTTCATGGAGATTTGAATACTCTAATCTTGGGGCTTACTCCTAAGGAGGATGCCCAAGTTAGGAGAGGGCTTATGATTAGGTTTTATTCCTGAAAAGGAAACCCAAATCAAAAGTAATTTATGACTGGTTAAGAGAAATTTTAAGAGACTTGGGGCTTATTCCTGAAAAGGAAGCCCAAGGTTATGACTGAGTCTTATTCCTGAAAAGGAGACCCAGGTTAGGGATTAAGGTTTGGGGCTTACTCCTGAGGAGGATGCCCAAGATTAAAGGACTTTGATTGGGGCTTATTCTTAAGGAAGATGCCCAAGATTCATGACTGGGACTTATTCCTGAAAAGGAAGCCTAGGTTAGGGGACTTGGGGTTTACTCCTGAAAAGGAAGCCCAAGGTTATGACTGAGTCTTTATTCCTGAAAAGGAGACCCAGGTTAGGGATTAAGGTTTGGGGCTTACTCCTGAGGAGGATGCCCAAGATTAAAGGACTTTGATTGGGGCTTATTCTTAAGGAAGATGCCCAAGATTCATGACTGGGACTTATTCCTGAAAAGGAAGCCTAGGTTAGGGGACTTGGGGTTTACTCCTGAAAAGGAAGCCCAAGGTTATGACTGAGTCTTTATTCCTGAAAAGGAGACCCAGGTTAGGGATTAAGGTTTGGGGCTTACTCCTGAGGAGGATGCCCAAGATTAAAGGACTTTGATTGGGGCTTATTCTTAAGGAAGATGCCCAAGATTCAAGGACTTTGATTGGGACTTATTCTTAAAGAAGATGCCCAGGTTAGGGGACTTGGGGTTTACTCCTGAAAAGGAAGCCCAAGGTTATGACTGAGTCTTTATTCCTGAAAAGGAGACCCAGGTTAGGGATTAAGGTTTGGGGCTTACTCCTGAGGAGGATGCCCAAGATTAAAGGACTTTGATTGGGGCTTATTCTTAAGGAAGATGCCCAAGATTCATGACTGGGACTTATTCCTGAAAAGGAAGCCTAGGTTAGGGGACTTGGGGTTTACTCCTGAAAAAGAAGCCCAAGGTTATGACTGAGTCTTTATTCCTGAAAAGGAGACCCAGGTTAGGGATTAAGGTTTGGGGCTTACTCCTGAGGAGGATGCCCAAGATTAAAGGACTTTGATTGGGGCTTATTCTTAAGGAAGATGCCCAAGATTCAAGGACTTTGATTGGGACTTATTCTTAAAGAAGATGCCCAAGATTCAAAGGTTTTATAACTGGGGATGATTCCTGAAAAGGAAACCCAGGTTAGGATTCTCTCATCTTAAAGGATGAGGTTGAATGAATGAACTCTCAATCTTTGGTGTCATAAAGATGTTTAAATCACTAGGTTTTGAGAGATATTTCACAGAATTCCTTTCAGATAAGGATGTCAAATCAAGAAATCATGCCATAAATGGCTTTGAAGAGTATCTTGAAGACTGAATCTTGAATAGGAAGGGTGAAATGGCTTAAGAGGGGTGAAAAAGGGCAAGATGGGCACCCAAAAAGATAGGGGCGCGCAAGTATTGAAGGTCGCGCAAGTCCTGCGGCGGCGCGCAAGTATTGGTCGCGCAAGTATACTTGCGCGACATAAGGAATACTTGCGCGATTTTCAACCAGAGTTGAATTACTTGAGCGACTCTTTATTAAACCCTTTCCCATCCTCTTGAGGTTCTTCCAGAGGAGGGACGCGCAAGTTATATTGAAGGAATTAAGTCGGCGCGCAAGTGTTTGATAAGTTTCAACACTTAGGCCTTCCTTCTTCCCTTTAGATCTTCCATTCTAGGTAAGAAATTACCTTAGAAGTGTTCTGGAAGCTTTGAGAAGAGACTTGGGCGTCGGGAGCTTTGATCCGAGTTTCTGGGAACCGATCCTCTGAATGGGGGGCCCACAGGGTCTATTTATAGGCAAAAAGAAGACCCCGGGCGGTTACTGGGCGGTTATCAGATCTGTCGCGCAAGTCCCTTGCACGACCATGAGGGGTCGCGCAAGTGTTAAGGCGGCGCGCAAGTGTACTTGCGCGACCAAGATGAAACTTGCGCGATACATGGGCAATGTTCTCCTTTTCGATCCCTTTGTCGATTTTTGATGTTTATTCAAAGGATTAATCACTTTTAGCTCAGATATTCCCTTTTCCGAACTTTAGATTTCGTGACGAAAGGAGCGTCAACATCATTGTATAGGGATCAAAACGCACAACACGTATATATTTTAATTACTAATCACTAAGACCATCACCCATGGCGATGATACAAGCTAAGTCCATATGCATTGCACCAATGTCCTATATTTTAACTCTAGTATCCATGGGTCTACTACAAAAAAATTAATATCCCTAGGCATGATGCTCATAGCAATAATTTATGTCCACATATGTCCATTATATCTGCCAATGGCTCTAGGTAGTTTATTTTATAGTAGTGAAAAAACAATAAAAATTAAAATAAAAGAAAGAGAAAAAAATTATTCATTACATAACTATAAATTTTTATTCCTCCACCACACATGTGATATTGTTCTTAATGTGGCCTAAATATATGAAAAGTTAATATACAATTATATAATTTAAAATAGATAAATTAATATAAAAATTATAGGGAAAGGAATAGCCTGATGATATCAAGTGATAAAGGGGTCAATCATTGTGATGAAATAAACTGCATGTGTGGGGAGTCCCTCAAAGTATTAAATTAATAGCTACCAACTGATTATGAATCTTTTTCTTATGTCCTCTTATGTGATATACACTATACTGTAATAACAAACATGAGATATAACATATTGACTAAACCATATGGAATGAAACATACATAGAATCAACTTTTGTCTTGAATTATAGATAAGAACTTTTTATCGAATATAAAACTACATATTATGGAACATATTATCATAGGTTACTCTTAATCATTATTTATAGAGTCCCGATTTATCAAATGATGTCAATTAAATACCCTCAAGATTCTAAATTTTAAAATTCTAATGTTCTCTTACATAGGTTAAATATAAGTTTTATTCTTTTACCACCTAATATGCTCTATGATTTACTTTTAGAAGAAGATAAGAATCATTATTAATAATGATCCAATGTGGGAAAATTATAATTAGTGTCTTTCGTATTGTCTTATAAGCCCAAATTGCATCATCAAGGAACTTACTAAAATCGTTTCCATTTGGATACATAGATTTATTTAATATTTACATCAACTCTTGATTTGAAATTTCTGCTTGGTTGTTCATTTATGGGTGGTATAGTGTTGATGTTTTGTGCGTCAACCCATATTTTCAAAGGAAGAGAACCAAATCCTAGTTGTAAAAGTGTAACATTTGGTTTCTAATGATCACCTTTGGTATCCAAAACATATAAAAATATGAATCTTAATGAAATCCCTTTCAATATGAGAATTTTTAGACTTGGTGGCCTTAATCTCTACCCATTTTATAATATAAACAATAATAACTAGTATATAAAAAACACTATATAGACTAATAAATTATCTCATAATACTAATTACCCATATACCAAAAATATCACTAAATAATATGGGTTTTTGAGGAATCTCGTGTCTCCTAGAAATATTTTCAGTGTGTTGGAAACACACATAAATTACCAAAATCATGGGGATCATGAAACAAACTAAGACATTATAATCCTAAATTTAAGACTTTTCTTTCTATCTGTTGAGGAACATAGTGTCCTATATAATAAAGTGTATGGTAGAAATGAAATATAGGATCAAACTCATGGTTAAGTATGAATCTTCTACTCACTTGTTCATTATAGATTTGAAAAAGTTATGTTTCATTCTATACATAGTACTAAGAATCACTCATCAATTTTACAACTTAGAGTTTTTAAAGGTTGAGAAGAATTTCATACATGAAAAAATTGTTTACCAAATCAACATGAAAAAGTTTTGTAACTGATATTACATAAAAATTATCATCTAAAATATGTATCCAAGTGGTACCTTCTCTAAGGTATCAATCTCTGATGTGTGGGGGATCCTGCTCATGTGATTTGTTACCAAGATCCTTGAATTTTTTTATTTCTAATATAAATTTCAAATTCCTAAATAGTTAACATCTAAGGAATAAGTCTTGTTTTTTCATCCAGCTTCTTAAAGAGGAACCTCAATATAGCATGATTAGAGGAAAAAATGCTTTAGACCCTAATAAATAAGAATGAATTTTTTTCAATGAAAATATAAATATATTAAAATCCTTTTACATAGTTATATAGTTTGTTTTGGGTTAAATACAATGTCTTGGAGGCATAATTAATCACATGTGGTAATCCCACCACCCATTATGATAAGACCACTCCAAATGCATTATTTAAGTTTTTCAAATAATCTCTAATGGGAGATCCCACTATAGAGTCTTTATTATAAGGGGATATGTGAAAATTTCTTTTATCTCATCAAAGGATGTCATTCATGAATCATCCAAAAAAAATTTAAAATCATTTGAGATAATGGTAAAAAAATCATACCAAACTATTTGATGAATCATTGATAAAACCATACATGTCCTAGAAAATATGTTACATTGTGGACATATATTGGATAAGGTAATTGTCACAACCCGTCCCCCGGTGCCCGTGCCGTGACTACCCCAAGCCAACATTCCATAGACCAGGGGTTGGTGAAAACACCGAAAGGAATATTCCCTAAAAAAGGGAAGGCATAGCCTTTATAAACTATAAACTCACACAAACCAAGCATACAACAAGATAAAAACACAAAGTAAACTATATAGTAAACAGGGTGTATACAGAAAGTAAAGAGGCCGGAATACAAGCCCAACTGGAAAGTACAAGTAAAACTAGAAAGTACATGTCAAACTGAAAACAGATCTTGTGAATAATCACTAAGGATCATACCTGAAGGGTGGGTATAGATCTCGAATGATCATCTCTGCAGATCATCTCATCCATTGACCACCTTCAAGCAGCCTCCAGTCTAGGTACCCTCGTCCTCAGTGAGCGCTATCCATTGTCTGCACTAGACGCAAAAAGGTGCGGACATAGCCCGTGTAGGGGTGTGTATAACAATACTCAGTAGGGACCCCTAGAACCCCGAAGGTCTCTCAAATCCACAAAGGATAAACCACAAAACATAGAAACAATAGTCAACCCTACTTAGGTATATTCCCATACATATACCTAAGTTATCAGAATATACCCACCTCACACAGGAGGGAGGAATACCACATAGGTAATAACATGAAGATAAATCACCACACAAGTACACCATAAAGATATAAGACTCAACTCAAACTAGGTTTTCAGTGAATTATAGAAGTACATATGATTATTCGTGAAGCTAGATCATCTTATTCTGTCAAGAGGCACTACTGCTGAGCATATGGAGTTTAAACCACACGGGATCGATAAGTAACTGAACCCCACAATGACCCAAATAGGATCTGATCCACCCAGGATCGATAGGAAACTAACCCCAGTAATGACCCACATAGGATCTGACCCACACAGGTTCAGTATGTGCTGACCCACATAGGATTGCTGAGCGCTGACCCACACGTGATCTGACCCACACAGGATTGGTATCTACTGACCCACATAGGATCATTGAGCATTGACGCACATAAGATTTTACCCACACATGATCGGTGATAACCCACAGAGGATCGCTTGGTACTAACCTTCGTATGATTTGTCTCCAACCTCTCCCTCACTGTCGACCACCGGGTTCCCGCTCATAGCACGTTTGGGGGAACTTCTCCTCAACCCATCCGTCATATCTCAACCACTATGAAGTTCCACGAAGAAGTATCCCAAAGGTCCGTCACATAAAAAGGGACCCAATGCAACAAATGGCGCGTCAATCAGACGCCTATTCTGTAAGTTATTAGCGTTTCTGCTCCGAAGGCCCGGTTGGATTCGGAGTTCGATGCAACCCGGCCATACTCAAACTTTACCCCAAACTCAAGTAGAGTATACCAAAAGGACCGTCTTGATACAAGGATTCTTGGGCCATAGACGGTTCATCAAATGAATGCACGGTTCTCAATATATGGTCACAAAGGCATATCTGGGTCCAGTTGGGCC
This sequence comes from Viscum album, assembly GCA_963277665.1. Lineage (NCBI taxonomy): Eukaryota > Viridiplantae > Streptophyta > Magnoliopsida > Santalales > Viscaceae > Viscum > Viscum album. The sequence goes on along the minus strand of OY728148.1, from coordinate 1,573,483,252 downwards.
CGGGTTCGGTCCCACCCAGTCGGACCAACACGACCTGACTCAGCCTGAGCCAGGTGGGCCCAGCCTACTGGGCCATGGTTTGGTCCGGCCTGAAGTGCTGCCCATGGTTGGGTGGCCCACCGTGGCAGGGTCCGCCCTAGCTGCAACTCGGGGGGAGGCATGCCCTGGTATTCTGAACGGTCCACTAGATGATTCGGCTCAGCCTACCCGGCGGCGCCATGTGGTGCCTCCTACTAGAGTGCGGGACCCATCGAAGTGGGTCTTGCCTAGTGTGACGCAGCCGGTCGAAACAGTCGGTTCTCCTCTTAGCAGCACGGTCGTACGCCGCTGCTCTACCCACGACCGGTCGGGTGGCAGCCGCCCTCCGGCCTCCGCCACGGCCTCCTGCTCCAGCGACGCAGACACACGTCGCCGCTCCGCCGCATGGCCGGCCGGATGCTGGTCACCACCCTACTTTTTTGCGGCCGATGGGCTATGACCTCCTACTGAACCGGCAGCATAGACGTGCGCCACCCTCCTTCCTCGCGGTCGGCCAGGTGTCAGCCGACTCCTTCTTCTGAGAGCCATCGCGGCTTCATGGGAAGCATGATTATTATGTTGTTCGCATATTCAAGATCCTCAGGTCGAGGGATCCATTCTCATACATCGCGCTAAATAAAACTTTGTGTTTCCAGCATCATTAATTATTTGTCGTCGAAGATCGCAAGAAGAACACATGAAGAATGAAAGAAAAAGGGGTATGGTATATGTGCGGGATGATGGCCATGTTTGTTTGGCCATCATCATTGTGAATCCAGAATATGAAAAATAAACAAAAAGATATTTAATCATAATTTAATTTAATACCCCAACCTTGTTTCTCATTGGATATGGTGCGAGGAAGGAGATGAAGATGATGAAGTCGCTGATGTCCATCACTCCCATAACAAGCTCCAAAGTCATTTCCTCGTTCTTGATCCAGAGAACATTCTTCGTTGGAGAGGTTCTTCATTTAGAGGTTGTTTCTCCAAACGCTCTCCTTTTCCAATCCTTTTTCCCACAAGAGATGAGGTGAAAAATTAATAAGATAAGAATTAACTCAATTAAAGTTGGAATGTTATTTATGTTAATGTTGGAACATTAAGTTGGGAGGATTCCAAAGGTTAACTCACAATAAAGTGGGACTTCAAGGGCTGGGTGGTCCCCACCAATAAATTCAAAATGGGAGGATTCAATTCCAAAAATAAAAGAAATAATTTTTATTTTATTTTCTTCCATGAAAAGACTGAAAACTAATTTTTACCCACAACCTACTACGGTTGAGGTGAAGGTCTTCTTAAGATAATATCGGGTCTGCGAGTTCAACGATGTCCTCAGATTTCAATTCCGAGAACTGGTTCAAAATTTACAAAATTCCACTCATGCGTTTACTGAACATACCCAAAAAAAAGTTCAGAAATTCATTATGGGCTCACCGAGCCTCAGAATCATGCACCGTCAATTTTCTCAGACTTGTAATATTTACATTTAATTAAAAAAATTACATGGAAAAACTTGGGTTTTACATTCTCTCTACCTCAGGGATTTTCATCCACAAAATCCACAACACAAACTAGGGAAACAAGAGGGGGTACTGAGCACATATCTGAGCCTCCCGCTCCAATGTTCTCTCCTGGAGTTTCCCATGTTGCCAACGAATGCTCATCAGAGATATCGACCATCCATGAAGGACCTGATCTTATCGATCCTCAATCTCCACTTGAACCTCTGAAAACGTCTCCCCATCTCAATGTCCAGATCACCCTAGTCAATGAAGTGTGAAGGATCATGTACATATCTCCGGAACTAGGATACGTGGAAAATGTTGTACACTCAGTGTAACTGAGGTGGATGAGCTAAACAGTAATCCACCTCACCAACTCTACTGAGGACCTAAAAGGGTCCGATGAACCTCAGAGATAACTTACTGTCTCATCCAAATATTTTCAAACCTCATATAGGTGAGACCCGTAGAAAGACATGGTCACAATCCTCAAACTCTAGAGGTCTCCATCTCCTGTCAACATAGTATTTATGCCTACTATGTGCAGTCTTCAACCACTCCTGAATGATCTGCACCTTCTCTGTGGTAGCTTGTACCATCTATGGTCCCAAGAGTGCTAACTCCCCTAGGTTAGTCCAGTACGAAGGTGATCTGTAAGGTCGTCTATACAATGCCTCGAATGGTTCCATACCAATAGTGGAGTGATAGATGTTGTTGTATGCGAACTTCACCAAAGGTAGGTGATCCTACCAACTACAGCCAAAATCAAGGATGCAAGCACATAACCTGTTCTCAAGGGTCTGAATGGTCCACTCTGTATGAACATCCATCTAAGGATGGAAGGTGGTGCTCAACCAATGTTGAGTTCTGAATGCCTCTTTCAACCCCTTCCATAGTCGGGAAGTAAAATGTGCATCATGATTGAAGAAAATCGTATATGTCACTCCATGAAGCCATACAATCTCCTGCACGTAGAGGTGTACCAAGATCTCTACTGATCCCTTGTCTCTAATAGGTAGGAAGTGGGATGACTTGGTGAGTCAGCCAACGATCGCCCAGATAAAATCATGCCCCCTAGATGTGTGTAGAAGTTTGGTCACAAAGCCTATGGAAATTACATCCCACTTCCACTATGGAACCTCTAATGGCTGAACTAAGCCCATTGGAACCTGATGCTTTGCCTTCACTTGCTGACTAGTGAGGTACCGTAAAACAAAATCTGCTATAGATTTCTTCATTCTTGGCCACCAATGCTGACGCTGAAGGTCTTGGTACATCTTCTCCACTCTTAGATGTACCTCTAGAGGGGATGTATGGAACTCACTCAACACTTCCTCCCTAAGCGCCATCAGTATCGAAGTACGTCCTTTGAAGAGAATGATGTGCTCCCCACCTTCATAAAATCAATCATGTGCTTGTCCTATGGATATCTGAGCATGTCGAGCCTCACAGTCAGTGCCCCCAAGCTAAACCTCCCTGACTTGCTGAAGGAGTGGGGGAGTGACTGTCAAAGACTGAAGAAAAGATGCTCCATCTTGATCAATGTAGGATATCTGCAAAGAGACTAGCTGCTCTGTTGCCTCACTCAGTAAATGTAAACCAGATATCTTAATGAGTGCATCTTCTACTACATTCCCCTTACCAGGAGTATAGACTATCTCAAATTCATAGTCCTAGAGGAACTTTAGACAACGCCAATGTCTCAAGTTCAGGTCCTTCTAAGATAAGATATACATGAGACACTTGTGAACAAAGTAGACAATAAAATGTTCACCATAAAGTAATGTCACCACATCTTCAAGGTGAAGAATACTACTGATAACTCCAGGTTATGGGTAGCATAGTTCTGATCATGTTGTCTCAGCTATCTAGAACCACACTTGATCATTTCTCGCTCCTGCATCCGGACACATCCAAGTCCTAACCCTGATGCGGCGCAGCAAACGATGTACCCAACGCCCTCTTCCGGTTTCCTCAAAATGGAGGCACTCGTCAGTCTCTACCTCAGCTCCTGGAAACTCCACTAGCATCTATCCAACCACACAAAGAGTTTTCCTTTCCTAGTCAACGCTGGTAAGGGTGTCGTAACCTTGGAAAAGTTAGGCAAAAACCTCCAGTAGTAACTGGACAAACCCAGAAATCTCTACACCTCCATCACACTCCTAGGTGTATCCCAAGAAAGAACAACCTCATTCTTCGCTGGATCCACTGCAACTCCAGTTTCTGAGATAACATGTCCCAGAAAGTGGACCTATCATATCTAGAAATCACAATTCGAGAGCCTACCATAAAGCCGGTGCTCTCGGAGTGTGTCCAGAACTATCTGCAAATGATAGGCATGCTCCTCCTCCGTCACAGATTATATCAGGATGTCGTCGATGTAGACTACCACAAAGAGATCGAGGTATGGCTAGAATATCTTGTTCATGAGTCCCATGAACACTACTGGGGAGTTGGTCACGCCGAATGGAATAACCAAGAACTCATAATGGCCATACTGACATATGAAGGTCGTGTTCTACACATCCTCATCTCATACCACAAGCTGGTGATAACCTGATATGAGGTCTATCTTCTAAGACCATCGTGCTCCCTTTAGCTAATAAAAGAGATCGTTAATCTTCGGTAGTGGGTACTTGTTATTCACGGTCACCTGGTTTAGGCGCTGATAGTCCACACAAAGTCTCAAACTCTCATCCACCTTCTTGGAAAATAAAATTAGGGCTACCCAAGGGGAAACAATGTGCCTAATGAACCCCTTGATATACAAGTCCTCTAGCTATACCCCCAGATCTCGAAACTCCATGGGAGCCATCCGATATTCTGGTGTAGATATCAGTGCTATCTCGGGGTACAAGTCGATGTAAAAGTCCACCTCTCTACGAGGAGGTAGACCCGGATCATCATTAGGAAAAAAATCAGCATACTTTTCTACCACTACAAGATATATCAAACTCTCTACATCAACTACTCTGAGGGTAAGGATATCCAACTGATGTGTGATCGGCTGCACCCTCCTCTGGGCAAGTCCATACTGCGCTGCAAAGGTTTCATTCTCACCGATGAAAGAAAAATATGTCCCATTGATGCAGGTGCACCACACTTTGAACCTAATATAGTCAATCTGAGCATGGAATGTGGATAACCAGTCCATACCCAAGATGATGTCATAAGGCCTCGATGCTGCTACTATAAGATCCCAGCCGAAGCTCTCGGCTCTTATAGAAAGATCACACTAATGGAACTAGTGCATAATCATTGAATCCAGTCCCGTAGGAGTCTCTAGCCATAAGGATCAAGCAAATAGCTCCATTTTTATCTCTGAGCTCTGAATGGGGGCCATGGAAATGAAATAGTTACTATCATCTATGTCTATAAGTACTACAACTAGGGTAGAGTACACACAAATCATACCTCGAATCATCTACGAAGCGCTGTGGTCATAGACCTCAGCTACCTGAAGCTGAGCTCATCCCTATCCACCTACTCCCTATGTTCAGGGTGGACCTTATGGAGGTGGTGGAAGTAGAACCTCAAACCTCCACCCACATCCTGTTGCACAGCCAGCTCCTTATCCACGTCTAACTCCTCCATGCGGACCTCCTCGATTGAATCTTCACCTCTGCCTAGGTGGTCCTTCAACTTTCTGCTAGTCATCTATACGGTTGTTCCTTGATGGTCCTACTCTGTCTCGAGAGCCCCGCACCACCGAACCAATATCCTATGGTCATCCACCTGTAGGTCTGGTCCTCTTGGACCTCTACGTCATCTGTCTGCAGCTAGCTGTCGATGACTCTGCTACGTGTCGTCCAGTGGTGGGTCTCGCTGCCGGTGACTGCTCAGAAAGTAATCTCTCAACTAAGAGTGCTCACTCTAACAGCCCCACCAGTGTTGGGATGCTGAGAGAAACCATAAAATCTCTAATCTCCGATCTGAACCCCTGCTCGAAGGTTTGGGCCCTGAAGAAAGGGTCCTACACCATATCAGTGGAGTAGCGTGAGAGGTCGGTAAACATTGCTGAATAATGAGCCACAATCATGCTACCATTTTGCAAGTGGATAAGATGCTATTTAAAAACTGAGCGTAGGGTCACTAGGAAGAACTCTGCCTTGAAAAGGCTCTCAAAGTCTACCCAGACAAGAGTCACCTCGTCGTGAACCTGGAGCATCAAGTTCCACCATCTGCCCGTTACTACCTGAAGAAGACTGGCGACAAGGATCACCATGAGATCAGCTGGCATCCCTACCAGTCAGAAAACTTTATCCATAGCCTATATCCAATCCTTAGCCGCCTGTGGATCTATCCTTCCCTAGAACCTCAGTGTCCACTAGAACTGGAACTCATGCAACATTCTCAAGCGGCATGCACCCTATACTGTTGGGGTAGGTGGCATCAGCTACCCAATGGGTAGTGGTGCTACTGGTGCACCACCCGACGATACAACTGCCATAAGGGAGCCCTGCACTGAAGCCTCATTACTCAGTGGGATGTCATCACATACTCTAACTGGAATCCTGGATGGCTGTTTGCATAAAGGGATCCTGAAAAGAAACAGGTGTGCCAGGATCATTAAGTTTATACCTGTTGATATGACCCAAAGAGATCACAAATAAAACTTTTCAAAAACACATACACAACTAGTGTTTTCATATACTGAGTCGGAAATCAGAAGTTAGGGCCCTGGTGTATGGATACGTTGGCCATCGCACCAACACTGGACTCCCCGAACTAAAAACTGCATAGATAACACTTAACACTATTGCTTCATAGAATAGATCAGAGTCCTAGTTCTTTAGTATAACCAAACTCCTCTGATACCAATTTATCACAAACCGTCCCCCAAGGCCCATGCTGTGACTACCCCAAGCCCGCCTTCCATAGGCTAGGGGATGACAACAAGAACCGAATGGCATATTCCCTAAAACAAGAACGGATTGCCTTTATAAACTATAAACTCACACAAACCAAGCACACAACAAGATACAAGAACAAAGTAAACTATATAGTAAACAGGGTGTGTACATAAAGTAAAGGGGATGGAATATAAGCCCAACTGGAAAGTACAAGTAAAACTGGAAAGTACAAGTAAAAATTAAAACACCTCCTATGAACACCTACGAAGGATCCTTATTGAAGGGTAGGTACAACTCTTGAATGGTCGTCTCTGTAGATCGTCTCGTCCATTGACCACCTCCGAGTAGCCTCCAGTCCAGGTACCCTTGTCCTCGGCCAGTGCTATCAGTTGTCTGCACCAGACACAACAAGGTGCGGGCATAGCCCGTGTAGGGGTGAGTATAAAAATACTCAGTAGGGACCCTGAGACCCTTGAAGGTATCTCAAATCCAAAAACGATAAACCACAAAACATAGAAACAAGAGTCAACACTACTTAGGTATATTCCCATACATATACCTAAGTTATCAGAATATATCCACCTCACACAGGAGGGAAGGATACCACACAGGTAATACCACAAAGATAAAGTACCACATAGGTACACCATGAAGATATTAGACTTAGATCAAACCAGGTTTCCAGTGAAGTATAGAAGTATAGATGATTAGTCGTGAAGCTAGATCATCTTATTTTGTCAAGAGTCACTTCTGCTGAGCATATGAAGTCAGACCACACAGGATGGATAGGTAACTAACCCCCACAGTAACCCACATAGGATATGATCTTCCAAGGATTGATAGGTAACTAAACCTCGTAATGACCCACAGAAGATCTTACCCACATAGGATTAGTTTGCGCTGACCCACATAGGATTGCTGAACACTGACCCACACATGATCTGACCCACATAGGATCAGTATGCGCTGAGCTACATAGTATCTCTGAGTTCTGACCCACACGAGATTTGACCCACAGAGGATCGGTTCTAACCCACACAGGATAACTCGGTACTAACCTTCGTATCTCCAACCTCTGCCTCACTGCCAACTACTGGGTTCTCACTCATAGATTATTTGGGAGAACCAATCCTCATGCCATCGGTCATATATCAAAAGAAACTATGTTCTATGAAGAAATAACCCAAAGGTCCTTCATGTCAAAAGGGACCCTACATAACAGACGACGCATCAATCGGATGCTCGATCTGTAAGTTATTAGCATTTCCGATCTCAGGGCCCAGTTGGATTCGAGTTTGATCCATCCTGGCCGTACACCAACTTTACCCAAAACTCAAGTTGATCATACCAAAAGGACCATCTCGATCCAAGGATTCGGGTGCCATAGACGGTTCATCAAATAGATGCTCGATTCTCAAGATATGCCCACAAAGGCATTTCTCGGTCCAGCTGGACCCGGGTCCGGTCCGACCTGGTTCGGGTCCAGACCGGTGGGCCTGGGATGTGGTGGGCCCAAACCATGAAGGGATGGCCCAACCCACTGGGTGCGGCCCATTGTACGGCCCGCGGTGCTGCCCACGGTCAGGTGGCCCGCTGTGAAGGGGTCCGCCCTAGCTGCAACCCGAGGAGAGGTGCCCCCCGGTATTCTGAATGGTCCACTGGAGAGTTTATCTCGGCCTACCCGGTGATTCCATGTGGCGCCGAATTTTGGAGTGAAAGACCCGTTGGAGTGGGTCCTGCATGGTGCAACGTAGCCGATCGAAATGGTCAGCCAGTTCTCCTCCCAACATAATGGTCGCGACCTCCTGCTCTGGTGGTATGGACGATGGGCCGCGACCTCCTGCTCAACTGGTGGCGCAGATGGCCGCCGCCCTCCTTCCTCGTGGCTGTTTGGGTGTCGGACACCGCCTTCTTCCATGATCCATCGTGTCTTTATTCCAATCTCGAAAATTATGTCGTTCGCATAATCCAAAAAAAGGGTTAAACGTTTGGAAAAAACCCAGGATCATATTGCGTAAAACTATAGTTTCCATCAAAACTAATAAATCAGCGTTCTTATTTTAAATATACTTTAGGAAAAAAATTATACATTTAATCCCAAACTCAAAATATACTATTTATTTATGTTTTTCAAAAAAATATATTAAATTACTTTTTTCAAAAAAACATCAATTTTCCTTTTCAAAAAACCACACCTTCTTAATCATTTGATAAATAAATTTGAAAAGCAAACTAAAACCATTAATACATTAATACCAATAATAATATGCACTTACAAATTTAAAAACAATTCTACGTGGGCCTATAGAGCAACAATTATAATAAAAAATGGGTATGGTATGCGATCAAAGTGTAAAAGGAAATCCTATAAATTACCCTCAAAAGGATCTAAGGGGCATGGGAATCATCCTACGATTAAAAAAACATAGTTCAAACTAGAAAAAAAATTCCTATACCAACACTAATAAACTTGTATATCTCTCAATAGTCACATAGAAATAACCAGGATCCATCATGACCATGTGATCAACTATAACCCTGGGCCATTTTTAAATGTCTAAGACCACAAAAACTATCCCATTAGCTAACTCAGTCTACTCAGGAAACTTATTCTTTTCATAACAAAATTAGAACTATGGATTTCACATATCCAGACCTATAATTAGTAACTTAAGACCCCTATGACATGTATCAACTAGAGGTAAGCAATTAACTGTCACATTAATAAGTATGAAGAACTTAAAATTAACCCGCACCTCACATCTTACACCATCACATGAAGCAACCACTTTTTCCATATTCATTGATAATCATTAATAAACATACAATGATATAAATATCCCTTAATGGGTCCCAACTCATCAAAGGAAAAAATATAGAGGGATCAATTGAGTGTCTTAGAGACTTTAGAAAACTTCATAAAGTGGGAAATGAGCCTTTAAAACAATATGCTTGGGGTGTCAATACACTTTTCCCATATTTATAAACAATTTAAAATTTAATTCCAAAATTTCTTTATAACCAATAATTTCCAAATCATTGGAAACCATTTATGAAACTGAGCATTTCCATGAAAACCACATTTGGAAACAAATTTGAGAAACCAACCCAATACCATCCATTTAAATATTCCCAAAGGAAAATCACACTTTGACCTAATTAAAGTCCAAAACAGGGTCAAAAGCCTTTTAATCTTCTAAACCCATCATAAATAATCCACATGAAATTTTTAAATTAATTTGAATCAATTTTTTTTAGAAAACCATAATAAACCATTTCTAAATGATTATTCTAAGTATTAAACCCTTTCAAACAATTACCAAATCACCCAAAACTATTATACATAGGTTTAGTTAGAAGAAAATTATTTGAACTAAAAAACAATCAATTACATGGAAATTAAAGGAAATATACAAATACACCTTCCTTGCAATAAGCAAGACTATTCGAAAACCAATATGAAAGCTGTTACCTATGACAAAAAATGCTCAATCGAGTAAGAAAATGACATATATAAGTCCTAGTAACCAAAAAAATGATCATAATACACTCCAAACCCTATATCCTGTTGATCATCCCAATTAGGATTCATAGGAGATATCTGGGTTGAGAGAAAAGGGATAAGTAGGTAATAGGAAGATGAAACAATAAGAAATAGGCATTAATAGATAGAAATCCCTTATAAATGATGGATAAGGCCATCAAAATAGAAAAGGAAGGAGGTATGGAACCTCCATTGGGTGCACTTGGTTTTTCTTATCAAGGAGAGAAAATAAAGTGGTAAAACCAAAAAAAATAAGTGAAAGGGTCATTTTACCCAATTAAATGTAATCTAGGTAGACCACTTGGTTTGTTCACATAGTTTATAGAACCCTATTCTAGTCATATGAATAAAACTATCCATACAAAATGTTCCCAAATATTTTGGTTGTAGGATTTTCTAACCACATGCTAACAATGTAGAAATACGCTATTAATAATTTCAAAACCTCATATGTTTTGACTTGGAACTTGCATAGTTTGAACCAAACCATGTTCTACCCGTGAAGGGTAAACCATGAATGTTCAAAATGAAATTGGGGGTGGGGGTGGGATCTATTCTCTCCAAACCCCACACAAAATCTACTATACCATGCACTCAAAACACATAGTAGAAGGAAAATTACATAATTAGAAGAAATTATGCTCGAAACTTTCAAAAAATTTAAATTACCCCATAATAAAATAAAATAATATAAAATATTGAACAAGAGTGACATAAAGGTGTCACATTCATAAATGGTATGCCTATTAAAACACACCCAATAACCCTAATATTTTCCCTCAAAATACACATATGTTATTTCTCTTATTTCATAAAGATATTATTAATAAAAATAAAAGTAAATTCTTTATTACTCAAAAAGTTTGAAAAATTAAAATTAGATAAAAGGATTTAGTTCTAATTTGGGTGAGTGATATATAAATGTAAATAACAATAGAACACTAATATCTGTATAATTAATGTCATTATCATAATGTAGAATATCAAAATCGATGAATAATGAATTTAATCCATTACTATAATCAATAACCATATAATATTCAGAAATAGGATGATTAGAATATTAATATGAATCATAACAAGAAAGAACTAAGAGTGGTTCCTTCATAAAAAACAAGTAATTTTTTTACAAGATGGAAAACCATCCCCAATTACCATAATATCTCTTAACATAGAATAATACCCCTTTTAAAAAGATTAGAAATCAAGATTAGAAGGACTATAACTATTAAGATAAATATGAGAGACATAAAATATATAATGTTATTTAAAGGGATATTTCATAGAGCCTAAAATATTAAATCTTATAATTTCCTCCCCAAAATCCATATAAAGGGTAATCTTAAATACATTTATAATATTTTTAGTAATTTTGTGGAAGGGTCTATTGAAAATTATGTGATCATGAGAATTTACTAGATTACCCTATATATTAACCATGTAAAATTATTTAGTAAAGAATATGGATCTTACTCAAATAAACACATCCTTAAGGAATCCCATTGGATATTCCATAACCCTATGCACCAATTTCACCACATTCATTTTAATATTTAGACTACTAATCTATAATGAATATAAAACAATGTGATTTATTACATTAATTGAATTACTTATATCAATCACAACATAAAAATGGAAACTTCTCTATAATGAATGGTATTTTGAATGTATTTAGGTCCTTTCACTTCATAATCATCACTAAGGTGGGTGTGATGAGTACTGATACATACTCCCAAGGTTTATTCTCTAATTTTCCTTTATCCCGATTCTTTTTATACAATGTTTTTTTATCAATTTGGATTACCATATAATTTTCTTGATTGAATCAAATAGAGGGATACTAATATCAAATTTATTAGATGTATAAAAAAACTTTTTTCAAAACCACTTTAACCATATTATTGGTTTTCACAGTTATATTAATAATTTGAAAAACATTAGGTGGTAACACATAAATATTACACTTTCTATCATCTTTCTCTTTCAGGTTATCATCGATTGAGCATGAATGGGATTCTCAGTAGTAGGGATGGATAAGTGGAAGTAAATATCTCTACTATTTACTTACTACTCCTTAATTTGATGGTGTTTACATTCCCCTTGGTATTTAGAGTGGTTTTGGAAGGAATATAGCCAAGGTATTTACTTACTAGTTCATGGAGGGAAATGCAAATCTTCCTCATTTGTGTCTTCGGCTCCCTCGATTATATACCCTTGGTATTCATCTGTCTCTGTTCATTAAGAACAAATTTTTTCAAAATATCACTATTCTTAGATTCAAAATTTGGTTTTGAATTCCCATGTTTTTGTTGCCTCGTTAACACTTAAGTAACAAATATCTTTTGGGGCTATTGAAAACTCATTTTGTAAGGAGAAGGATTCTAAATGTTTTATTGAAAAGAAGGACTTTCATACTTACCTATACCATTCATGTGACCTATATAATATTTATATCCCAGATTTTAAATTTATTTAAAGAGTTCATACATATTTTAAGGATTTATTTATTTTTTATTTTTCTGAAATTGTATCCCTTGAGAGACACTACCAAACTCTTCTATCTATTGGATATATAAATAAAAATTAATAGGATGGTATAGTTAAATTAAAATACCAAAAAGTTTCACATGAATGGGTTTTGATCTCTTTTGAGAAAGGTAAATCTGTCTCACCATTTTTCTCATCCAACTTATTATCAATTAAATGATTTCCAAAAGTAAAAGTGCTTTCTCAATGTACTCCTATAATGGCTTATGTACCTCAATCATTGTACTGTTGGGAGTTTTATCCCATATCATCAATTAATGATTAAGCTATTTCTAGAGGTTTATCATCTACATATCATTCTACAGTGGCATCCACCATGCCCATATCCATGGAGTTTAAACATTCTTAGAGGTAATTTATAATCAAATTATCATATATTTGTTGATGTGGATACCTAGAGAACAACTTCTTAAATCAATTCCAATACTTGTACATTGAATCTACTTGAATTTTATTGATCCCATAGATCTCTTTCCAAATGGTTTTAGCCCTCGATTCTTGAAAATTTATTTACAAAAAAGATATATCAAATATTTTCAACATGTTACATTTTTGAGTAAAAAGTAATTTATCAAGTCATTTTCTACTTCATCAAGTGAAATATCAACGACCATAGTTTTATTTTTTTATTTTAGAAAATTTATGTATTTCATGGCAGAGAAAAAACAAATTTTTTTAATTATCTACTTTTTATTATCCTGAGATTATATTTGTAACAACCTAAAACTTTGTGGTACATTTTATTTTTAAATTTTAATAGCTTGCATTACATGTAATACTGAGCTTAAACGAACTGTGATGTATTATTAAATATTAATATTTTAACATAATCTTGTAAATTGAAGAGAATGAATAGTATTAAAAAAATAAAAAAATTAAATGTTATATATTTAATAAAATGTTTTTACATTCACCCAAAAGATTTTACATTCATCCAAATGATTTATAGGCATAAGAAAAGAATGAATCAAATTTTACGCATTAAAAACCAATATTTCTCTAAAGATAGTTTTACCGCCTCTTTATAGAGAAGCTATTTTAAATCCAATATATGAAAAAATTATATAATTTATTTGAAAAAATAAAAATATTATTTTTAATAGTAACATAAAAATTTACTTTATTTTATTTTTTATTTTTTTGAGACGTTTCATTTTTTGAGGAATTGTGAAAAATACTACATTTTAGATCAAAACTTCATTTAATTATAATTTATTTGTAGAGTTAAATTAATTTTTTATTTGGTTTTAAAGTATAATTAAATCAATTTTTTACAATTCAATCCAATTTATGTTTATTTGAATCAATTTCACATTGAAATTGGATATTAAACTCGGTGAACTTTTGAACAATTTTACTTTAAAAACCATTTTATTGATTCATTAATGAGATTAGTTTTAAATTAATTTAACCCACTTCAATGTTTTGGATTTTGAAAAAACTGCTATACATGGTTTTAATAAGAATGATATTTATGATAAAATAGGATAAACTTAATTTTTAGAAAACATGAATAGTAACATTATTAATTATTTTTATTACCATAGTTAATGGTAAATCAGGTAATTAAGGATAAACATAAAATTATAAATATTATGAAATTACCATTAAACTTTTCATAATATAATTTTATGTGTTATTTTTGACTAAAATATTTCTTTAGATGATTTTATGTCCACTTGGAGACACTTTGATGACTTTATGACCTTTATAGTGTTTTAATTTAAAGAAAAGGCAAAGATGACATACTCATGTATTACTAACTATAATTTTTTTATATTGTTATTTATAAGATATGTTCTAATATAAAAAATATTTAGAAATATAAAATGTTTACAAAAATAATGGTAATTTATTTATAAATTTTAGGAAATAAATAAGTAAATTAAATGGTGACAGAATGATGATGCAATAATGACTTCATTAGTGGAAGAATCAGATAAATGTTTTTAAAAATATTAAAATAAATATACATTGACATAATTAATATCATAAAATTATTTTTTAGATGAAATAGACTTATTAGGGATTAATTAAATGTTTTTTTTTCAAATCTATCTTGTTGGTATAATATTTTTAAAAAGTCAAGTATTAAATAGTGTCAAAATTGAACCTAATGATATTTTATAATAAATAATATTTTATTAAATGATATAGAATTCATAAAAATATAAAGATAAATTAAATTATTTTTATAAAGTTTAAAATGTAAAACATGACTCATTTGTGGTTTATTGGGTATTTTATAGTAACTATATTAACCTTTAAAGAGGAAAAAGAAAAGTTGTAACAACAAGAGTTAAAGGGTTTAAATAAGGGTTACAACCAAAAGAGAAGGGTAACAATGTGACCTAAACTTATCTAAAAATTATTGTATTAATATAATTCTACACTTATCACCTTATTATCAAATTTTATATGTTTAATGGACACTTTTATATGAAAATAAATTATATATTATTTTAGTCAATGATTGTTACAAAATATCACTCTCTTAGAATTTGTTAACTTTTAAGTGTCCACATAGGAATAGAATAAATATATGAATGAATATAAATGTAAATTTTGATCTGAATGAATTTTTTTAATTATATAATTTTTTTTAAATTTTATAAATTATATAATTACCTTAAACGTTTCCTCAATGTGAAAACAATATTAATTTAAATAACAGAAAAATAAAATAATTGATTTTAATAAAATTAATTTTGATATATATTGGATGAATTAAGTTTTAGTAATATATATATATATATAAGATATATTAGATATGTTGGAAAGAATTATAGTCAAATTGACACTTTTTATTGATTTATTAAATGAAAAGTTAAACGAAAAGTATCAAATTTTACAATAATGATATTTTATTGAATTAATATATTATTAAATATTTTAAAAATAAAAAAAATGTAAAATAATCACAAATGGGATAATATATGGTCTAAAATTTATTCCCCCATTTATTTATATCTTATTTTAAAGTCTTTTTTTATCTAGAATAAACGTATTATATTTTAATATTTTGAGGTCTTTCGAAAGTGCCCCTCACCTCAATTATAAAAGGGAACCTCATCCCTCACTTAATAATTTTTTAGACTTATAGCTCATAGAAAACCTACCAAAATAAGATCCCAACATCTATAATATATTTATATATGCCTCACTTTGGGAAGAGAGCAAACCAATTAAGGATTTTTTGTATAAACCAAAAGGAGTTACCCAAATAAGAGGTAACATTCTTTAACGACCACTTTAGTTTTATTTATTTTCCAACTGGTTAATTTATTATTATTACATGATTATATAATAATAATATTATCATAATTATAATTTTATTTTGTTCTGTTAAGTTTTTTACCTATAATTACACAAACATCCATCTAATCGGTAATGAACATAATGTTTATGTGTATGACAAACTACCGCCTCACAGAATGATGATTATTCATTATTCCATTACCACCTTTTATAGTTGGTAATTATGATGAAAAATCTATTTATATATGATATTTATGATATTTATTATGTATTTATACTTCTATATTTTATTTTTATAACACACAACCTTATGCTTTCCATTATTTATAAATATGAAAACATCGTTTGTGGAAGTGTGGACTACCACCTCCTCAAAGCAACGTGGTTCGTTCATTATATACAAGAAATTAATAAAGAATGGTTTTCATAATAATATGTGAAATATATGAAATAAATATTATATTGTAATTATAATATATCATTTAATTTTCATTCTTTTAATAAAACAAGTAAATGAAAGTAGCATTCATGTGTATGTACGGTCTACCATTTCCATGAACAATGCATTTCATTTCTTATCTCAAAATGTTATGGATTATTATAAATAAATATCTACTAAAAATATATGATAAATACATCATGGTTTAAATTTTGGATATGATGAAATCATTATCTAATTAATAGTAACAACAAATAACAAGTCAAAACGTACTCAAGAAACTAGGCAATTAACACATGAAATAGTGAAAATAATAAAAGATTACTAACAAATGGGTAATAAGATATTATAAAAGGATCACATATGATATAATAAATATTAATATAGTTATTTAAGAAGTTATTAAGATGCTTAAAACCATTATATATGAGGTTAAATGATGTTGTCCTAAAAAGGAAATGCAAGGTAAGGGATATTTGTCTCACTTTTATTTTTGTGGGATACATGCCTTATACACTACTTATTACTTTTATATGGTGTATATAATACCCTTTTTCATATTATATAATGAATATAATTATTCTCAGGATATTATAAATTTCATTTAATTTTATTCCTTCATTGATATTATGATTCAAATGTTCTAATGTGTTATGGGACACTTTGGAATGTTTAAAGATTATTTTCTTCAAAAATGTTTTAATGATATTTCAATGGTATTTAAATTCATAAACATTGATAACCTTTGTTGTTAGTAATCCTTAACTAGAAAATTATTTATAAATATATATTATTTATTAAATACAGATATTTTATAAGACATATTGTTTATTATTTGAATCGATTATTAGATGCATGGAGTGCTTTGGATAGGTACAACTCTTGTGGGGATAAGTTATAGATAGCCTCTCGATGCATCAGTAGTATCATGAGATGAAATAGTTGGCCAAATTTATGGGGTTTTACCTAGTATTCTAAATTATATTGTGAAAGGTATTGACGATAAAGGTTCCATGTATATAGGAAACATGACATCCAATAATTAAGAATCTCTATAATTTAGACTCAGTTATTATTTATCCATGAGATTTTTGCATTGACATATCTATGGATGTATTTCATTATTACTTTACTGATTAAATAGAATGTGTTTCAGTTAATTACCTTTTCATATTGATTTTTTCCTTATCTATCAATTTAAATGGTATGTGTGTTTAGTTATTTACCTTTACATATTAATTTATTTATTATTTATTTCATTGTACTTACCCTTACTGAGTATTTGGGATCACCCTTATTATGGTTCTTTTCCCCTAGTTATGAAGGGGAAATATTTGAATGTGATTATAGGATGTTGATTTTTTTATGTTATGATTTATTTTATTTTCCAAATTTATTGTGGACATCATGTATGTAATCTGGCTTTTAAGACTATTAAACTGATCGGTCTTTCAAGATTTGATTTCTTGTAATCATACCAATGTAATAAAAATATGCACCAGATCTAGGATTATGGGGTTGGGGAGTTACAATTGGTCTCAAATGATGTTTAGAAGCATCCTTGGAAACTATATTTAGAAATATATATTAGGAAATATAAAATTATGAATGAAATTGAGGATAGGGCTAAGTATAGTATATCATACTATTGATTTGGTAATGATAATGAATAACCTAGGATAAACCTAAGGATTCACAGATAGATAATGTTTCATGACCTAGATATCATATAAATGATTCTTCCTAACTATATCACTATGATTAGTGTTTCTCACATTGTTTTTTGGGTTTTGGTCAATGGTTAGAATCGGTAAGGTTATAAAAGTAATGGTTATGCTGTTGATGATGAAGAGACTACAAGAGAAAAATTAAAGAAATGAGTTAGAATCATTAAAGTTATTTTGTTTTTGGATTTAATAATTATTTCCCCAATAGTGCTTTGGTTATAAGATACATGAGATATATAAGGATTGTACTAAAATAATTATTATTTTTGGATTTTGAATCATGAAAGTTGTCATTATGGTTTTTAAGGTGATCTAATATTTGTTATGTGTAAATAAGAGCTATATTAAGCATTTTGGGGAGTCTGATGATAAGATTAATTTTGGAAATTTAGAGACCTTTTCGGACTGTGAATTTAGAAAAAAGTATTTTGGATGCGTCTTAAGGTTGGAATGGATTAATTTGAACATGGGATATTATTATTTGAGGTTAAGGAATGATTTATTAGATACTATGTTCAAACATTTTTCATTTCAGTAAATTTTTAAAGGCTGAAGTAATGAATAGTGGATCTTATTTTTCATTTATGTAATTTGGGTTTGAAAAATTCAACTTGAATATCCATTTCCTGATGTAAGAGATGAAGTGAAACGTGATCAAATCACACCCAAATGATAATATTATACTTATGACATGGAAATAAATTATGTAAGTTTATTTTCTCAACTTATTATCTAGATAGTAATAGAATACCTTAACTCTAAGAAATTAATTTGTAACTGAAAAATATATTTCATTGAATTTTCTTACTGAGATATCAATGGCCTCTTTAACCCATGACATATTTATGGTTTTATGATGTATACTTTTTGATGGCCATGTTCTCCATCACTCTCCGTGAGAACATGAACGTTGATCTCTCTTCCTTTTCATTGTTTTCACTTCCCACTAATGTTTTCCTATTTAAAAGCCAAATTTTTTAGTGACATTCACATTTATCTTTCCATCTTATTAATAGGATGTTTTATTACCCCTATTTTTGAAGTGGGTTTCCCCCAAAAGAATTTTATAGTAAAAAACATAAATTTTAAATTTTAAATTTCAAATTGAAAAGACAAAATTTATTTGAGGATAGAAGAATATAACCCCCCAAGATTTTATGGAACATTTTCTTTTTAAATTCAATAGCATGTGTTCCATGCAATACCGATCTTAAATGAACCACGATATACTATTAAATATTATTATTTTAATACTAGATGTTAAATTGGAGATAATGAATAATATTAACCAAATTATAAAATTTATATATTATATATTTAATCAAATGGTTTTACATTCATACAAATGATTTTATATTCATAAGATAAGAATGAATCTAATTTTATGCATTAAAAACCTATATTTTTCTAAAGGCAGTTTTACCACCTTTTAATGAAAATCCTATTTTAAATCCAAATTTTGACACTTTTATATAATTTATTTGAAAAAAGAAACTTGTTATTTTGAAGTGGAATATATAAATTTACTTTAGTTTATATTTTGGTATTTTTCTAAGAAATTTTATTTTTTGATGAATAGTGAAAAATACTGGACAATTTTTTTTGAATTTTAAATTAAAATCACTTTTTTGGTTAAGTGAGAACTGAACAAGGTATAACAAAAAGAAAATAATCTTACCAAAGGGGATCAAAACTTTCATGAATGATCAAGAATAAACCCCCAAAGCACTAAAAGAGTGGTTCGTGAATGAAAAGGCCGCCTTGGGCTAGGAGAAACCAAACAACAGTCATCAGTATCAACAAAAATTGAGCCACACACAATGAATTACCTAAACATAACACCACCACATCAAGGTATTCCAAATAATCACCATCAATGCACCAAACATAATTTTCTACACCAAACCATCTACAACATGGAGTCCTGAACCACACCACTATTATAGAGGTCAGCAGCACCACACAAATCATCAGGGGATCTGTCAAATGAGACTAGATGGAGTCTTGTGTGAGGGAGTGGGGATAAATTGTAGAGGAAACTAGATAATGGTGCACCCAAGTCAAAGATACCTGGAAACAAACAAGGACAATCAACAATAGGGCAAAAATAGTAAGTGAGACCAATCAAAATCATTGAAGGAGATGAACGATAGAAGGGGATTCATCGACAGGGATACGAATACAGAACTAGGAATCCAAAAAATGAGATGAAAAGCTACGCTACATCCTCATATGGACCTAAAAAAGTTGACATAAATCACTACTGAACCTAAAAAAAGACCCAAACATCGCGAAACAAAACAGAAGGAACATGGGGAGAACTAGTAGAGAATGCCACAGGCTCTTACTGTTCTTGAGGTTGCGATATGTGACCACTTAATGGCCTATGAGGAAGGAAATTTTTTTATCGAGTTAAATATCTAACTAAAACAACCATTTCAGGTCTAGAAGGAAACCACCGAGCATAGCCAAGACCAAATTTGTAGAACTCTCACCACAATGGTGCTGGAGCTTCTTAGATACAGGGAGGAGGATCCATAGAGGGATGAGGAAGCTGAGATGAGCACCGAGATCCATATCCATCAGGAGGAGAAGATATGGGAATAAAGAAAACACTAGGGGGAAATTCGTGATCGAGATTCCCCATATGATCCCAATCCTCTCTATAATTTGGAATAAACATACTTATATAGTCAAGTTGGTGAAAAATACAACATTTTAGTTCAAAACTTTATTTTTGTCTAATTTATTTATATAGTTAAATTTTATTTTGATTTGGTTTTAATGTATACTTAAATAAATATTTTATCATTTAATCCAATTCAGGTCATTGGAATCATTTTCACATTGAAATTGGATAAAAAAGTTTACGAACTTTTTAAAGTTTTTACTTTGGAAACTTGTTTTCTTGATCAATCATAGGGATTAATTTTAAATTTATTTTACCCACTTATGTGTTTTGAATTTTGAGAAAAAAGACATACCCAATTGTAATATTTATGATATTTATTATCTAATAGGATCAACTTATTTTTTAAAAAATATTAATAGTAACTTTAGTAATTATATTTATTACCATGGTTATGGGTAAATTGGGTAATTAAGGGTAACCAAATATTATAAATCTTGTGGAAATACCATAAAAATTATCCTAATTTAATTACATGAGTTATCTTAAACCCAAATATTCCTTTGGATTATTTTATGTCCACTTGGAGCCACTTGTATTAGTTTATGACGTTTATAGTATTTTAATTTACAGAAAAGATAAAGATGACATACTCATATATTAATAAATATATCATTTTTAATATATAGTTTGTTAGAATATATCATCAACTATAAATATTATTTATAAAGATAAAATGTTTATATAAATTATGGTAATTTATTTATTATTTCTAGGAAATAAATAATTAAATTAAATGGCGACACAATGATGCTGTAGTAGTGGGGTCATTAGTGGAAGAATCAAATAAATGTTATTAAAAATACTAAATTATATATAATTCGATATAATTAATATCATCCAAGAATTTTTAGATGAATGAGGCATATTAGGTATTCATTTTATGTTTTTTTAAAGTTATCTTATAGTTATGATATTTTTAAAATGTCAAGTAATGAAAAGTGTCAAAATTGACAGTAATGATATTTTAAAATAAATAATATTTTATTAAATGATATATAATTCATTAAAATATAAAATTGGAAAAATAATTTAGCTAAAGTTTAAAATGTTTAAAACGAATCATTTATGGTCTATTTGTAATTTTATAGTAACTATATTAACCTTTAAAGATTACAAATCCAAGTAGTCATAGTAAGAGTTAAATGGTTTAAATAAGGGTCAAAACCAAAAGATAAGGGTAAGAATGCAACCTAAACTTGTATAAAAAATTATTGGATGAATATAATTCTACCATTATCACAATAATATCGAATTTGATCAATTTAATGAACACTTTTCTATGAAAATAGCTTATATATTTTTTAAATCAATGATAATTTCAAAATATCACTCTCTTTGAATTTAAAAACATTTATTCGTCCACATTGGAAACAAGTCAAGATATGAATGAATATAATGGTCTATTTTGATCTTAATGAAATTTTTTTGGTATATAATTTTATTTCAAATTTTTAGAAATTATAAAATTACCTTAAATGTTTCCTCAATGTTAAAACTATATTTATTTAATTAACAAAAAATTAAAAAAAATGATTTTAATAATTTTAATTTTGATATATTTTGGATGAATTAAAGTTTCTAACGAATTTTATAGATATATATGATTTATTAGAGCTTTTTTATAGAATTAGAATCAAATTACAACCTTTTATTTATTTATTTAAATTCAAGATAAATGAATAGTATCAACTTTTACAATAAAGATATTTTTTTGAAATAATATATTATTAAATTCTTTAAAAATCAAAAAATGTAAAGTAATCACAAAGAGGATAATATATGTTATAAAATTTATTCCACGTTCATTTATATATTATTTGAATGTATTTGGATTTAGAGTAGACTTATTAATTTTTTTAATATTTTAAGGATTTCTGAAAGTGCCCCTCACCTCAATTATAAAAGGGAACATCCTCCCTCACTTCCTCACACCTCATTGATCCTTCTATCTCATACAAAAACTACCCAAATAAGATCCCAACATCTATAACATAATTATAGATGCCTAACTTTGGGCAGAAATTAAACCAAGGAAGGCTTTTGGTATAAACCAAAAGGAGTTACCCAAATAAAAGGTAATGTTCCTCGACGATCACTTTAGTTTTATTTCTTTCCAAACCCATTAATTTATTATTTTTCCATGATTAAAAATAGTATCCTTAGTATAATGAGATGTTTTTTATATCAAGGGTTTCACTTACACATACACACACTTCCATGTAATGGGTAACAAACATACTGTTTAAGTGTACGATGAACTATCACCTCACAAAATGACGATTGTTCGTTTTTTCCTTTACCACCTTTAATGGATGAGAATTATGGTGTAAGATATATTTATATATGTTATATATATTATGATTATTATATATTTATACTTTTTTAGTTATTTTATAACACATACCCTTATGCATTCTATTTTTTATAAATACGATAACATCGTTTGTGGAAGTGTGGACTACCGCCTCCTCAAAGAAATACGATTCATTCATGCTACACATAAAATGTATAAAGGATGTTTATAATAATAATATGTGACTTATATGAAATAAATATAATACTATAATTATAATATATATTTTACTTTTCATTATTTTAATAAAACAATGAAATGAAAGTAGTGTTCATGCATACGTATGACCTTCCGTCTCCATGAAAGGTGAATTTAATTTATTATATAAAAATGTTATGGATTATTATAAATTTGTAAGTAATGAATATATATTATATTTACATCATGTTTTAATTTTTCTGGATGATTATATCATTATCTAATTCAT
Source organism: Viscum album (assembly GCA_963277665.1). Lineage (NCBI taxonomy): Eukaryota > Viridiplantae > Streptophyta > Magnoliopsida > Santalales > Viscaceae > Viscum > Viscum album. The sequence continues at coordinate 1,573,459,887 of OY728148.1, read as the reverse complement.
AGTAACAACAAATAATATGTCAAAACTTACTCAAGAAACTATGTAATTAACACCCGAAATAGTGAAAATAATAAACAATTACTAACAAACGGGTAATAAGATATTATAAAAGGACCATATATGATATAATAAATATTAATATGGTTCTTTAATAAGTTATTAAATTTTTTAAAACCATTATAATTTAGGCTAAATGGAGTTCACCCAAAAAATAAACACAAGGTAAGAGATCTTTGTCTCACTGTTTTTCTCTTTGGGATACATGCCTTATACACTACTTATTACTTTTATATAGTGTATATACTTCCATTTGAAAATTATATCTTTAATATATTTATTATAATGATATTTTAAGTCTAATTTAATATTATTCCTTCATTGATATTATGATTCAAATGTTTTAATGTTGTGTGGGATACTTTAGAATGTTTAAAGATTATTTTCCTTAAAATTATTTTAATGATATTTCAATGGTATTTCCATTAATAAACATTAATATCCCTTTTTGTTACCTAGCCTCCACTGGGGAATTATTGATAAATCTATATACTTTATTCAATACATATATTTAAGAATAAATATTTTTTATTATTTGAATCGATTCTTCGATATGAGGAATACATTTGACAGGTATGACACAGGTGGGGACCAGTTATAGATAGCCCCTTGATGCATTGGTAGTCTCTTGATAAGAAGTAATTGGCCAAAATAGATGGGTTTTTACTTAATATGATAAACTATTTTGTGAAAGGTATCTATGTTAAATTTTACATGTACCAAGGAAACATGTTGTCCAATAATGAATAATCTCCCTCATTTAGACTCAGTTATTATTTATCTGTGAGATTTTTTCATCAATATATCTATCAATGAATTTCATTATAAGTTTATTGAATAAATAGAATGTGTTTCAGTTATTTAACTTTCTATATTGATCATTCCTCATCTAGTTATTTAAATGGAAAATATGTTCAGTCATTTACCTTTCTATATTAATTTATTTATTATTCATTATGTTGTACTTACCCTTACTGAGAATTTGATCCCACCATTATAATGTTTATTTTCCCCAGGTTTTGAAGGAGAAATATTTGAATGAGATTCATGGATTCTATGTTTTTATTTATGTTATGATTTATTTTCTTTTACCAATTTATTAATGGTATCAAGTATGAAATTTGGATTTCCAAGACTGCTAAACTTATTAGTCTATCGAGAATTGATTTCTTATAATCATGCCAATGTAATAAAATAATGCACCAACTCTAGGATTCTAGGGTTAGGGTGTTACAATATTTTTTAAAATTTTCAAATCAATATACAGTTTTAAATTGAGTTTAGATAATAGAAAATAACATGGTTGGAACTTTTACATAAATGGAGAGGAATTAATTGAGTTTTATTATGATTTTATTAAAGGATGATCAAACTACACCATAATTAGGATGAGCATAGCATGTTTTTAAGTAACATGATGATAAATTTATATTATGATCATGATAGAATTCAATTTCTTAGAGAAAATACTTTTAGGCCACAAGATATGTTTAACTATGTTCTTGTTGACTTCATGGTTTTTTGTAACACACATGGTTGGTCATGATATATGGTTGGATGGGCTGGTTACAGTGGATGTAGATGAAACAATAGGTAGTTATAATTTAATACATCATAGTGGTGGTCATTTCATGTTACTGTGAATTTTTTATTTTTAAATTAAATTACTTGTAAAGCATTAAATAAGCCTTTTCATTAAAAATATTCCATAAATAAGAAATAAGATATAGCTTAAATCATGAAGCAATTTTGTTTTATATAATAACTTCTAAAGATAATTAGACACATAAAAATCATGTTTTTATAGGAAAAAATCATAGTGAGTCTATATATGGTGATTTTAGAATTGGAAATTGATGGATATTTATGTAATTTTGAATTTCAAAGTTATAATTTTTGCGATTTATGTATTGACTAGATCAAACCATATCATGGTTTACATAAATATTTTGAATTTTTTGAATATTTTTTTAGGATTTAAATTCTTTGAAATATGTGGCTTTTAATTGGGACTTTAATTAGTCAATCATTATGGGGTTTGGAGCTAATGATGTGCTTAAAATTGGCATTCAATGGAGGGAATGTTTGGAAGATAAAATCAAAGTAATTTGTTGAGGTATATTTAAAGGACTAAGTGAGATATAATTTAAAAATTCTAGATAAAATTATTATAGATCAAGAGTTCTTACTATAATGTTTTTGGATAGGTTTTAATCATCACTAAATATTTTGAAATAATTAAAGGCTAGAGTTGATGAGGAAATAAAAAATCAGTGTTGTGTATTGTTTATCTTTTTGAAATTCATTATGGGTGACCTATGAATCATCTATTCTTAGTTAGTATTATTTGAATAAGTGTTTTAATAGTAATATAATGGTAGTTTAACTTTTTTTGGAAGTAATATTTACCAAAATATTATAATCACATTCAAAAAGTAGTGATTTATCTAGTATATCATTACATTGTTAGTGTATTCTTATTATAGTATCCCTTAGTGGTGAACCAATATTTATTTTCATAATCTATTTTTTATATGTGATTTGTTTTTACCAGTTCAAATTGTTAATGCCAACATGGTATTGAGATCTATTTTATGATGTGATGAAAATTACAGACCAATTCACCCACTCTTAGAGTGTTTTTTGGATTTTGGTTAAAACAAACGGTATCCAAGACACATGATTATGTTTTTTGTGAATCTACCTTCATAATTTTTCTGTCTTGTAGAATAAATAAAATAAGTAAATAATTAATCTATTTGATTGATATTATTATTATATTTGAAAATACCAGATGTTATCACATCTATAGTCTCTTGGCTTCATGTTTTCTCTCCTTCCATGCATAGAATTCAAGTAAGTGACCCTAAAAAGTTATATGTGAACAAAATCAATAGAAAGTTTCTAAACAATGATTTTAAGATAAAATGTACATTCTTTAAATCATTATAACATTATATATATATATATAAGTGATGAGTTATACATCCACTAAGGATATTTTGGAAAGTTCTGAAACATTTATGATAGAGATAAAATTGTGAAAGAAGTAAAGGTATAGGTTCTAAAAAATAATTTTAATTATTTGAAGATGTGTACTAATGAAAAAATTGATGCTTTTTTAGTCAAATCATTGAGGTTTTTATATCTATCCATGGATATAGGGATGAAATAATGGATGTATAGATAATAAAGAAAATTTTAAGGATATTTCTACCAATGTATAATCCAAAGGTATCACTTCTTGATTAAATAATTCTTATACTGCTTTAGATCTATGAATTACAAAGTATTTTGGTTTTTTATGAAATATTTTTGATTCTAGAAGTAATAAAGTATCATTAATCAAAGGATATGGCATGAAATTCCATCAATAAATTTAACATTAAAGAAATTTTAGAAGAAGAAGATGTAAATGAAGAGTTTCTATCACTTTTGTTGAGTAAATTCAAATGAATCAAAGGTAAGTCTGAATTAAATATACTATTTATATGTTTTAACTATAGAAATGTCAAACATATTAATTTAGGGGACCTAAGGAATTTTTATTGGGATTTTGAACTATATTATCCATAAAATAAAAAAATCCCCCAAAATTAAATATAAAACTAAGAAACACTTTTGGAAGAAATTTTGAATTAAAAATTTTGGTTTTTAAATAGTATAATGATGATAAGTTTTTATTAGAAAAATGTGATATAGAGTTTAAATATTATTTTGAAGACATAATTATAGTGATGACTAAAAATGATTAGTTTGAAATAAAATAAGAAAATCAACCATATGGAGTTTATGATCTTAAATTTGAACTTGAAGGTACTCTTGTAGAGTAGGACCCCAATGGAAAGGAACAAAAAAATTTATGGAATTTTTATGAAGTATTCAAAGTATGGACCAAGTTAAAGATAACATTAATTGATCAAAGAAACTATTGGAAAATCAAAATGGTTCATGATAAACATTTAAATAATTTTTTGATTTCATTTTTAAATAGAGGATAAATATAAGGTAATTTAAGACCTTAACACTTCGATCAAGGAATGAGGAAATAATATTGAATCCTTATAGAAAGAAGGGGAATATTTAAAGGAAAAAATTTAAGGATGAATAGAAAATAAGTGGTTATAATAATAAGATGTAGTTTTTAATATTTTTTTGACAAATAATTGTAGGGGAGGGATAAAATAGACTCGATAAGCATCAATACGCTTTTTCAATTATCAAATCCCCTATAATAATGGAAAATTCAGAATTGGTTTTGAATCTAAATCATCCAAATCCACGAACTGTACCACTAGAAACACTATAGCGGTGGCATAAATTATAGAAAGAACTGTAGATACAGTTGTACTACATCATCTTGGGTACAGTATATGTACCATTAACTAAAGGGGATTTGGGAAAAAAGGATATTTAGGGCCATATAATGGGATTTAATGCCCTATTTTCCATGGGCCATGAAATGGGTTTCCTCTACCTTGAAAAAAGGGGTCCATTGTTTCAATAAAAAATCAGTTTAATCCCCAACTAAAAAAATCTATATTTCACCTAATGAAGTTTCAATTTTTGGGCTACTTAGTTCATACTATAATCTATTGTGGGGAAGAATAAATCCATATAAAAGGAGAGGCAGATAAAATTCAACAAAATACGATGAGAACATATCCTATACCTTTAAAGTGGAATTAATTATATGTATATTGTTTTCATTTCTCTAAATTTGGTTATAAATCTATAAATTTTAGTAAAAGAAGGATTATAAATAACTTTAATGTAAATATAAGGAGAAAAAATTGATAAGGTTAAATTTAATTTTGTTGGGAAATAAAGTTTCTCTCTTGGAAGAAGAGGAAGAGTACTATGATGATAGTTCTCAAAGGAATAAGGGGATACTACCTCTTATCTCATATTAACTCAAAGAATTGTAGAAGTAAAACAAGAATAAGGGGAAGTCTATTCTATCTGAAATTTCTCTTAATGAAATAAATAATAGTGACACTAGGATAACTGATATCATATGATCATTTTACATGACTTGGAATATGGACTTATTTAATAATCATAGAGGTTGTTTTGATGGCACATTTCATTTTGGTAATGATAGAGCTTTGAAAATCAAATGTAGTAGAAAGAAGAGTATGTTGAAGATGAATTTTAAAGCATTAAAGTGATTTTTGTAAATAGTATTAAATAATATATCATAATCATAAGTTAATTTCATGACTTATAATAAAAGTAACTTTCAATCAAAGGGGATTCCTAATCAAATAGAATTATAAAACTTATCTAATGATGGGATGAATAAAAAATAGGGACTTGTATAAAGTGGAAAATAAAGAGAACAATTTTATCCTCATAGTGGAAGAGAATCATATATTGTGTCAATGAAATCATATCTATATTCATAAAAAAGTGTATAAAGTCTTTAAAATGTAAAGTATGTGATTAATATTTCAAATTTGAAACATGAAATAGAAAGTACATGTGATGATTATATGAGATGGAAGTTGGTGACAAATTCCTATAAACAAAAGAAGAAGAGGGAATCAAATTTTCTTGATTTGGTTCACATTGATGTGTGTGGTCTGATGACACATCTTAGAAATCATAAATAAAAGTAATTTATCTTATTTGAGGATGGATATAGTATGAAGAGTATAATTATGTTTATGAAAACCAAAAAAGTAAGTGATGGAATGCATTAAAAGGTTTTAGAGGAGAACAAAGACATAAAACATGAAGTTTTATTAGTTATAACACCATAACAACATAAATATTTTAAATGAAGAAATTGTATTGTAAAATACATAGAGAATATTTTTTTATTGAAATTCTAATTTTAAGAAATTACTATAAATATTTATTGAAAGTAATAGTTTATATGAAAAATAGGGTTTTGTTAAGCCTTATTTAGAAGAAAAACCCATATGAAATGTGATGTGGAAGAAATATGATGCTGAAATGCATGATGGTATTTAAAAGTATATGAAATATTTGTAACAAAGAATTAAATCTAGTAAAATATGGTGATTTTTCTGACAAATGAGTTTTCTAAGGTTACTCAACCAGTAGTAAATCTTAAAAATGCATTAATAAGAGGCTAAATATGATCATGGAAAAAAATTATGTAATGGTGATTAATGAAAAATCTAGAAATAAATATGAAAATACATACTTGGTGTAAATTCATGGTGAAGAATATAAATTTGAATCAAATTCTATAGGAATTCAACTTCTAAATATTGATAAGTATTTTTAAGATAGATCATATGAATAAATGGTTACTAGAGAGTTAATAATTTACATGATGGAGAATCCAAAGAGTTGAAATCAATAAATCAACTATCACTAGGGATAAAACACTTATAATAAATACTTGGAGGATTATGATTATTGATCAAATGACTTTATTATCACAAGTGGATCTAATAATATTTTAAGAAGTGGGAAAAGATGAATCATGTGTTAATATCATAAGCAAAGAGTTAGATCAAATACAGAAAAATCAATCTGGAGAGATTGTGAAATTACTAAGTGATAAAAATGTCATAGAACAAAATTGGTGTTCAAAAATAAATATAACAAACATGGAATAGTGATTTGGAATAAATCTATATTTGATGGTGAGGGATATGATAAAATAGACAATAAAAAATGTGGAATAAATTTTTCAACTAATGGTAATTCTTGAATTAATAAAACCCTTCTTAGTGGTTTAAATTGAATGATATTTTAAAGTTTTTAAAATGGATGTGAGGATAATATTCTTGAATGGAGTAATTAAAGAGGAGGTTTAAATTAAATAATTAATAGGATTCCAAGTTGGAGATTAAAAAATAAAGATGCACTAATCAAAGAAAGATTTATATAGATTGAATAATGCTCTATAAGAAGGTATAATGAGTTGAATTCTTATTTGAGGAAGTTAGATTCCAAAATAGGAGGTTTCAATCACAACCTATTTGTGAAATCATTGGAAGAATAACACTTTTTTGTACTTGTCTATTATTATGATATCATTTTTAGAGGAATCAAGATATAATTCATATATGAATTTTTATATTGGTGTATTCAATGTTCAAGATATTAATGACTAGTGAGCTTGATTACTTTGTCATGCTATAAGTTAATAAAATAATGGATTATAGTTTTATTTATCTGCAAAAATTATTAAGAATTTTTTTGAAGAAGTTTTATATGTATGAAAATAATCCAATTTAAACTCTAATAATTGTTGTAACTAAACTTAGAAGAAATTTTGATGGAAAGAACATAGAATAATATTATATGTAGAATTATTGGAAACATTCTGCAAATGATAGCTATAATTCCAAACATAATTTATGTTAATTTTTTATATGTAAGGATTCAAAGTAACCTAAAATAAGAATATCTCAGTACTATGAAAAAATTAATGAGGTATGTTCAAGGTACACTTGATCATGGAATAATGTTTGGTGCATTAAAAGATCAATATTTATTATTTTATTCAGATACATATTGTAATAGATTTTTTTGGGTCAAAAAATATATAAGCAGAGTAGATTTTTTTTTGAAAATAAATATATTTACATGATTAGTATAAAAAACAACATTAATTAACAGAGCTAAAGAAAAATATATCTCAACTATAAATTCATTAACATAATTGATTTTTATCAAAAAAATATTTATTGATCATGGTGAATATGTGAAAATGCCTATGGAAGTTTATTATGATAACTGAAGTTTATTTAGTTAATGAAGAACCCAACGTATTACTCTTGAAAGAAACATTTTTATGTTTGGAAGAATTTTATCAAATAAAAATTATATCAAGGTATTATCATGGGGAATCATATTAGTACACAAGTGGTGGGAATATTTACTAAACCTTTGGACGCACTGATGTGTACGAATCATCAGTTGAATCTTAGTGTTTAACCACATCCCTCATCTTAAGGATGTTTTGAAAATCCCATTTACCATACATGTTTAACAATCAAAATGGTTTATTTTTACATGTAAGGTCTTTTTCTTTTATTTTATATTAATAGGGGTAATCTAGAAAAATTTAATAAGGTTTTAACATTCAAAAAGTGGAATGTTCAACAAATAAAAACAGTTCATAAATTTTTTAGAACTTAATAAGTGTATTTTAGTAATAATTAGAGTAATAGGTAGGGTTAGAGATAAATCTTATATAAAGGGAGAAATATACTCTTAACAGGGAGTTATCAATATTGTATAATGGGGTAGATATGATCCATGAGTAGTAGAATCAATTATTGCATGAATAAAGGGTTAGTTTTAGGAATTCAGTGGTTTATAAGTGGTTAAACTGATCTATGGGTTAACAATATGTATTTAAACATAGAATTATCTCTTAATATATTTTTTTATATGTTTATCATTACTCATGAATACTTAGAGTTATAGTTGAAATATTCTATTTCTATTCGGTGTTTCTAGAGAATTAAAAGTTTTGAATGTCACTTAGGATTTCCAACAAACCAAAACATGGATAACATTGGAGCCTATGTTTATCGAGTGGAATATATTGGATTGAATATTTTATTACTAGATCATTGTTTTCAGGTTTTGTGATTATTATAAATCTATCTACAAAAATTTAGGATAAATAATGCTATATGGAATGCTTTGGAGTTAGGATATTTTATAATAGGTTCGGGGAAACAACCCATTTTTATATTAAAAAAACTAGCACTATTTTTTTAACTATGTTGAGAGGTAACCGTTTCATGACCTTAAGGACTAGTGGGTCAAAGTACCATTACAATATTTGATAGACAAAAGGCCCAGTGCCTTGAAGGCTTATACATGGCCCTTTAAGGCTCTATGTGAGTAGTCTGCATCATTCTATGCTTCCAGTCAAATAGCATGATACCCTCTTATCAAACCACACTACAATGGGGGTAGACCATATTTTTTTTGGAAAAAAATTATGAGTCATGAATACAAGATCATAGTGGAATTATTTTTCTTGGAGATAATTACTAAAATCCATGGGACATTAAACCATACTGTTGTTGATATTGTGATTTATTGTAACTTGTGTGTTTGGTGGTTGTGCATAGTTCTTACTAATGATAAGAAAATTTGGGATTTGGACATGACCATATTGAAATGGTGATTATTTAAAGTTTCTAATAACTAAAAATTTTTAAATCAAAAAGATTGTTAAGTAATAAATGAGCATTTTTGAAAACCATTTGACAAAAAAATTGGAAACTTTTTATGGTGGACATCATGGAGAAGTATATTTTTTTGGGAAAAACTTTTGACATTGAGAAGTCATAAAAAATTCCATGGTTTTAGGTGAAGCATGCCGAAGTGAATAAAAATATAATGATTTTAGAAGTATAAATAATTAAATATTTAGTGTGGTTTGAATCTATAATTCATAGTTTTTTTGGATCATGGTATTGTATTTATCAAATCACAAAATAGTTTATATTTTAAAATATTTGAAGATTCAGTTTAGTATGAAATCTTAATGAGATGTGTATTTTAATAAATACCATAACTAGTCTATAATGAATGGGTTTGTGGGACAATGAGGTTATTACAGGTGGAATTATATTAAGGAAATTCATGGAATATAAATCTAATGAAATTATAAAGGGAAGATTAAAAACATCGAGTGAGATATGTTTTAAAAACTTTCAGAAGTATTGTTATAGATATGATGCCCTTTTAATGAGTTCGATAGAGAGTTTTTGATCATCATTGAAGATCTAAAATTTATAAGAGTCTAAATATGGAGAGGAAACACCAAATCTGGATTGTGTATTGTTTAACCTTTTTCTATTCATCACGAGTGACTAATGAATCATCTATTATTTATTACTCTTAATTGATGCAGTGAATTTTTAAGAATATAGAGGTAGTGGACCTTATTTTGGAAGTTATCCTTAACTAAATTTTATAATCACATATAGTGAGTAAGTTTTTTAGTATATTAGCTCAATGTTGGTGCATGTTTCTTGGTGTATCCCTTAGTGTAAAATCAAGTAAAATTATTATTTTGTTGATTTTAATATTCCTATTTTAGATTTTTTAGTTGTGTGATTTTTATTAATATGTTCAAATTGTTCATATCAACATGGGAACAAAATTCATGTGAATTGTTTAAGAAAATTAACACCCAATTATAAGTACTCAATCCTTATTCAAAGAATAATTTAATTTTGAAACAAGAATTCATTTTTATTACATTCATAAACTCTTTTTTAGGTTTAGAGTTTCATATAATTAGTTTATAACACACACACACACACACACAGATATATATATATATATATATAACCCAATCATCACAAAGTGATCACTTCCATTTAGTGCCCATTTTTTCAACAATACAATAATTTTAAAATGAATAATTTTTTTATGAAAAATATTAATGATTTTAAACATGAATTCATCATTTTTCCTATTAATCCTTCAATTCAATGAAAAACATTTAAAAACATGGAATAAGAACAAAAATATCAGCATGTAACATTTACAAAGTACAAAATAAACTCGTTAGTTCATTTTTAAAGCCACGAGATCATATAAGAGAGTTTGACTTTAATAAAATAAGCTCTAAAATAATTCATTAATTATAAATGAAATTAGATTTACTACTCGAATATTTTATAAGACACTTTAAATGAAAATGTAAATAAAAAATCATAATGATGGGGGTTTCATAGAAGACATGATAACCCACAAACAACATTTTTTTAAAGGCATTGTTTTTACCCTTAAATGTCATAATTATTCATTTAAATAAATTATCATTATCTTAACTTATGAAATCAAAATATTTACATTAAAGGTTGTTTTAAATTATAGACAAGTCTTCTAGGTGACTAGGGACATCATCTTTATAGATATCTTATAAGAACCCTTATAGGAACCCTTATAAATGGAATAAAATAATCATTTATTTACAATATATTTCTCCAAAGAACATAATCATTAACCAATTCATTAAAGAGTTTTATTGGGATCACCTGACATCATAAAAAATTTAAAAATAATAACATATATTTCATTTCTGTCATCAAACTCATAAAAATATACTTTTGAACCCATAAGTAAAACATTTTTAGATATTGATATATCATTTTACTTTAAAACCCCATTTTCATATTAAATACCCAAAAAGAGAAGAAGTTTTTTTTTGATAAAACATATAATCTTGTAAATGAATCCAAATATCAAATAATGGTTGTGGGAGTGGGGAAATCCATTGACGTTGTATATATTAAAAAATTAATCCTTTTATACTTTGTAACAAAATTCAAGTATTATATATAAAATCTTAATAAAATATTCTTTTCAAAAACCATTTTAATAAATTTAAAGCAGAATTTAAATGACCTTAATAATTAATTTATTTAGTGATTTACAGATCCATAAAATAATATGGACATGGAGGGAAAATATTTGAAAGAAATACTCATAACATTTTTAAACTACGTTTTATAAAATAATATCTATCACCTTGATTCCAGTTCTTCACAAACATTATTTATATTAATTAATAATAATGTTATGTAAATTATTTATATAATTAAGAATATTTTTCAAGTTCATTATTCTAACCACTAAAATTTGAGATATACTTTTATTATTATTATTATTATTATTATTATTATTAATAAATGTTTTTAAATACGGAGTTTAAAAATTAAGAATACTATTATTGATAAGACTCTGATTATATTACATATTTATTAAACCAAAGACCACAAATAATCTAGAAAACTCATTACAATCCCTATAAGAATAACTACAATACCACCGAGTAAAAAAAAGAAGGTTGAATTCACATCCTACTTCATCCGAACCTTCCATAATTAAAAAAATAATTGAAAGTAGATTGGATATAACAACAATAACAAAAGGGATATAAGGAACCATTCTTGAAAGAAATAATTAAATTACAAGTAATTTGGATGTGTTTTTTCCAAATTCTATTTGATACATGTATTTATAAAGACTTGTTTTTGTGACCATTGGGAGAAAAATGTAACTTTTAATGTTTTTTATGGTCGTTAGGTGTTTTAAAAATTTAAAATGGATTTAAAATGACAAACAAAAAATAATAATATATTTTATATCATTTAATTTTTTTAATAAGTAAAACTTTTAAATTTTTAATTCTAATAGATTTAAAATATGGTTCCAGAAAATTGGTTTCAAATAATAACATATTGACATTAAAAATGTTTTAAATAATATAAATAAAAGATATAAATATATATATGATATTTTTTTCTACTTTCCCCATGTTTAAGAAATTTTTTAATAAATTGTTTTTACTAATTACACACACCACAAACCAAGTGAAGCCCGTGCACCACTACTTAGGTGGGAACTAAGGCCAAACCCTTGGTCTAGTGGAGGTGAATTGTAGTGTGCAAGTCCAGATCGACTAGTAAGGATAGGAAAATGTATTAGGGCATTAGAGTTTTAGTCTCTTTATATGGTGGGATAGTCTCTCGAAGAGAGCCCATGTATAAGGCTCTGAATGTAGTGTGTATTTGTGTCAATGAGTGGTGGCTGACACATCATGGTTTATAAAGGAGTTCCAATTTTTGTCCCCGATTTGATGTGGGATGAGTGTTTTTATGCAGGATGAGATCCCAACTATCCGATTACATCAGAATCATCTATGCCATCCTTCTATTCCCTAATTATCTTCCTTACTTTTACCCTTCCCTAATATTTGAACTAGTAAAACCCTTGACCCACTATAATCCATCTCTTCCCACCATCTTAATCCACATCAAACATTGAATTGGTCTTAATCGTAATCCTCTAAGTGGAGTGATTAAAATATGGACTAAGCCCTATGCTTAGTCTTGTTTGTTTTTTACTCCCTTTGCTTTAGTAGGAAGCCATATATATTTCCAATCAACCTGAATTGTTTATAATTTTTCCCTAATTAACATTATTGTTTGATCTTCCCTGGGTCAATTTCGAATCCAATTTTTTATATTTCATTAATGAAACATGAAATAATATATATATATATATATATAATATAACAAACAAATACAACTAAACGCTAATAATCAAACCCTTAAAATATATGTTTTTCCATCAGACACTATTTCATTACCTTTTTTTGTTTGTGTTTGATTAATTATATATATATATATATATTTTATAAACCCTCATTTTTTCACCTAAAGTACCCAAACCATTCCTAAAAAAACTATACAATCCTTATTTCTCTCTCTATCCCTCTTTCTTGGTGTCTAGTAGCCGAAAAACCTCAAATTCATTTTTGGTATGGGTTATTTCTATTTTACAAATTTATATAACTATATAAGTGTATTAATACTTTTAAATTATATAAAATCATGTAATAATTTCATAATTTTCCAAGGATATTTTATAAAAAAAATTATTTTGATTCAAAACATTGTTTAAAAAAAACCCCTCTATGGATAATTGAATTTCATGCAAAGAATTAAGATTTTTTTAAAAAATTATCTCATAGAACATTTTTAAGAAATAGATTTTTTTTGTTATTATTAATTGAATACTTTTTTATAAATAAAATCTCCTTGATAGGATATATAATTTTATGTTATCTATTATGCGTATCATTTAATTAAAAATGTTAAATGTTATAATTTTATATAAACTATTGTTTTTCATAAAATTATTAATGATAAAAGGTATTATGTTATTTTTGAATTATTTTTATATGTCCATGAATTTCATTCATCGCATTAGATAATCCCATCATCTAACTTATTATTTACATTTCATTATTTTTATTCAAGTATGTCTTTAAAAATTATTTTTTATGAGCCTATATTTCTCCTAATAAATGTTTCATAAATTCATATATGAATATGATTATTCCATTTTATGTTAGATTATTTTATTTTAATAAAATAAATCATGTATTTTTTTTATTTTAAATATATTTTTGGTTAAGAGTGAGAAAGAATCGACCATTAAAGTGTTTTCTAAAAATTATAGAACGAATGTATTACATGTTTTAATGTGGTATGGAGAGTGAACCCATGACCTCCAGGGGATGTTGTCCCACATGTGATATGACTAAGTGACCTTATGATTTTATTATTTCCTATCAAGTATCATAATTCATCCATAAAAAATATTATTTTCAAATTGATTAATCCATATAATTATTTCAAAATATTATTAATTTGGAAATTAATGCTTTTCAAAATAATATGATCTTAATATTTTTCATTTTTTTTCATTTCTTTTATAAATATATATTTTATCCAAATGAATATTCTAAAATTACTTATTAATTATTTTAAAAAACCTTACTGAGAAAATTAAATACTCACCATCTGTTTTAAATTTTTTTTCACAGGTTTTGTTAAAATTTCATTGTGATGTGTATTTATTTGATAAGGAACTACACACAAATATTTTTGTTTAATTTTTTTACAACTTTGTTAAATTATATTGTATGTATCTAATTCTCAAAAACCATGATCAGAAAAGGTTTTGGAATGTAAAATTCTCTATGTATTTGTCTTATGTAATTTATAAAAAAATACATAGAAATTTTATTCTCTTAATACGGAAGCATGGGTTTAAAGGTTCAATTTTTTTACTATCCCTTTTATTTCAATTATTACTATTTAATACTTAATCACTTAATTGATTAAGTTTACTTTAGAAATTTTGAGGATGTTTGATTCAAAAGACCGAAATGAATTTGGTAGGTTCACTATGTGTAAATATATCACAATTATATCATTCACTAAATCTAATTTATGTTAAAATTATAATTTTTATACTTTAATTATACTTTTATAACCAAATATGTATGGTGGATAAAAAAATTAAATTTCATAACAATGTGGAGGTGGTTATCTGTACGTACACATGTGTAATGTTTCCATTTTTAAACGAAATGAATGAAATACATCAAATGTTATTTTATATTTCTAGAATTATAATTATTTTATAAATATATTATTATTATTTTTAGATCCATATATATATACCATCCAAGTTAGGTGGTGATGGAAAGTAAAATACATCAGTTCATGAGGCGGTAGCCATCACGTACACACAATAATGTTTTTATTTTTCATTGGATGGTAAAAAAAGAATTAGAATATTTTATTACCATTTAAAAATGATATTTATACAATATATATCATATTATTTAATTTTCATCCATTATAGTGAACATACATAAGGTCTGATGATGAAAAATAAAATACACTATCTCTTGAGGTGGTAATTTTCATGTACACAAAAACAACTATTTTAATTTTCCATTAGATGGATAAATAGATGAAAAAGGGTTATAAAATAAACATAATAACATTAAATTATATGAGGTATATTTATTTTATTATATTAAAATTGCTAATAGAGGTTTTTAGGTGGTAAAATAATAAATAGAAAGAAAGCCCTAGGTTAAGAACTATACCTATTCTTCAGATAACCTCCTTAGGATTATATGTAAAGCATTCCAAGGATGGTATTTTGATCAAAATAGAACTTATGAGACCTAGAGAGGGTTGTTTTGAAATTATTTTGTAATGAATTGGATAATATAATATGTTATTATAGTGTTTATGAGAGAGTATATATAATATCATTTTATAAATAGGGGAGAGAACACACTTGAAATTTTTCAAAAGATTAAAATAAATTAATTTATTACTCCATAAAAGTGGCTAAATAATAAATTTTCTTCAATTATAATATAATATAGGGTAAAAATATTAACATACAATAAAATTTATATAATATTTATATCATATTAAACCTTATATTTTTAGTTATAATATTTTAAATTTGTTTCAACTCTTATCGTGGTAACTAACTTTTTTTTAACAAAGTTACTATTCAGAATGAAAAATATGAGATTAAAAAATTTACCAAATTTGAACCTCCAAATTGTAAATATGAAAAAAAAAATTTAATATTAAATCTCTAAAGGTGGAAAAAATTATTTTTAAAATTAAAACACATAATGCGAGAACAAAGGATTTTATGGATACATGCCTTTTTAAGTATAAAAATGTTTTCAAGCTAAATTCAAGTTTAATTTTGATCCTAATGTAATTAATTGAATTATGTATAATTAAAATAAAATAATATAATTTGAAAAATAATCTAAAAAAATGATACTTTGTAAATACTTGAAAAGAGAAGACAATTTTCATAAAAATCAGTATTTCCTGAGTTCACCCAAAAATAATTTTTTTATAAAATTTTAAAAAATAAAATTTAATATATATTTTACTTTTTATTATAAAAAAATATATCATTTTTTTTCAAATTAAAATTATAGAATTTTTAAATTAAACATTTGAATAATACCATACAATATATGCTGCTTAATTTAGTTAGAAAAAAAATAATTTCTTTTTGATAGAGAAATTAACAATGTTTCTTATAATGAATATAGATCAATGAAATATAATTCATAAATATTAATAATGAATGAAATTGATATATTATTAATATTACATGTTTTTTCACATTCTTTAACCATTTTTTAAATTTCTTCCTCGTAATTTCTATTCACTTATTAAATAAGTGGAGTTCTTTTTTCCGTCAAAGAAATTTCATATTCCCATGTTACATTTTAAATCATATAGTTTTTCTAAAAATCCCTAACCTAATTAATAAACTTCTTCCCTAACACATACTCTCTTTGTTCAAGAATCTGAATAGTTTTTTCTTCAAAAGAAGGGTTCTCTTTTAACCGAACTAATTCAGGATTCAAACATGAGATGTTTCAGTACATACTTACTTAATAATGAAACATTAAACACATCATGTACCTGAGATAAAAATGAAGTCAAATACACTCAATAAGTTAAAAATACAGTCTTATATTAAATTTTATATGGTCTAATGAACTATAAACTTATTTTTACATTATTATCTAAGATCATAATGCATTTTCATAAAGGTAATTTAAGAAAAAAATGATCGCCTATGTCAAATGAATGATATTTCATTTAGTTATCCACATCAATTTTCTTCTTACTATGACACTACTGGAAAACTAACCTATACCAATGGTTTGGAACTGTTGGTATAGGCCTCCAAACCGTTGGCATAGCCTATACCAACAGTTTGGAGAACCATAGGCAAGTAAGCCGTTGAGATAGGTCTATACCAACGGTTTTTGGAAAACCGTTGGTATAGACCTATACCAATGGTTTTGAAAACCGTTGGTATAAGTAATATGAAAATCTATACCAATGGTTCCATAAAACCATTGGTATATGTATTTCCAAAAAAAACATTCGCTGGAATTTGATCCCAGGACCTCCAGTTTATCATTGAACGACCTAACCACTTACCTAACATGACTTCTAGGAACATAATTTCATAAATATATATATGTATTATCATAATTATTTTAAATTTTTATTTATAGAATGTTCTGGTTAAGAGGATCCGATAAAAAATCAAAGGACCTATACCAACGGTTGGCAAAACCGTTGGTATAGACCTATACCAACAGTTGTCCAAACCAGTGGTATAGGTCCCTGGAATCTGGGAAGTGATGTTGATATATTGGTGACCTTTCCCAATGGTTTGGCCAAACCGTTGGGAAAAGTGGCCCCAAATTGGACCTTTCCCAACGGTTTGGCTAAACCATTAGGAAAGCCTACCCTTTCCCAACAGTTTGGCCAAACTATTGGGAAAAGTGGCCACAAATTGGACCTTTCCCAATGGTTTGTCTAAACCATTGGGAAAGCCTACCCTTTCCCAATGGGTTTGGAAAACCATTGGGAAAAGTGTCCACAAAGTGCGCTTTCCCAACGGTTTGGCCAAACTGTTGGGAAAGGGGGTATAGAAGTGTTGGGAAAGGTCACATTTCCAGTAGTGTGAGATACCTTCATATGCTGCTCTTTTCCAAATTTTGGCCCCAAAAACCTTCTTTCACCAACTCCATCCCACGAAACATGAGTCTGATACACCTTTCCAAATAATTATTCAAAAGGTTCTATATGTATACTAGAAAGAAAAATGATATTATAATAACTTTAAACTATTGAAAGATATAGATCTCAAATTCCCTATAAATCAAATGAATAAGATGTAATCATATCCTCTAAAGTCTAAATAATTCACTCTAATTATCCATCAGATTGAGGGTGAAAAGTGGTACTAAAATTTAATTCAATACCCAATGACTTCTGAAGGATTTTCTAAAAATTATAGCCAACTATGATGCCATTATAAGATAAAACAAAATTATAGAATCCATGAAATATAATTGACTCATTAATATAAATTCTATGAAGACTATAAAATATATATTATCTCAAATGGGTTTAAAATGTGTATATTTAGTCAAATGATCAATGATAACGCATATCACATTATTATCTCAAGATGAATTTGTTAATACAACTAAAAAATTGATGTATATATTCCCATATTTCCATTTTAGCACTAGAAAAGGATGACGGATCCCCTATAGAAACCATATCATAGTTAAGATGAATTATCTTCCTAACTTAAAGAATAATCTAATTTGTTTTATTTTTCTAAATGGTAATGAATCATGTAGTCATAATACATAAACATTTTTATCCATAATCTCCATCTCATATTTAATTATTTTTGAGTGAATATATATTTCAAACTTTTATGGTTAATATATATTTCGCATTTTATTCCAAATAAATGATGTCTTTATATATTAAATAAAACACTACAACTACCGGGTCAAGGTCATGTGTAAGATAATTTAGATTATGAGGTATAAAGTTTTGTGAAACATAAGCATTTACCCAATCATTATGTACAAAAACACAACCAAGTCCCTTCTATGAAGCATTATTATATTTTAAAAAACTCACGATTTGTAGATGGTGGGTCTAAAACTGGAGAATTCACCAATATTCATTTCAATTTATGGAAACATTCATCACATTCTTTCAATCCATATGAATTTAAAATCTTTTCAAGTTAACTTAGTTAGTGAAATGTATAAATGATATATTTTTTCAAAAAACTGTTTGTATTAAACCGCTAATCCAAGAAAACTATGAATCTCTGTGACATTTTCAGGTATTTACCATTATTCAAACACTTTAGTTTTAGTTGGATCAAAATTTATTCCACACTTTTTTACATTACATTAAATTAAATAAATCTATCACAACTAGAATTCACATTTACAAAATTTTCTATATAGCTTCTTTTATTTTAAGGATTATATAAAAACACTAAAATATTTCTCATGTTTATAAGTTTTAGAATTTATCATGATTACATTAATAAACACAACCAAAACATTAACCTATAACTCATTGAGAATTCTATTCATATGATTCCTAAATATAATTGGATCATTTTTTAAACCAAATGGAATAAAAAAAACTCATAATGTCCATACCTAGTCTGAAATACTATCTTTAGAATTTTAAACTAATTCACATTCAGTTTATGATACCCAAACCTAATATTAACCTTAAAAAAATAAAAATATTTTGGGATCTGGTTGAAGAAGTCATCTATATAAGGAAACATGTACATATTATTAAGAGTGATGTTATTAAATAATCTATAATTAATAAAAATCCTCATGGAATAATATTTCTCTTTAAAAAAAATAATGGAACCCCATTGAGAAGTGCTATAATGAATGAAGCCTTCATCAAGAAACTCTTATAACTAATTTCTCAATTAAAAAAGCTCTACTTACCCTATTTAATAAGGATATTTTGATATTATCTTAACATAATGCACTAAGTTAATAGTAAATTCAATCTCTCATTTAGGTATAATAAAAAAAAATTATCAAGAAATACATCCATATATTTATTTATTATAGGAACATATTTACTTTGAATAATTTACTTCATATCCAAAATATGTCCAAGATAACTTTAATTTATATCTTTATTAAATTTATTATCTTCTTGTTATGTTATCAAATGTACAAATTTATTATTATATAAAAAATAAAACCAATTCAAAAAAAAAACTTCTTTATCTCTAATATCTATCTTATCATGATAAATAAAAATCCAATACAAACCCAAATTAAAATCAAACTCTATAATAGGAAATACAACCGGATTTTTAGGTAAATATCTTCCAAGAAAAATAATAACAAGATTAATTTAATTTATTTTTTACCTTAATACTACCCACTTGGGTTTTTACTAAAAGTTATGGATTCATTTCTTCAGTTGAAATTTCCAATTTACCATTAAATTTCTTGGAGGTGAAAGAATGGTTAAGTCCAAAATCGAAGAATACAATGGTATATTCTGAATAAACAACTAATTGAACTAATACCAGATAGTTTGATGGTCCAAAATCCATTAAATTAGTTTAAAATGATTTATCAACATATTTTTTCTTGTGATATTCATGAATTCCATCTTTTATTCTTATCTTCTGACAAGTAATTTCATAATGACCCATCACATTATAATTAAAATACTTTACTGTTGGTTTTTTATTATTTGTCTGATTATTATTGTGATACTTTTCTTTTTATTTACAATCCACATATCCAAACTTACCACATTAAAAACACTACCAAGATTATATAAGACATTCACAAGTGTTTTTTATAATGATCCATACTTTTCATACATAGATATTACACCTTAACTTAAGAATATTCATTATATAACATTTTGATTCATTCCAGAGTGGTTTAGGTCTAGTATATTTCGAAACATTAAAACATAAACAATTGTTCCATAAAATATCTACAGTTTCTCCCAATTATTTCTTCATTACTGTCACCATTCCTAGAGATATCATACTTTATACCTTTCTTCATAACCTAGGTAAATAAAACCTAAAAAAGGGTGAGCTTATATGATCAATAGGGGGAAATATGGGATATATCAATCTATGATCATATAAAGTCATAAGATAAGGATAAGAGTATGAGATTATGAACATAACTTATTAATTTCATACCCAATCTATCATATAGCATAAACATGATTCATAGAATAAAAATTTATCATTTCAAAAGACATGGATCATAGGAGTGAAAAATAATCATAAATCAATCTTGAATCATAATTTCATGTCATAAAAGTGTGTTAAAAAATATTTATATAAACCATTTGATAATGAAAATTTTAATTTCCAATACCATCAAACCATAAAAAATTAATCATTACCATGTAGATCTTATACTCGATCAAGATCATCAACCTGCATCCCATAGTAGATCTATCACATTAACTTGAATCCCCTAATTATCTTGTGAGATATAAAACATTACCCAATACATTTTAGGGAGATATATCTCCCACCCATAACATAATCAAAATCATGTATATGTGTGCCAAAATATCATAAAAAATTCATCATAACATAACCCATGAAAATAAATGGGTTTCAAAAACATTTCACCATAGAAAGGGAATTATATTCCTAAACCTTTCAACTTTTCATTATAAACACAAACCACCCAGAGAGTGAATAAAGATTGTGTCCTTAAATCATATCCTAGTAAAGATTAAGTAATATCAATGGATTCCAAATTATATGGAAAATTATTTTAAAATATTAATTGAAATAATGTTTGATGAAAATAACCTTTCTATTTGGAAATCACTTCTTTTTTAAAAGCTAAAAATTAATAAAGGAATATATTCACTTTGAAAATAACCATTAGAACACATAAAGGATGATTCAAAGATGTCAAATTTTTGGTTCATTTTAAGGTATTTTCTCTTTTATTTTTGATATTAACTTTATTACATGACTTAACTGGGTGTTTTTCAATAAAAAATGATGGTTTTCAATCTAGATTTAAGGACACACATGGTTAGTAGAAATTGTGAGCCAAAATAGTGCAAAACATGTAACCGTGATACTAGAACTGTCTAGCCTGCACGACTTAGCGAATAGGTGTGCGACCCTTCCAAGATAACCATGTGACTATGAAAGTGGAACCGTCTATGCCACATGACTAGGTTTATTGGAATGAACCCCTCTAGGTAAATTTTCTGTCCACTTTTAACTCTTAGACAGAGGTGCCACAATGTTGTCGCATGGTCTGAAATATCCATGTGGCCAAACTATTTTTCCAACCAGATCTTTAATTTTTTTGGAATTAGAACTTTTACCATCTATAAATTTAAGACCCTAACCCTCATATCTCACCCATTTCAAATCCTCCGGACTTAGGTGCACCTTCTTCTACTCCTATAATCATTTTGGCCCTAATTTTTGGTTGAGTTTGTCTTAGATTATTCAATTAATACTCATGTAAGTCCCTCCACTTTTCTCCTCTCCCCTTCTTCTAGTCTCTTCTATCTTATTTATTGAGTTGTCTATTTTAAAATGGTTAAGCTGACCCATGTTGGGTTTAGTATTTTTTTGGGGTTTAATCTTGTTGGTTTTGGTGTGATATTTCATTTATATAGTCTTCTATTTGTGAGACATGTTTTTTCCTACCAATTTATAGTGATTCCAAGTGAAAAGGTAAGTGGTTACATGCTTAGATATTGTTTTATAATTTATATATTCATGCATACTTCTTAAATAATTTCTATTTTTTTTGTGTGTTTGAAAATTATTGATTTGGGATTACTAGTGAGCGTGTGGGTTGTAAGAGGATAAAACCCCTTGTTAATGTCATATTGATTTCTATGATGGCTTGGATTGTGAAGAAAAATGGTTTCATGGTAAAAAAGTGAAAAAGAACATGGTAACCCAGGGTATATAGGTTTGAATACTAAGTCTAGTATTATATGAGAGTTGGTAGTGCCAAGGCCAAGAATCCCCATTAGGATTATGTCACAACACTAACTGAAATTTTATGATGGGGATTGGTTGGATTGAGTAGGAGATGGACCTTCATGTCTAGGAATTGATCTTCAAGAGTACAAGGATCCTAGGAACCCACTAACCTTAGTTACTTAGGTACTTACCTTGGTTCTTATACTATTTTTTCTATTTCATCTTGTTTTTACATTCATTCCTCTTTTTGATAAGAAATTTTTTACAATCTATTTTTTCCTCATTTTTTTTAAAAATTACATTTTCCTATATCTTATAATAGATATATATGGAATCATATGGTGGTATCCTATTGTGAATGTGATCTCACACCCTATATACACCCCCAAGTGTATGTAGATCTTATTTTTACAACTTTAGGTAAAGGAAAGGTCATCTATAGTGGAAGTGGTGGTTCTATGTGTAGTTGTTACTTCTTGGGTTGATGTTGGTGGTGGTGGAATTATGGTGATGAACCACATGTTTGAAGGAGGTTTTGTTTTTCTAGTTGATCCTTTCCCTCTGTAAGACCTGGGAGTTTTTAGATCCCCATCATGGGGATCAAACCATGTTGTAATATGCCAATCAGTTTGTATAATTGGTCCGTTTTAAACCTGAGGCGTTTTCTAATGAGAATATAAAGGCTCAATGATATGAAATGGGACTGTGACAAGATATTTGATCCTAGGACATCCAATTTAAGCTAATGGTATATGTTTAGGTAGTGTATCAATTGCTGATGGTAGAAATTGACCTTTCAGGTAAGTCAGTCCATTCTGAGACAACTATTCCTATGGGATAGGGTGAAATTGAATTTTATAAAAAGAATAGAAAGAACAAGGATCATGTAAAGAAATATGGTGATAGATCTTGGTACCCCTCTTGACTGTCTTTGTCTATAGTTTTGGGTTGTGCATTTACTATATACTATCAATGTGGAAGGTTTGGGAGTTTTTGGTCGATGTTTCCAATTCCACCTAGACCCTATCATCAGTTTGGGAACATGGGTCACTTGTAGAAGTTCAATATGATTGGTGTACTGACTCAAAGTGGTAAAGGATACTTAGCACATTGAGGATTTCCAACTCAGTCTAGTGCATTAAGGGATATTGGTTCTTAGATTACTGGGTCTGGTAGAAAATCCAGGTCTTCCTATGGCTAGATTCTCCTCAAGGTAGATCTACATGGTAGTAATATAACTTACGCATCAGTGAAAATGAAAGACCTTCATGCTATGGAGATGGTGCTAATAGAATCTGATACATTACCAACCACAGTTCGAGGTACTGTTTTTATTACATTATCCATAACAATTACTTTACTGGACATGGTTTTAGATGTATGAACCATGATCTCACTCTATTAGGGGTAAAATTGAAATGTGAATTCTTGGTCCTAAAAATAGATCTTTTTGATGTGATCCTCGGAATAAATTAGATATCTCATTTCAAGGTGCACATTGAATACTATCACTAGTGAGTAAATTTAATGGAACCTGATGGGAGTACTCAGGTTTTTTTAAGGTGAATGTGATCCATGATTAGGGAAATATGGACCTCCACTTCTAGAGTTAGGAATCCACATTTTCCATGAATATTCTCTTATGCTACAGGATTTTGGTAGAGGTTTCTAGAAAGGTTTTCCTTCTGTTGTAAATGAGTTTATAGAGGTGTTTCTAAAGGATTTATCAGGGTTACACTTGAAGTGGTATGTGGAGCTAACCATCAATTTTATATCACGAATATAGACAATATATCTTCCCTCATATCATATAGCCCCACCAAGTTTAGGGAATTAATTTTACAGTTGGATGATTTTGAATCCAAAGGATTCATTCACCTATGAATCTATCCTTGATCTTACCTAGTTATTTTTTTAGATTGTAAAA
This sequence comes from Viscum album, assembly GCA_963277665.1. Lineage (NCBI taxonomy): Eukaryota > Viridiplantae > Streptophyta > Magnoliopsida > Santalales > Viscaceae > Viscum > Viscum album. The sequence continues at coordinate 1,573,435,196 of OY728148.1, read as the reverse complement.
TGGATCCCTCCTATTGTGCATCAATTATCAGAAGTTGAATAGGGAAACCAATAATAATAAACATCCCTTTCCTCGCATTGATGACCTCTTCGATCAGATTAAGGGGGAAAGATGGTTTTACAAGATTGACTTGTGCTTTAGTTATAATCAAGTTAGGTTTAGTGAGACATAGATTCCCAAAATAGACTTTTGAAGTAGGTATGGAATCTTTGAGTACATGATCATGCCATTCATATTTCTAAACGATCTAATAGTTTTCATAGATCTTATCAATTGTGTGTTCTATAAATACCTCAACTCATTTTTCCTAGTGTTTGTGGATGAAATCCTAGTCTACTCTATGATAGAGGAAGAGCATGTCCATCACTTAAGTATCATTCTAGGAACTCTTAGGGACCACCATTTCTATGTTAATCTCTCTAAGTTCATTTTTTGGATCTAGTAATTGTGTTTTATGGGCTACATGATCATGGAACAAAGGGTTTTAATGGAATATGATAAGATCATAGTCGTGATGTCTAGGGAATAATTCATAAATTTCTTCGAGATCATGAGATTTTTGGACCTAAAAGGATATTATAGATGGGTTTCAGAGATTTTTCTTAGCTTGCTTCACCCATGACCATTCTTACCAAAAAAATGGGCAAGGTTTTAGTGGATCCCAATGTGTTAGACATCTTTTGAGGATCTCAATTAGTGATTGAACAACGCCCCTTTTTTGATCCTATGTAAATCCAAAAAGGGATATATGATCTACTATGATTATTTAAGTATGGTTCTTGGGAGTTTGTTGATTTAGGATGACCATGTGGTGGCATATGGATTTATCCATCTCTGACCAGATAAGATAAATTACCCAACCCATGAACTGGAGTTATTAGTAGTTATGAATGCTTTGAAAACATGACACCACTATCTCTTTGAGGAGAAATTAATAGTTTACTTATATCATTATAGATTGCCCTATATTTTGATATAGAATTTTCTGAATCTGAGAAAATTCGGATGTGTTGAGTACCTTTAGGGTTTTGACTGTGATATCATCTATAACTTGTGAAAATGGAATGTGGTAGCTGACCTAATAAGCAAAAACATGCCTATACTAGTTGAAAATGAGTTCAATGATGAATGGACTTTGATAAGGATTTTCACCCAAATGTGTTTGGAGACCATTGAGCAAAGTGGGGACATGTTCTTAACAAGAATCTAGTTGAATACCTACCTTCAAGAGATGATTCTGGAGGAACAACCCAAATAAGAGCTATATAAGTTATCAAGGAAGATTTTAAACGATGGGGATGTGTTTGACAGTTGGTCGATGACATCTTAGGGAATTATATATTTCAAGGGTTGTTTAGGGTTTTGCAATTTATATGGAGGGTAGTGATATGGGATAGTGACCCGTTTCAATGGAAAATCCATCATAGGACCACCAAGATGTATTAAGATGTATGTAACTAGTTTGAGAATCTTGTTATGAGGCTTGATATATCTAAATTCATATCCAGGAGCTATACTTGTTGGAATATTAAAGTTGAGAACAATAATCCCTTTGGTTTTCTTCAACCACTCACCATTCCTATATAGAAGTGGGATGAGGTTTCTATGGACTTCCTCATTGGGTTACCTCATAGGTGGTTATTGAAAATTTGACTAAGTCATCCAATTTAATACCAATTATGGATTTGACCAAGGTGGATGAGTTGTTCCCAATATATGTTCAAGAAATTATGAGGGTTCAGGGTATAATTTCAGCCATAATTTTACTTATGACCCCCATTTTACCTCTAAATTCTAGGAATTCTTTCATAAGGAAATGGGATCTTAAGTAAATCTTAGTATGATATATCATCCTAAACAGATGGTCAAACTGAGCAGACAAACAAAATTTTAGAGGATAAGATCTATGTATGCCTGCTCAATTTTTTAGGATCATGGGATTAACATATGAGAATAGTGTAATATTCATATAATAACAGCTTCTATTACTCATTTAAAATGGATCCCTTTGAAGTGATTTATAGTTAGCCACATCATTATCCTCTGTTCTATGTAGAAGTGGGTGGGACTTCTCTACTAGTACCGAGCCTTATGAAAGAAACATCTGATAATTTTTGATTGAATAGGCAACAGTTATTGATACTACATAGCTTCCATAAGTCCAACTTTGATATGTGATGTTTACCCTTAGAGTTTTCAATAGGTGACTAGGTTTTCCTAAATATGACACCTCACCTGGGTAACCATCGACTAGGAAAAGAAGGATAAACTTACACTGAGTTATCTTGGACATTTTGATATTACTAAAAGAATTGGTAAGGTAGAATACCAATCAGATTTACCATCCTAGTTGGTGCCAAACCATTATGTGTTCCATGTCTCTCAATTGAAAATTTATAACTCATACTTATCTCACATGTTGAAATAGGATGATCCGGAGTTCGAATATTATTTGTCTATGTTAGAGAAACCAATGTGGATTTTTGATTCCCAATTGAAATTTATTTAGGAAAAATCCATTTATTTTTTTAGGTCCTTTTTAGTATTATAGAGATCAATATGAGGCATGGAAATGGAAATCATGGATGAAGAAGTGGTATCCTCATTTATTCTCTGATCAAACGTCATCTTGACTTTTTAAGCATGGAATGTTTTTATGAAGGGGAGATTTGTTACGTCTATGGTGCATTTATAGGAATTTTTTCAATTTTTTTACCTTTATCCTGCAAATTAATTGGTCCTTTTCAAGAAAAATGTTTGTTTTTGGGTGGGATATAAGAAGACACATAGTTTTTACATGGTTAGTAGAAACCATGAACCATACCAGTGCAAACCATGTGACTAGGAAAATGGAACTGTCAAGGCCACACGACTTAGTGCTAGGGTGTGTATCCCTCCCAAGATAATCATGTGACCAAGAGAATGGAATATTCTAGGACACATGTCTAGGAACATGGGTGTGTGCCCCTCTAAATAAACTTTGAAGACAATTTTACTACTTGGATAGAGGTGTTTCATGGTTGGTGCATGGTCTGGTAAACTGTGTAGCCAAACTGTGCGAGCTTATAGATCTTTAAATTTTTTGTAATACTAACTTTTCCCTTCCCTATTTAAAGACTCTAATACCCCTTTCATACCCCATTCAACTAATAAAACCCTAATTGCACCTCTATCTCCTTATTTACTCCCTTTGGCCCCAATATTTGGGTGATTTTGGCTTGAATTATTTAAGAAATATTCAACCAAGTTCCTCCTCTCTTATCCTTTTCCCTTATTTTGGTATATTCTCTCTTATTTGTTGCGTTATCTATTATAAAGTGGTTAATTTGACCAACGTCGAGGTTAATATTTTTTTCTTTAGGTTGAATCTTTTTTGGTTTGGTGTTATATTTCATTTATAGGGTCTCCTTTTGGTGTTTTTCATACCGTTTTCTGGTGATTCCAAGTGAAAAGGTAGGTGGTTCCATGCATATCAATTTTTTTATGATTTATATATGCTATAATACTTTTAAAATAATTTCTAAAATTGTTTTTGGGTGTCTGAAAATGATTTATTTTTTAATATTAGTGTGTGTGTGGGTTTAAATAATACAATCCCTCTTGTTAATGGATTGTACAATTTATGATGGTTTGTCTTGTGAAGGAAAACGATTTCATGGTTTAAAAGTGGGAAATGAGATATTAATCCTGGGTATCCAGGTTGACATACTGGGTTTAGTATTCTAGGTGAGTCTATAGGGATGATACCTAATATCCCTAGATGGATTACATTAGAACACTAACTATACTCTTATGATAAGGATTGGTTGGATCAAGAAGGGAAAAAACCATCTTTTCCTCAATTTGATCACCCAGAGTACAAATATCTTAGGACCCCACTAACCCGAGTAACTTAGAGATTTACAATGGTGTTTATATAGTATTTTACATTTTATATTGATTTCACATTCATTTAACTTTTTAAAAAATAATTATTTTCAATTAATTTTTTTCCTTATTTTCATAAAACTATCATGTTTATTTTTCTTATGATAAATATGCATGGAATAATCTAGTAGTATTCTACTGGGAAATTGAAGTTACACCCTACATAAACCCTTATGTGTATGTAGATACTATATTGTTTAATTCAGGTAATGGAAAGGACTTCCGTGGTGGTGATGGTGGTTCTATGTGCTTGAGGTTCCTTCTTGGGAAAGAGTTGGTGGCGGTGGAATGAGGGTTTTGACTCACATGTTTCATTGAGGTTTTTTTCTAATTGACCCCTCCCCATTTTTGATAGATTTTATTCCAGCTATACTTGTTGAATATATAACTCACTGTTGTATCATTATTCCTATTTTTATTATGGAATTTCATGGAAGTTTATTTAGTTGCATGAATTTATTGATTTTTGTTGGATAATTATTTCATGGGATAAAATGTTCCCAATGGAGTTCTGTGATGCCTAGGCACTAGTTGCCAGCCTATAGGGATCAAGAAAGCCTCTTCAGCCTTATTATAGGTTGGATTGAGAGACAGGTTCAGGGATAACCCTGATTGGTTGATGAAAAAGAAATATTAATTCATGATAGTGGTAAAATATTATCATGTTGTATTATTGAAGAAACACTCCTTTCATATTTTTTTCTGAAAAGTCACAAAGTACCTCATTTGAAAAATTAAAAAAATATTCCTTTTAGACCGTGTTATAAAAAGAGAAACATGGGTAAAAATGAATTTAAAAAATTATAGAATAATAGTTAAAAGTTCTTTAATTTTTTTATAGAATATGTATGTGGAATAAAAATATTCCCCATTGGAGACTTAAAAATTAACAATCCCAAATATTAATGTGATAATGAGATAAAATCCTTACCATGAGTTTTCCTTGATTAAAAATCACTATAACCTCTTGTATAATAAATTCAAATTTATTAATATTCTATAATATATTCATTTTCATAAATATAATATCATATATAATCCCTTTATAACATATAAAAACCACCTTTATCAATAATTCCTTATTAAAATCATTATTTTTGGGTGTTAACTATTTAGTTTATCTTGAATATTTTTGTTCAGTAATTTCAATAATTTCACATTTATCTTGGTTAGATATTCCAAATAAGATTAATAGTGATATAAATATAATATATATTCATTATATACATATTTATATTCATCCATAATTTTAGATATATAAAAAGTAATTACACCGTTCTACTGAATGGAAGGTCACATGTAACCATAAATGTTGTTTTTGTTTTTGAAGGATAAAAAAAGAAAGGTAAATAATAAATCACCTTTAAATAATAATTATATTGTTATATATATGATATAAATTCATTAAGTATATATATATTACCATCTAAGTAAAGAATAAATTAAAAACAAATCACTTCACTTAGAGGGGGTGGTAGTCCACATGTACACAAAAACGACATTATCATTTTTGAATAGTTTGGAAGGTAAGATGGTAGATATTATATCATAATTCTATAAGTTTAATTATATCATAAGTATCCTATATAAAAATTAAAACCATCACAATAACTATATGTTAATGCTAGTGATGATAAATGAATTTAATTTCCATGTGGAGATGGTAAGTTGTACGTATACACAAGCGATAGATTCCCATCTCATTTCGTTTAAAAGAGGGTGTATATTGGTGTTTACATAATCATAATAAAATTTTATAATATTTATTATATTGAATATATTATTTTATGAAAAATACCACAAATTTATAGTAGTGAAAGAAGAGTAGAAAAAAAAGAGATCAGTTTAGGTGATTTCCTCTTCTTGGAAACGACTCCTTTAGAACTCTAAGAGGATATAGGGTTGGTGTTTTGGGAAAACTAGAACATCTAAAATGTGTATAAGGAAGTTTATAAGTTAATATATTAGATATTGGTAGATATAGAAGGCTCAATGTGGTGTAATGAAGTGAGGGAGGATGTTCCCTTTTATAATTGAGGTGAGGATCGCTTTTGGAATTTCTCAAAAGATTAAATTAAAATGAATTCATTCTCAATACTAATGGTTCCAAAAGTCCAATAAATGGAAATGGAATGAAATTTCAGTCTATATATTCTCCCCATTGACATATTTTTATATTTTTATGATTTTTAATTAATTTAATAAAATATTATTTTCATAAAATATCATTATTGTCAATTTAGACTATATTCACTTAATTTGACTTAAAATACATAAATACAGAGTTTAAATTAAATTATATTACTTAAAAACAATAATATTTCATATTAACCTATAAATTTTTTTAACACATTAAATCACCCAAATTATATTTCTTTTAATAATTTTAAAATCATTTATTATTTTTTATTAATTGAAGAAATACTACATCAGTGTTGTACAAGAAATTAATGTCATTATATAATTAATAAAAAAAATTATGTCATGAAAATAATTTTATTAAGCCAAAATATACACTTATATTTCATTATAACATACTTTTATTTCCTATGTGGACACATAAGAGATATTAAAAACAAAGAGAGTGAAATTTTAAAATTTACTTTGATTTAAATAATATATAAGTCATATTTATAGACATGTGTGTATTAAATAACACAATTTAGAAGACAAGGTCTTATTAGTCAAGTTAAGTTCATCAAATAATAATTAGGATGAATAATTATGTCCTTATCATTTATTTTTAATCTAGATTAACTATATTTACCCTTTACTGAGGTGATAAATTTTACCACGGTTACTATTCATATTAAAAAAAGGTCATATTTACCAAAATTGAACATCCTAATTATAAATATAAATTTAATTTCATATAATTTGATATCTATAAATTTCATAAAATAATTTTAAAGAAGTGTGCAAAATGCGACAAAAACAACTTCTTTGAAAAAATATATTTTTAAACATAAAGAGAGATTTATTCATATCCTATTCTTAGAAAAATATTTATTGAATGTTTAAAACATCATATCAATTAAATAATATAGAAATTTCAATAAAATCATTCTCCAATTGGGATTAATTCAATTTATTGATATAAAATACATTACATGCATATTTTCCGTCAAAACAAACATTACTTTTATTTTCAAATAATTGTTGTTTTTAATTATAATTATTTAATAACTAACGAATTCATTTTATATTTTTGTAGAATATATATTTCTCAAAATTTATTTATTACTATTCATACCCTCCAATCCAATGGCTAGGAGATAAAAAACACATAATATTTTAATAATGTTACACCGTTTGTCCAAAATCACTATTTCATGTAACATAAGCTATTGATGAAATAACATCATTTAACGAGAAATATTTCAAAAAAATATATGGGAATTAATTTTTATACCATACCTATAATAAGATAAAGAATTTATTTTATTTCCTTTATATTTCCTTGATGTATTCTTCAATATTACCTACCATATGGAACATTTTTATTATCATTTTTATAAAACAGATGATCATAAAAAAATCCATTTCTACATTCTGAGAATATAAAAAAAGTTTACATAAACTTTAAAATTCATGATAAGCCAATTCCCTTTGATATCTTGGATTAAATCCTAATAAAAAAATTTCAATTTTACAATCAAGATCCCAAATACAATTCAGTGAGTACCTTTCCAATTAGATGAAGTTTTATTCATACGTGACCACTAGATCTCCCTCCTTCTACCTCAATTAAAATAATTTATTTTATATACTAAGTTGAATAGACTTAGTAAAATATTTATCAAAGAAAATATTCTTCAATTCAACCAATTCCAAAGAATTAATATATTATCTTTCCTTAGTATTCTTTATCATTGAACACCACATCAAAATCAAATTTAAAACATTAAACAACATGAATTAACTTTTTTATGCTTTAAATAATCCATGGATTCAAATATATTTTCAAAATATTTAATGCATCCCTCAGAAACTACCATGTTATAAGATCCACTAAATGTGGGGGGGGGGGTGTAGTTTCAAGAAATTCTCTAATATAGACATGTTCCTATATGGTGAATGTGGGTTCTCTCTAATATGGATACCAACACTATTAATAGCCTATGTCAACTATTCCATCACAATAATAAATTTATTAGTTATAATTCCAACCATTCCATGTTTTTTATTTAGAAATATATTTAAATTCCACCATGACAATATATATTAAAATATTTTATGGTCTGTATACACTATTAAAGTATCACCCAACCAGTAATGTCACCAAAATATTAGTTTATGCACTACTAATGCTAGCATGAGGCTGCGAATTAGATAGTTTCATTCATTTGGACTTAACTTTTTGGACCTGTATGCAACAAAAAAACCTCAATATGTCATAACATCTCCAATATCAATACCCAATATATCAAAATATATATTATACTTCCTATTGATCATATTTAGGGTTATGATAGGTGCCCTGGTCAATCACTTATTCAACTCCTAAAATGAATCCTCTCATAAATATAACCATACAAACTCTACCCCATTTTTGGTTGGGCCTCTCAAAGTCTCTACAAGGTTGAAGGATTACTAAATAAATCTATATTAGTATCCTACCAAGCCCAAGAATCTACGAATGTCAAACATGTGAAGATCCCACTTTTTATAGGGATTTTATTTATTATCAACTGATTGTCATTGATTATCAATGGTGATTAATGGGATAAGAATATCTCATTGTGGTCACTGTGAAGAAGTAGTTCCAAAGTTAATGGAGATTTTTTTAACTCCTCATGTCTTGATATTCCAAGAAACATGTGAATGGTTTGAAGACTTTGGGTTTCAAGGTGATTCATGGATAATTATTATGGATTTATTTGATGAAATTGGATGTCATTGTTGAATAATTCTCCAAGTAGAATCTAATGATACTAAATAAGATTATTCAAAGGATAACTATCATAAAATATGGGGTTCATGATGAATATAATCAAGTGGTTTTGGAATGAAGTGAATTTTTGTAGAGGATGGTTGAATCTTTACCAATATACCAATTTGTGTTTTATGACAAAGAAAGATGACCACAAATCAGTATGGTTGGTGTTTCTGAAGCATATTTTTATGGTGGTGTTATTTTCCAGTGTTTTCCAAAATTTTGGACCACAAAATCAAGAGATAATTTTATTACAAAGGCTGATTTTCTGAAAATTAGTTCATGGAATGATATTCTTAGACCATGAAGCATAGTTTTTGGAAGGATATATGTAGAATGGTGAAGGAAAATCAAAAAATGAAGGATTTTCACATCAAAGTGCTATGCGGATGGCAAAGTGCACTAGGCGGACCATGTAGTAACAAATAGTTCATGGGAGGATCATAGTTAATTGGAAGTTAGTAGTTTACAGGAGGTTTTTCATTTGAGGAATGAGTTAGTGATTAGGGCTACCTCAAAGGGTTTCCTTTTTCAGATGATACAGTCGATGCAAATGATAAAGGCAATGTGCAGACCACATAACATAATTCTGGGTGAAGGCTATACCACCTCAATATTTTTGGTAAATCTAATTAGTGGATTTTACTGATATATTTGCCTATATAAATACCCTTAATAAGATCATTAGTTAGAGTGAATTTTATTAGAAGATATCATCGATGGTGGAAGAATTCAGGTAAGTCCTAAAGAGTTCATGAGGAAGAATTCCACAAAGCAGAAGAGTCTGCTATGGAGAATTCTATGAAGGATAATAGTTTGTGGAGAAAAGATTCTAGGAAGGAGGAATTTTTCCATGGAAGGAGTTTGTTGGGATTGATATTTTGAAAATAAAAAGGGGCCATGAAGCATCAGTAGTCTATGGGGAATCTTCCACCCATGAAGCAGAGGTAGTCTATATAAGAAAAGGTTGTCTGCAGAAGGGATGGTTTTCCAAGAAGAACTTGTGTCAGATAGTGAAACTCAGTATTTGGTAGTCACAAGGCAGTTTTTAGAGGATATAAGTTAGTTTGAGAAGGATAAATACCTCGTACACATGATAAGTGTTTACACCCTCTTCATGCTTTGTGAAGAAGATGATCCATGGAAACTCGACATGTGTTAAACTCATATTCTTGTAGTGATTATTGAAGAATGGTTATATTAACTAGTACTTGGGTATAATACCCAAACATAATTTTATAATGTAAAATAGTGTGTGCAATAGGTTGATACAAAATAGGCAGATAAGAGAAAACACACATAGTTTGTTTGTGTAAGGAAGAACCAAATGTGTGCCTAAGTTCATATTTGTTAAAGGATGAAGTTAAGTAAATTGATACAGTCAAGTCTTGGTATTGATTTTAAAAGAAAGATAATAAGGCAATTGATAAACATTTATACATTATTGTGTGTCCAAGAATAATTCAATGTTCCCACTTAGATATTTATTAATATTCAGGAATATTAATTATAATGATGATGTTTTGAAATAATCATAATTGTTTTAATAATTATAAAGGAGTTTTGTGTTTCTATAATTATTGGAAGAAGGTGATTCAATGTAATTTTTCTTCACTGAATAAAAAAGAGATATCAATAAAATGAAATACACTATTTCATATATTTGTGTGTTACAGATCAAAGGGAGAAGAGCAAGTGGTTGGCTAAATTGATATTATTTGGTCATTTTTTCGGGATAATTTAGTTCATTAGTCTAATACATTAATATTATTTTGACTAATAGAATACTAAGATAGTGCAGCTATCAAGTTTTCTACTCGGAAGAGATAAGAGGAGTTTCTTGCATGTTTTTGTCCAAGTAAAAAAGGGAAGCCAAAGGATGTGGAAGAAAAAAAATAGAACTATGACATCAGACATGACTCAATAGGTGGAGTGATTTATTGGTGTTACAAACCCTTATCAACAAGGGGAATACTATCTTGAGAGGTAGTATAATGATCCATACAAGTTCTGTAAAACATTCACTATTGGATTGTTTACATAATGCTACATAAACTCACTATTGGATTGTTTTCATAGTTCTACATCAATGTAAGGGAATTTCCTACTCGTTTTAACCACATTCAAATGATTGTTTTCTAGTGATTGTGTGGTTAGGATTTTTTCCAGACCACGCCAAGGGCTAGATATTATTATTTTGTAGTGAACCATGTAAAAATATTGTGCATTATCTTTACTTCATATACATTCATGTGACATAGAAAATAGAATAAGAGAATCAAGATCCTAATAGGTATAATAGGTACAAGGATAAAAAGTTGGAATTAGATTAAAAATACCCAATGCTTATTCACTTCCCTCTCAGTGTTAGGCATATCCCAAACTAATCCTTTCAACATGTTATTGGGAAAATACCAAGATACCACCAATATAACTTTCCCTTGGCCAATAGATAATACAACCTCAAAGATAATATACCCCATAAAGTGCACCCGGTCTATCTTGAAACTACACTTAGAGAGATTGATAAAAATCCTATGATCCATTAAGATGCCCAAAACAACCTACAAATGATGAGACTATTTCTACCTTTAATTAAAATATAAAAGGATATCATTAGTGAAAAAGACCATGAATGAATCCAGATATAGGTGAAAGACCCATATCATTATGTCTATAAAGATAGATGGTGTGTTCATTAGGCCGAACAATATAACTAGATATTCATAAAATCCATATCTACTTCTAAAAGAAATATGAGGTATGTTTGATGGTATCGACCTAACCTGATGGTACCTAAAATTTAGATAATCCTTGGAAAACACCCAGGATCTTCTTAGACGTTCAAACAAGTCATCGATCCTAGGAAGCAAGTCCCGGTTCTTCACAATAATTTGCTTAATCTTCATGTAATAGACACATAACCACATGAAACCCTCATAATTTTTAGCAAAAAGGAATGGAGATCATCAAGGGGAGGTAATCAGACTAATGAACCATAGGGAATCTATTTCCTCGATCTAGATCTTATGTTCCTATAGCTCTTCCAGAGCCATACAATATAGCGTAATTGAAATAGGCTCTAAGCCTGGAATAATCTCAAACATTAACTCGATTCCCCTATCAGATAGTAGTACTATGAATTCCTCTATAAACAGACATTACAACTGATCATCCATAGGAGTAAAGAATAATTTCTGAATCCATCCATAATTTAACACCTAACTAATGACTTGAGAAGTCACCACACACAATTGTTGGAAATATGGTCCCACACGACCTACCTATATGTCTCATTTTCTACCATGTATGTACAAATGAACATCAAGATATATTAAAACTACTCAGCTAGGGTAGTAATAAATACACACTCAGTATGAAATCAACCAGTACTTTCTAATAGTTTTTTCAAAACTAGTCATTTCTAAGATGAAGATATACACAAGAAATGATAAACCTCGATATCTATGGAACACTCCCAATAGTGTTGGATACCCTCTTACTGCACTCTCAATGGGGTTTTGATTGATATAGAAACATACTCATACTAAAAAAAACCTAATAGTTTCATAAAATTATCCAATATAAAGGAGTAACAAAACCCCTCATAAATAAGTACTAGCTATAGTGGGGTCTACTAAGATCATACCTCAAACGATGGATGGACCGATATCCTGATTCGTGAGTGTAAGAAACATTGCATAGAACTGACTTAAACTTTATCCCTATGATACAACCAAACTACCCTACCCATCAATTACCTGTAAGTGTTACCACTACTAAATTTTCATTCCATGATCTCCTCCTTGCCCTGATTGGCCCCTAAAACTCCAACTACCCACCGACCATGGTGTAGCCGAAACAACTCCAAAACCATACATTGTTTTAAAACCCCTATCACCAAGTATGCAGTGCAAAATCCTGAAGAACCTATTTAGGTGACCCATATTTCATCATGATTTACATTTTATGGTTTATTGGTCACATTGAGGCTGATTGTGTGCACATCGATCACACCAGTGACTATAACACCATTAATTTTATAGTACACCTCATTTTAAGCTTTGATATATCTTAGAAGGTGAAATAAAGTGAGTTGAGATTTTTAGGAGAGTTTAGAGGGGGATATGAATCAAAATATATAAAATTGGTATAACACCCTAGGATTTTATGATATATTTCTCTTCAAATTAATTTAATTTCTTTAATGGATTGTGATACACGCAACCCTGGGTCTAAATGTACCATAATATAGTATAATACTATAAAAAATCCATTAAATTGAAAGATTCAATATGAATAACCAAATTTTTAAAAAATACATGTCTATATGTTTTATATAAATAAAATATATCTATAAATAAGAAATCCATTTTAAATAAAGTCATTATTTTCTTTGAAAATAAATTTTCCTCAAAAATCTTTTTATTGATTTTGTGATCAAATAATATAATTAATTTATGAAAATTTTAAAAAAATATATTTGAGTAAATGAACTTAATATTTGAAACAATCGTGTCAAAATTATTTTAGAGTGAATTTTTTAATAATTTTTTAGAAAATTGGTTTTTTAATGAATAGTTAAAATACTATTTTTATTGAAAAATGTATTTTTGTTTGAAGAATTTAAAAAGTTAATTTTTAAAATAGTTATAATACTAAAATTAGTTCATTTAAATTGTTGATAATATAGTTAGGGTAATTAGAATTAATTTTATATTTTATTTTGGTATAAAAACCTTCTGTACTTAGGAAACTTTTTTTTCTCCATAAAATCATTTTTTGTCGCATGTTATGGGTTTAATTTTTTGTTAAAATAAAAATATTATATGAATTGAATTTTATAAAACGTATAAAATGTTTTTAATAATAATAATTAGTATTATTTAATAATTTTAAATTAATTTTTGTCATAATTAATAGTAAAGATAGTAAAATTGTTTTATCACAATTAAGGTTAAAAATGGTTTAGTTGTTGGGGGGGGGGGTTAAACCAAGAGATAAGGGTGATTTTTCTAATTTAACCAATATAAATAATATTTTATGGAAATATTTCAACATAATCCCATCCCACCATCAAATATATATCAATTTTGTAGCATTTTTCTTGAGCATGACTTTATTATATTTTAATCTGTTAAGAAATTCCAAGTGTGTCTACTCCCCCACTTATATAATGATACCCATCCTTTCTATTATTTATAAGAATTTGAGCCATATATCTTGACCAAATACTATATAATTCTCCTATAAAATTACTTATACACTAATTAGAGATTCCCTTTTTTCTTAATATACAATTTCAAGGGTCCTTATGAAAGGATCTAAAGGATGAAAACCGAAGTAGAGGTAATCATCATACACAAACTATTTCAAATTATTTATTCTTATAAATCATCTAAATATGGGTTATACATAATAAAATAATATATTTAGAATCCTGAATATATTAAAATGACATTATTATTATAGAAACATCATTATTCACCCTCTATTCCATCGAATGGTAAGTGAAAGTATCGCTCGCACGTACGTCTAGACTACCACATCCACTTAGTGACTCAATTAATTTTCCATCACTATAATTCATGGATGGTTATTATGATGTATTAAAAGTTTATATATAATATTTATTTCATAATTATGATTCTATAATTATAATATCATATCTACCTTTTTACCTTCCCATCCATCGAAAAACGATAACGTCGCTCGTGCGTACATGTGGACTCCCACCTCTATGAAGTGATGTGATTCATTTTTTACTTGAAATTTAAATTGAATGTAATAAGGATAGATTTAATGAATATATGTTTTATTTATGATATAATTATGGTTTTTAAATTATAAAATAATATTTAACTTTCTTTTATTTATTTCTTTAGAAAATTAAAACATCATTCATGAGTACATACAACCGACCGTCTCTATGAATGATGTAAGTAATAATTATATATTTAACGTTTATGAATAATTATAAATATGTATATAATGAATATGTATGATATTAATATCATAAATAAAATTATGGAGAAAATGGAACTATGATCAAAGTACAAGGACCATAATTGCTGAACTGAAACTTTCATGAAAAAAGAAATAGTTAAGAATCAGAAATGGAAATTCTATTATTTATTATTAATAACTGGATATTGAAATATAATAAGTGGATAATATATGATATTATAATTATGTAAATTACTATTATTTATAATTATAATAAATTTAAATTTATTACATACTAGTTTAGAGTGCTTTCAAAATTAGTTAAACTTGAGGTAAGATATTTATGTTTCAACATCATTTTAATCGGGATTGTTTATTCTTGAAATTTCATTGAAGGAAACAATATAATATTTTTTTGATAAAACAAAATTCATTATATTCTCCTCTATTTATCAATTAAATTTTCACGTAATAGTAATATTTTTTTCTCTTTGGTACTTAAAATGATCAATAAAATGTTTTTAAGAAAAACAAAATTTATTTTATCTTTAATTGGGAATTTTTATTCCATGTTTTATTTAAAATGTTTTTAAGAATGCTTTATATTTTATAATATGATTTTTAATATCATTTTTACTCAATTTTAAATTTATATAATATTTTTTTAAATGAATTTTCTAGTTTTTTTTTGAATGAGGTGTATTCAACTTTTTACCGAAATATGAAAGGAATATTTGTTTTTAACGTACACAAAATGAAAAGAATTTCCCATACTCATTAACACTAAATGATTTAAAGGTTACTTTATAATTTTAAAAGGTTATTTTCAAATAATTTGTTTTCCCTAATATTTTGAAATTTTTTATATTATAAATAAGTTATTTCTAGATGAAAACGTTATTTTCATCAAGAAATATTCTAGAGATCTTTTAAAATAATTTTTAATCTATGATAAAATTATTTAATATTAATTATAATTTATTGGGGATATGATTCAATGATACCATCCTTATTATTTATAAGGATGTTTTATGATTATGATGATGGTATGTTTATGAAACCCATTTATTTTCTATGAGTTAAGATATGATGAATGTTTTATGATCATATGGAATACATATGGATAGATTATGATTATGTGATGAGTGAGATCATAATTATATATCCCTTTAACATATTGGGAAATGATTAATTTTCTATGAGATCCAAGGTCACACAAGAGGTTATCCCAGACCAAAATATGGTATACGAGAGGTTATCAGAAGTTAAAAAGAGGGTATATGGGAGGTTATCACAAACCCTAAGAAGGTACATGAGAAATTATACCAATCCCAACCTGTTATTAATTTATTGGTAGGAATACTTAACATAATATTTATATGATTATTATTATGCCACACTTCATTACACTCTTTTATAATATGATCTTATACCAAATTTTTGTTCTTATGGGTCATATTCTATGATTCCTTTATGATTCATCTCATATGAACTACCAAGATTTATTCCATGACTTATGTTTATGATCTAAGAATTTTTGGGTATATTTTTTAAAGGTTAAAATCATTTTATCATACCATTACGATCATGTTATAAAAAAATTATTATTAGTAACTCCCTTATTTACCCTTCCTGAGAATTTGAGCTTACTATTTATTATATTTTTCATTCCTCAAGATATGTAGAAATGTTTTAAGTGTTATGTCCAAGAGGGGCTGTAATTGTGATTTATTGAGTGAGAGATGTTGTAGACCAGTTATGTACATGTTTTTTAAATATCAATGTTTCTAAAGGCACTAATGAAGAATGGTTATGGAATGGATCATAATTTATTATAATGAATATTCATAGGATATATGTAATATTTATGTATGAAAAATATGGGCTACTATAGTTTGTATCGGATCAGGGTTTAGTTATTTTTAGAAAATAAGATGAGAACACTTTAGTGAGAACCCTTTGGATTGGCCTAAGAATAGGAGAATATCCTAAGTTATGGTAAAGAAAGAATAATGGGTTTCAAAGAAAATATATCTCTATTTGGATATTAGTAAGTGTATGTGACTTTGGAACAAATTCACTAAGGGGTAATGACTCTAAATGTGGTGAATTAGGTACTAACTCAATCATAACTTATGCATGATGAGTGATCCTAAGACTATACACCTAGTTAGACAATCCTGGGGGATATGACTGGGTTAATTCACATTTTCTTTATGAATCATTATAAACTGTTTGAATAAATGAATATCATGGATGATCTAGGTTACACTTAATGTGTCAGAGATTTAAAATATGGTATAATTATTTAGATATACTATGAATTGTTTTTCATTATTATATGGTTTCTCACTATGATTATTATTGCTTACACTATGATTTTTTGTTTTAGTTAGTGTATTGAACCTGAATGAACCATGTTAACATTGAATGTGATGGAAAAATAAATGACCATACTTATGAGAAATCAAATGTTATGTGAACCATAATGAAAAAAATATTTCTATGCTTACAAAAATTTCACAATTCATTAATCATGCTATGATTCCAAATAATTTAAGGAAGGGACAATGTTATATTGAGTCCTTCATGAGAAAATATCCACCATATTTTAGTGGATCTACTAATCAACTAGTTTTTGAGAAATGGATCAATAACACTAAAAATATATTTTCCATTATCCAGTGTATAAAGAATAAAAAAGTCATTTTTTCTATCTATCATGTAGAATAAGAAGAATCTCAATGGTGGAATCTCATCAAGAACACAAGGAAATAGAACGAAATTGAATATATGGATTGGGATGATTTTAAAATGTTAATTTTTCAATAAATACTTTCCTCATATTATTCATATGAAAATAAAGAAGAAATTACTTGAGCTAATAAATAAGGATGTTAAATCCATTCGAACTTATAAGGAAAATTTTATAAGACTAGTGGGGTAAATTTTTGGTATTATCATTGAACTAAAAAGTAAGGATCATCAATTCTTTAGTGGGATAAAACTAGGTCTCCTATGGGCATTATCAATAATAGAATTTAGTAGTTATGAATAAATCGTTCCATGTGATACCAAGGTAGAAATAGAGATTTATGTTAACCATAATTATTATGAATTTCCTATGAAAATAAAGATAGAATTGAAAGGAAATATGAATAATATAAATCATAGAGAAAATAAGATTATCTTCCAATAATGCTCAAAGTGTGGAAGGAAGCATAAAAAATGACTTAAATTGACTAGTAACTGATTTAAATGTGTAAAGGAAGGTCACCAAGAAATTGAATTCCAATTATATGGTAAAAATTTAACAAATGAAGTGAATGAAGAGAAATATCCACATAATGCACCATCCATAGTTCTGTGTTCTAAATGGAAGGAATATGGTTACTATACTAACCAATGCTCAAATCTAAAGGTTAATTATGATAATAAACATTAGTAACCTTTGTATCTTAGATACAAAGGGAAATCACATGAAACCTCTATTATCGATGTGGGGTATGATAAATAAGTGCTGAAAGGTTGACTTACCAACCATTATAGAAGTGTTAATGTCTTATTTGATTCTAGATAAACCCACTATGTTATAATAAAATATTTTTCAAAGGATATTATAATACTATCTCAATGATTAGGTATTGAATTAGTAGTGAAAAATCATAAAGGTATAAAGATCACATATTAAGTCTATGAATCTTTTTCAATTGAATTTTTCTAGAATGTGATTTTAGAAAATATTTTTATTCTCCCTCTAGTGGAATTTGATTATCTTTTAGTCATGGATTCGATTTATTTATATAAAGGAAATATCAATTGATAAGGATGTGAATTCACATTTTATATTATGAACCAACCTATAATCACATATAAGTGTGACAATAAATATGAACTTTCAATAGAAATTGTAACTACTATATGGTTCTTGATGAGGGTGTTGATTTTAGATGGTTGTGGAGAAAATAAACATCAAATATATACATATTATATGGATTTTTTTTGATATATTTCAAAATGAATTGTATATTCTTCCTCTGAATCATCAAGTTAAATTTTTAATAGAATACATACATGGTGGTACACCTATTTTAAAGAATCTATAAAGAATGGGCCTAATTGTGTTATAGTAATTAAACAAAAAACACCAGGAGAATCCTGATAAGGGATCCATTTAGCCAAGTTAATAACCTTAGGATGCGCCTATTCTTTTTTTAAGAATAATGATGGATCAATTGATTATAGATTCATTATCTATAACTTAACATGATCACTATCAATAATAAGTATCCTCTACCCCATGTTGATGATTTTTTTCCATCAATTATGAAGAGATCAATATTTTTCCAAGATTGATCTTCAATATAGATAATATCTATTTAGGGTCACAATTGAATACATACCCAATACAACCTTCCATATGAGGAATTAAAACTATGTGTTTATAGTGATTCTATATTTTTTTACTAATTAACTCTCTATTTTCATGGATTTAATGAATAGAGTCTTTAAATATTTCATTGATTATTATATGGTAATATTTTTAGCTAATATTCTAATATATTCTAAAAGAAATTTAGATCATGAAGATCACTTGAGATTGTAATAAATACCTCAGTAAAAGAGAAGGTTTTTGAAAAATATACCAAGTGTGAATTTTTGATATAGATAGTTTCATTTTTTGTTTATATAATCTCTAGTGAGGGTAATCCGATGGATCAATCAAAGATAAGTGTTACTAAAAATTGTCCCATACCATCCATGTTGACCGAAATCCATAGTTTTCTTAGTTTTGTTTGATATTATTGAATCTTTTAAAATAATTTCTCATGGATATCTAATCTAATTAGAATTTTAACTTAAGATGGAGTTAAGTTGCTTTAGACACTTGTCTGTGAAGAAAAGTTTAAGAAATTGAAGAGAAGGTTAGTCAGTGAACCTTTGATTATACTAACCTATTTTGGAGAAGGGTTTTTTTATCTATAGTTATTAATTGAATATAATACTAGGTTGTGTACTCATGCTGAATAATATGGTGATAGACTATGCATCACGACAAATGAATGTTCATGAGAAGAATTACTTGACTAATGATTTGGATTTGGCTGTTTTAAATTTTTAATTAAATATATGAAGATATTATGTTCATAGAGAAAGGTGTGACATATATAGTGATCAGAAATTTTTTATGTATATATTCACCCATAAAGATTTGAATATTTGTTAGAGAAGATGTTTGGAGTTGATTAAATAATAAGACTGCTTAATAAATTACAACCCCGGGAAAGAAAACAAGGTGGTAGATGCTCAGAGTTGATAGGATCATGAAATCTTATCTATGATGTGGATCACCGAAGTTCCAATATATTTAGATTTTTCAAGGATATATATAGAAACATTGAATAAAAGATAGAAATTTCATTTTATCAATTGTGATTTTAACCATCTATCCATGTGAAGATTAAAGTTGTATATAATGAAGATATATAACAACAAAAGAATGTGGGAAAGATTCTTGAGCTCCAACATGATTGTAATGGAATGATATGGTATAGGAACTGGTAATGTTATACATAAATACCATAATTTAATATGTAATTATAAGATAAATATTATAGTACATAATTAGTTATTTACCTTGGAAGTATGAATATTTATAAATATCTGAAAGAGTATTTTTGGTGGGATAACATGAAAAGATATATTTCAGAGTATGTATCCTAGTGATCAATATGTCATCAAGTTAAAGTGGAGAGGAAAAATTCTAAGGGAATGTTATATCTTAAACCTTAATTTTAAAACATAGTTATCAAATCATTTTTTATCAATATTCAATACATGACATTAAGATTCATGCCAGAACCATAAAGGTTTAATGTATTTACCAACTCAGATTCATAAAACATTGGTTAATAAAAGATCCATATCATCTCCAATTTAATTCTTCACAACTATTACCCTTCATGGAAAAATCATAATTTAAACCTTTATTCATATCCCATAGAAAAGAAAAAATTTGAAAGGGTGAGCTCATATGCTCAATTAGGGTAAAAAATGTAAATATTATTGATTATTTAAACATAACCTGAGTATAAATAGTTTGAAAACATAATCTTAACAATTGAAAATCACACCCATAAATTATTATATAATAAACACGGGTTATGGAATAAATAATTGTAGTTTATTAGAAATTAATCATAAATAGATTAAAGAACATGAGCCTTGAGAACATAACATTAGAATAAGATTATTTCATAAAAGAGTGGCATAAAGTTTGGAATAATCATAATCATATAAATATTATGTCAATGATACCCACCTATATATTCATAACATGTTAGTATTAGTATAACGACCCACGTACCTACTTTGGGCATGGGATAATCTACCATGCACCCTCTTTTGGGATTGAGATAACCTCCCATGCACCTACTTTAGGGATTCTGATAAGTACTAAAATTCCATCATTCATTCTTAAGAGAACCGATTAGGTATAATATGAGATCATATAACATTAATATATACCCATTTTATTTTAGATATTTTTAATTTTATTACCACCCAGAACATAATCATAAACTCTTTCATATGTATGCCCCAAGATCATAAAAAGATTAATCATAACATAACTTATGCAAAATAAAATGAGTTTCATTGATATATACCCGTCAGAACCATAATCCATCTAGATAAATAATAAAAATGGTATCATTGGATCATATACGTATTAAAAACTAATTAACTTGAAAGGATGTTATCATAGATTAAAAACTCCTTTAAAAGATCGATATAATATTTCTTTAAGAAAATACCCTTTTAATTTTTAAATCACATATTTAAAATATTAAACAATTCCAAATATATAAAGGAATTGTTTTTGAAAATAATCTTGGAAACTTGTAAACTAATCTTTGAATAATTTAATGGTCATTATTTTGAAAAAATCCATTCATATAATGTATGTTAAAATATAGATTCCTTTCACATTTTCGATAAAAAGTCAAAAGTACCTCATTTGAAAAATGAAAAGAATATTGCTTTGAAACATTTTTATTTAAAGTTAAACATGTGTAAAAATGAATTTAAATAATAATTTTATATTAATAAAAAATTTATAAAACATTTTTGAAAATATAGATATGGAAGATAAGGTATTTTTGACCAAGAGAGAATTAAATTTGGTTTTCCTCAAAAACATTCTTTCAATATCATGAGTACTTAAAGTGAGAAAAATGGAAGGAAAAATGTATTTTATAAAAGTAACTAGTGTATAATAAAATTAAATTGTTTTATAAAAAATGTATCATATAACTTCATCAAATTTAAATTCAAGCATAATCAATCCTTATTAAAATGAGATTAAAACATAAATCCCTTACAAATTTGCTAACATTCTAATCAAAACCTCATAAAATATATAACCATTGATAGATATGAAAATAGTAACAATTTTAATTAAAATAATAATAAAATACATTCTTGTTTAGTATATACACCACATAAAATAAACAAGTGGTGAAAATAGAATGTGTCTCACAATAATAATAGTGTGACAAAAATTATTTACATTAAGTTTGTCTTGCTTTCAAAGTTCTCTAACATCCTATATAATAAATTTAAATTTAATATAACAAAAAAATATAACATTTTACATACTTATGATATAATTTATGATCCACTTATAAATTTCAACAACCATTTATTAAAAATTCATTTCTAAAATCATTGTTTCTGGGTGATAACTATTTCATTTTTCATGAGAATTTTTGGTTATTTAGTTTTATTCCTTATACTTTGATCATGGTTCCTTAATATATTTAATTTTAATTTCTATTTAATTATCATATATGTTCATTATATATATATATATCCATAAAATGTAGATATATGAAAATTAATTACACTGTTCTTGGAGATGGTTGGCCGTATGTACACATGAACACTATTTTAACTTTTTGACAAATAGAAGTAAAGAAACATAAATAAATAATAACCTTAAAATAATAATTATTATATCATATATGTCATATAAATTCATTAAATATATCCTTGTTACCATCAATGTAAATCATAATAGAAAAATTAAATACATCACTTCATGGTGGTGGTAGTCCACAAGTACGTATGAGTGACGTTATCATTTTCCAACAGATATGAAGGTAAGAAGGTAGATATGATATTATAATTATTGAAAAATAATTAGGTCATAAATAACATATAAAAAATTTAAAAACATCATAATATCTATCCATGAAATATGAGGAAGTAAAATGAATTGTATCACTACGTGGAGGCGGTAGTCTACACTTACCCATGGGCGATACTTTCACTTATGATTGATGGAAATAAGGGGATAAAATGCTAGTTAAATAATAAAAATAACATTTTATCACACTTATGGTTATTAAATTATTATTTTATGATTAATAATATATATTTAAATGAGTTATAAGAATAAATAAACTGAAATTGGTCAGGTAAGAAAATTACCTCTTCTTGGGAAAACCTTGTCTAGATCCCTTTTTAATGACCATTTAACTATATTTTAAGAAGGAAAAAACTTATAATTTGTTTATAGTAAATTTTATGAGATAAATTTTCAGGTGTTTTTTGAGATATATGTCTCATGTAGGTTTAATGAAAATAAAGAAGGGATGTCATTTTATTAGGGAGGGGAAGGACACACATTGAAATACTTAAAATACATAAATATAATTAATGTATTTATTAGGTATAATGATTAAAAATAGGAATGAATTATAATTAAAATATGATATGGTCTAAATATTATCATTAAATTTAATTAATATTTTTTATTTGTGATTTTAAACCTTATATCTTGGCTTAATCCATTCATTAACCAATTTAAACCTTAACCGCATTAACAAATTTTTCTTAACCTTGTAGAGTTATATTATTTCTTATAAAGTAAAAATCAGCACATAAATGTCCAATGGATGAAATTTAAACAAATTATCATCATTATTTTGTTATTTTTTAATTTTTATGAACTTTTTATAATTTAATAAAATATTTTTTTTTCATAAAATATCATTTATGTTCTTTTGGGCACTATTTATCTTTGACTTTAAATTCATCAAGATAATTATGGAATTCAAATATAAAACATTCAAACACCCATAATATGTTATATTTGTATAATTATTTTTTACTCAATAATTCACCCAAATTCTATTAATTTTAATATTTTAGAAATCATTTATTTTATTTTTCTATTAATTGAATAAATTCTATGTTGGCATTGCATAAGCATTTAAGGTAATTATTCAATAATTAAAAATTAGAAATAAATTACCATGATAAAAAATTTATATTTTAAGTAAAAGTTTTAATCCAAATTTATCCAATTTTTATCTTTATATAAATTTTTTAGAGATACTGTATCCAAGAGGGTGACATTTTGGAATTTTCTTTACCAAAAATAATATAAATAACTTTATCAAGAGAAAATGGATCTAAAATTCCAAATATTTTAATTTGGGATGGATATAGTATAATTTCAACCTTAAAATAAAAATAAGTCAAGTGTTTCATTGATTTTGATAATTTCTCTCATAGTTTGACCACGTTTTATGTATTTTACCCTTAATGAGGTGACAAATATTTACAACAATTACTATTTATAATGATAAAAATAAAAGGACCTATTTAAAAAATTTGAAACTTCTGATAAAAAATATGATATCAAATTTTCAATATTAAATATCTATAATTAGTAGAAATAAATTCTAATAAAAATGAAAAATACACAACCAAAAATAGTTTTTAGAAAAATGTGCTTTTAAGCATAAAAATTTGATCCTAAAAATTCATGAATATTACTAATTAAATTGGAAATAGTTATATTATTATAAATAAAAAGAATCATATTTAAATTTAAGACCAACTCCAATACACAATGTTACTTTTAAATTATTTTATTTAATGAAGATAAATGGTAGTATTTGAGAAATTAGTGTTTTTCACTATTCACTAAAAACCAATCTTTTCAAGAAAATCCCAACTTTTCATCCTAAGTTAATTTTTATATTTTGTTTTTTTTATTTTATAAAATTCAATTTCTAATATTAGTAGAAATTAATTATAATTTCAATTCACAAAATGCAATAAAAATAAGTTTTGAAAAAAATAACTACTTGAGGCATAAAATAAATATACTAGAAATTGAGTTATTATTTCCTAAGAATTAATCAATAAATTTTTATTGAGTAGGATTATTATATATATACTTAATAATCCAATCACTCATATTCATTCCCACCAATTCAATGGATATGATATAATAATATTTTTATAATACATCATAATTAACTTAAATTTCGGTGTTGCATGTTATTCAAGTTATCAAGATTATTATTCTTTTAAAATAAAATTTGGGGGTGTTACATTCTCCCCACCATAAATAAATTCTACCCTAAAATAATTATCTTTTCATAAAAGGTTAAATATTTGAAAATATTTATATTCAAACACCATATCGTACAGAGGGACAATAAAACATCATTTATAAAGGGAAAGTGAGAGACCTAAAGGTTACCCAAAATAGCACATAATCATATTTCATATATAGATAACATTGGGGGGAAGTTAAAATTTATACATGGAGGAGATAAATGCTGTCCAAATATTAATATATAGTGATATATAATATGTTTATGAGAAAGATAATGACCATAAAACTATAAATATTTGATGGTTAAAAAGACCATAAATTCATCATAAATGAAGGTAAAAATGTATTTTTTATTTAAATATCATTTTAATAAAGATAAGGTATTATTTTACTTTAAATATAGAGAAAATGGGTTAATAAACTTACTTAATGTATTTCCATTTCTTAAGTACATTTTCTTTTTTGGATGTACTTCAATTAATTTCAACTTCATCTCTTTCTCCAAGAAATACATATTAAAGATGAATTTTTAATATCTAAATCACTAAAATTAAATTTTAATTGATCATAAGATTCATAAAATAATGAAAATTCATTCCTTATATCTCTAGTTATCATCAATACTATAATAGTTTGCACATGTTTTCCAATATGGATAAATATCCATATGATTAAATAATACATGAATCTCTAAAACCTCAATAGTAAAAACCGAAGTTTTGCTTAATCCATTTTATAAATAGATAAACTTATTATTCCTCCAAAATATGTCTAAAAAAATTAAAAACCCAAAAATAAAATATATTTTATCACATATTTTTTTCTAATATCAACTTTTACATTTATCCTCAGCCAACACGAAGTACCTCATAATGCCATATACCAAACATGTGAATACCATTACCATATATTCTCTTAAAATATGTTAATAATTTCCCAAAATAATATGAATTACCATAAAACCTCAATTAAAACATATACCCTTACTAATGATTGACATAGAAAAGGCTCTTCATTTATCCCAAAGCCAACCCTTGGATTAGGTAATTGAATTAGAGAATTCTAAAGTTACCCACACAAAATACATTGAATTACTTAGAAATTCATTGCTCTTTGACCTTCATTTAAACACAAAAAACATATTTCCATTCCTTTTAGAAATTCAGTGTGGTGATTTTATCCACATTCTTCACATGAATAAAATTAAACATTATTTGTTCTATTTTCATTACCATATGAAATTATATAAAATGACATCTTCCACTTATTTTACATGTTAATATCCTCTTAAAATTTTATTTTCTTAACCATATATCAAGATATTTTATTGGGAATAATCATAAGGTTGCACCTTCCAATTATTATTTAATTTAGTTTATCACAGGGAAAATCACTACATTTTCCATCACATTGACCAATAACATGAATACTCCTAGTTCCATCTATTTTCTAAAAAAATGACAGTGTCAGTAACAATAATATAGTGAGAGATCATGAAAAATCATTTACAAAATGTCTAAATTGTTATAACTTCATTCAAATCTATGACACTATAGGTTTAACCTAGTTTATCCTTGGTTATCATCTATTAAAGTCTTATATAATATTTCATAAAGAAAATGTGAATTAACCAAAGAATATTCCCCTTTGAGTTTTAAACCAGGTGATCAATAAAAGGAACATTCACCATGCATGATAATGATAGCTAAGATATACTTGACCAACTCTTTTTAGTGTTATTACCCCTAGATGTATCTATTCCAAAACCACATCTAGTTTAACATCCAGATAGAGATGTCTTTATATGAAAACCACATAATCTCAAAATTACCAGAACTTTAGTGTATTATCCTATACATAGCCTTATTTGCATTTTTTCACTAAATTCATTAATCCTAATATCCAATGATTTACTAAACCATACTCTGATACTATTTATAGTGACCCATAATTTTCATATATAGATATTAAATTATTTAGGATGTATATTAAATACATTAAATTATGATCCATTACCTAAAAATGAAGGTTTAATGTCTTCAGAAACTTAGATACACAAATAACAAGTTGATAAAATATATATTACATCTCCCACTTAGTTCTTTATAATTATAATCCTTATTATATACATCAAACTTGAAAATACTCTTCATATATTGAGGAAATGAAAATGTACTAAAGGGTGAGATTCGATGCTCATTAAGGGTAAAAAAGGGAAATATCAATTATCATTTAAACATAACATGAGAATAAATGTTATGAAAACACGAGATTAACCTTTGAAAATCATACCCAACAATTCATAGATAATAAACCTGAGTCATGGAATAAAGCATGATAATTCATAAGACATAAATACAAAATGTATCAAAGAATATGTGAAATGATAACATATCATTGACATAATATATTTTTATAATAGAGTGAAATAAAGTGGTTAATAATCATAATAATATAAATATTATGCTAGGTATACCCTCCAAGACATTCATAATATGTTAGGCTTGGGAAAACCACCTGTGTTCCTACTTCGGGCTTGGGATAACCTCCTATATACCCTCTTTTAGGCTTGGGTTAACCTCCCATATAATAACCCAAAATTTTATCAAGGAAATTTATCCTTTCTTATAGTAATTTAATATAGTATAAATCCCATAAAATGACTTATATACCATAATAAAAACTTTATAAATGAATAATTAATGAAATAAAATGTATTTCTAGAAGTTAGGGAACCTATACCGAAGGAATCATAGCTTGACCTTTAGAAAAGTAACACAAATCTTATGAATATTAAATCATCCAATAGAATAGAAACCTAACCTTTAAAGTAAAAATAAAATTTAGGTATCTTATAAATGAAAGTATGGTATAATTATATTCTAGTCCAAGTAAATAAATGTTTTAAAAATTATTAAGTAAGTGTTGGAATTTTTGTAAGTCATAAATATTTAAATACAATTCTATGATTAATTTAAAATTTTCATAGAAAATATATTATCATAAAATTCATTTATAAATTAATATTCTTATGTCTTATTGTTTTAATATTATTTTTTGAGGCCTTAAGTAATTTTTCAAAGTGTTATAAAATCAGTTATAATTTTAAAACATGCATTTTCAAAGTAAATGATGATTTTCATTAAAAATTAAATTAATGGTATTTATAAAATTAATTTCACAAAATAGAGTTCATTTTTAAACTGTACACATCGAAAAATTGTTAGGGTCAATTTTTTGGATTTTTCTAAACTACATAATTTTTTTATGCATAGTGAAACATGGTAATTTACATTATATATACATTTTAAGTTAAATAAACTATTCATTGGGTTATTGATGATGTAATAACTATAATATCAAGCTAACTATAATTATTTTAATATATTTAGTGATAATTGTGAGACTATTCATAGTCTTGGGCCAAAATAATAAACTAATGAATATAATAATGAGATAACACCCCTCTCCTCCACTATAAATACCACCCTCACACCCACTTTTCCTAAGACTTCTCAAGATTTGATCCCTATAAAAATTCTTCCTAAAAATATTCCCAAGACCCTATCCCACATTTAATATCTCTTGGTCTCATGAAAGGATCAAAACCTTTTCCTAAAGGATGTTCCCAAGGAGGATAAATCCAAGAGGTAAAATCCATTTCGGTTTCATTTTAATTTATTTTCAATTTCATTTCTATTATTCTATTCTCCTTACCTTATCTTATCAAAATATCATGTTAACATTATTAAGTTTTATATAATTTTATTATATCATGTTAATGTAAGATTCATTATCAAACTCCTATCTCTTTCTCTTTCTATCTCTCTCTTATTCTACAAAAATGAAATCGTCACTTGTAATGTGTTAAATTACCCACATCATTAGTAATGTACTTTAATTTTCATATAACTCATTCAATGATTTTAATAAGAAATTTATAAAGGTTGAAACTTATTTTAAACTATATGTTACAACCCTGTTTATGTTATGTAACTAATATATATACATAATACTAAATGATAAAACAAAACGAGTTCATTGTGATTGAAAACAACCAAAATTAACCTAAATCGATCATAATTAACTCTCATCTAATTATTCATCCTCATAACATATAAAAAAAATTCTTTATGGGATCATTTAAACTTATTTAATATCATTAATAACATATAATAACAATTTTGGAAATTTATTTGTATTTTACACGATCTTCCATTCATGTATATCGGTGAACCAATCCTGGAAACTAAAAAAAACACTCCCAAATGATTAAATGAAACTTTATAAATCATCTAAAATACTATAAATGAACTTAATAAAACCATAATGAATCAAATTAATGCACAAAATTTCATTTATTTTTTAATTAATGAATTTAACTTGACTATACAGGATATTAAGGTGAATAAATTATTTGGATATAATGTAAGGGGAATTCTTGAACCTAACTCTATTTATTTGAGCTTTACCTCTTTAACCACATTTTTAGTATGGATATTCCTTTATTTTTATTTATATATCATTTCTTCATAATTATAATATATTTTTTGGGATATACATGTTACCAATATTATTTTTATAAAAAATGAACTATTTTTTCCAAAATAACTCTTTTTCTAAAAAAATATATCTTTTACTTCTCATGTGATTGTTTTTTATTAAATAAAGATTGATACCAAGCATATTATTCACATTTTATCTTTAGAACTCCAATTTTTATGAATGTATGCCTTATTAAATGAAAAACATTCCTTTCCATGGGTTATTTTTATGTCCAAGGTTGATATACATTCCATGTGGCATGCATGATAATATAAATGTTTTGATGTGATGGGTACACCCAAAATTATGTAGTGCCCCAATGAATTGGGTAATGTAATATATCTCATGAAAAAAAGAGAAATATTTTTGAAAATGATTGTATCTTGTTTCACAACTATGTGAGGTAGTTCACCACTAAGACATGATGTTTTATTTTTATACATTTCCACATTTTGGGCCCTTTCTTAATGATTCCTCTCATGATTTTATCCTATGGCTATGTTATGATGATAATGTTTATTGTCACCCCATTTTATATTGATTCATTTTCTTAATTATCATACTATTGGGAATTTATCTCACCCCTTTATTTGATGTATATTCTCAGGAGATTACTTGTACTATAGAGAACACGAGGGACAATAAGAAGCTAGAGAAGAAGGAATTAAATAAAAGTTTATGATCTATTATGTAAATGTTATGGATGGTCCCAATTTACCCAATACACTAAACATTTGGATCTAGTTATGTAATTATTTTATGATATTATCATTAAAATTATGTAAGAGTCATGTAAGAAAAAGTAGGGTTGCTATAGTCGGTATCAGAGCATGGTTTAGTTAATTCAGGAATTATGATTAGACAACCTTAGCGAAATCCCTTTATATGAGACTAAGTATAAGTAACAACCCAAGAAGTTGTTTTTAGAAAATTATAAACATAGGGATCCCAAAATATATTTTTTGAGGCTTAATTACATAAAGGAATTAATTATTTATTCACGACTTTTTAACTTAGGTTTAGTTATGATATTTTTCATTTTAAAAAATGGCATGAACCAAGGTAAAACGTGGAAGAAATATATGTGAGGGAAAATATAGCGATTTCATATATGAAATCCCTGATACCTTGGGGGTGGAGTTCAAAATTTCATGGTTATTCTTACCTATATATCTTAGGTTATAAAAAGTAAATTGAATAATGTGGAACATACACCTTCAACTTATATGGAGAAACTTTCAATTGAGTCAATTATGTGGAAATGACCTCCAATGTTTTGTTGATCTTCCGATTTACTTGTCGTGGAATATTGGGTCAACTCAAAGGAGGAGGTATTTTTTTCTTCACTATTCTAATATAGAGAAGGTGACTCTTATTGTTTATCATCTAGATGAAGAGTATGACCAATGACCGACATTGATTAAGAACATCAAGATGAATAATGAAATTAAAGAGATGGAGTGGGAAGACATTAGGATAATGTTTCTTAATAAGTATTTCCCTAGAAATATTTAAACAACAATAGATAGAGAATTCATAGAGACTATGAAAAAGAAGAAGAATTTGTCAAAGTCTAGGACAAAAATTCTACAAGGCTTGTAGTGTATGGTTTGGGTTTTGTTATCATAAATTATAGAAAAATTGTTAGATTATTTAGTGGTTTAAAACCACACCTTCCAAAGCATCTAGAAATTATATACTTTGGGAGTAAGGATGATTTTTTTAATGTTCTCTCAAATTGGATATGGATTTTGTTCCCATGGATATGGTGATAAGAAATGAAAGATATAGTTTGAAGCTATATGATCTAATGAGAAAGGAGGAAAGAAAAATCAACAAACCACATGTCAAAAATATGGGAAGACGCATCATGGAAACATCCTCAAAGGGATGGAGAAACATTTCAAGTGTGGGAGAGAAGACCACCAAGATCATGAATGTTGAAAATACATGAGGAATTGTGACCATTTGATTGAGTAAATGAGAACACCACCCATGGTCCAATGTTACAACTATATGTTGAAATGTAACTATGCATTCTAGTTCACTTAACCTTGCATCATTGAGGGTTATCAATGTTAGGAGACAAAAAATAAAAAGGAGTAAAGAAAGGCATATTCCATCACTAATGCTGAAGTGGAGAAATAAAATGAATTTTTACAAGGTATAATTTATATTCCCTCAATAATGGAAAAAGTCTTATTTGATTTTGGTAATATAAGTTCCATTATATCTTAAAAGTTTTCTAGAATTGTTGAATCGAAGCCCCAAAACCTTGAAATAGAAATATTTGTAAAAATACTATGTTGTGCAATCATTACAACCCAAGTGTTGGACTCTTCTCCTATTGTAATATTTGGGAATATACTTCCAACAAATCTTATGATACTTACCTTGGTGGAATTTTATGCTATAGTTGGAATGGATTGGCTCTCAATATATTGAACACATAAAAACAATTGAGAAAAGAAAATATATTTTCATATTCTGAACAATACCATGTTCCTCTAAAAATGAAAGGAAGACCATGATTCTTCTTTGGAAAATCCTTTAACGGTGTGGGTATTGATTCCCTATAAAGAAGCATACCACTCTCAAATGGTGGAGTCAAAGGAAGGTATCAACGTAGGATAAATTCTAATTGTGAGGGAATATAGTGATTTATTTTCTGAAGAGTTACCTGGACTTCCCATAGAACATAAGGTATATTTCTCAATAACAATCTTACACAGAGCTGCTCGTATCTCAAAGTGTCCCTATAGGATGGCTCCTATCGAACTGGACGACTTAAAGAAGAAACTAAAAGAGCATTTGGACAAAGGGTTCAGAGGCCCTAGTGCATCACCTTGGGGTTAACTAGTTCTCTTGGTTGAGAGGAAAGATGAATTAATACAGCTGTGTATCAATTACCAAGAACTCAACTAGATCACCATAAAGAACAAGTGTCCTCTTCTAAGGATTGATGACTTGTTCGATCAGATATGAGGAGATTAATACTTCTAGAAGGTGGATATCCATTTTGGATATCATCAGATAAAGGTGAATAAGGTAGATATTCAAAAGACTTCCTTCTGTACAAGGTATGAGCACTATGAGTTTCTGGAGATTCCTTCAAGACTTACTAATTCACCTACAATTTTCATGGATTTGATGAATAGAGTGTTTAGACATTACCTTGAAAAACTTGTGGTAGTGTTTATCGACAATATTCTCATCTATTATAAGATCAAGTAGGATAATAAAGAAAATATATGGATTATGTTAGGGCCATTAAGTAAGGATAAGTTGTATGCCAAGTTCAGCAAGTGTGAATTTTGGAAGGAGCAAGTCACATTCTTGGGACTTGTGATCACAAATGAGGGAATTTCTCTAGACCCTTAAAAAGGAAATCAAGGAATAACCCAGACCCTCTAGTGCACAAAAATCTGTAGTTTTCTTGGCGTAGCAGGGTACTACCAACAGTTTGTGTGAAATATCTCAGGATTTTCTATCCTACTAAATATGTTAACAAGGAAAGGGATAAAGTATGTCTGAATGAAATAATGCGAGGAATGATTATAGGATATAAAGAGAAGGTTGACGACTGCACCTATACTCACATTACAGAAAAGTGGAGAATGTTTTGTGATATACAGTGATGCTTAAAATAAAGTCATGGGTTGTGTACTCATGAAAAATAATAATGTGATAGCCTATGCCTAATGACATTTTAGGATCAATGCGTAGAACTACCCAACACAAGATCTAGTGTTATCAAATATGATTTTTCCTTAAAAATCTAGCCACAAAGCCTCTATGGTGACATGTTTGACATATATAATGATCACAAGAGACTAAAGTATATATTCACACAAAAGGAACTCAACATGCATCAGTGGAGATGGTTAGAGATAATAAAGGACTATAATATCTACATTCACTATCATCATGGTAAGACAAACATGGTAGCAAATTATCTTAGCCGAAAAGAACCTTCTAGTCTATCCATTTTGCAGATTGAGAAAGACCCTATCTTCTTGGAAAGGAAGAAAGAAGGATATGGAAATCCAAATGGAAAGTAATACATACTAACTTTCCCAAATGATTTCCCAACCATCTTTCAAAGATAATATTAAGGAGGTACAAAGGGATGATTAAAAGTTACCAAAGTAGGTAAATAGAGTAAAGGAATGGAAGTTGTAAGAGTTTCATATCGATGATGATGGTGTGATTTGGTTTTGAATGAGGATTTTTGTACCT
Organism: Viscum album; assembly: GCA_963277665.1. Classification (NCBI taxonomy): domain Eukaryota; kingdom Viridiplantae; phylum Streptophyta; class Magnoliopsida; order Santalales; family Viscaceae; genus Viscum; species Viscum album. The sequence continues at coordinate 1,573,401,186 of OY728148.1, read as the reverse complement.
TCATCACCCGGGATAAAGAAGGATATATTGGATAATACACATAGCTCAACTTTCTCTATCCATATTGGGAGCACTAAGATGTACTGTGAGATTCGAGAACACTTTTGGGGGGATAACATGAAGAAGGATTTTTATGAGTATATCTCAAGTTTCTTGATATGTCAGAATGTTAAAGTAGAGTAACATAAGTCCAAAGGGATTATGCAAGAATTTCCTATACCCATGTGGTAATGGGAGAATTTCACTATGGACTTTTTCATGGTAAATAATGTGATATGGGATGTAGTGGATCGACTCACCAAGACTACCCACTTTATTGCTATTTGAGAAGATCTATAACTTGAAAACATTGCAATGAAATATATTAAAAAAAGTGGTGCGACTGAATGTGGTTACACTCTTGATTGTATCTGATCATGATCCTAGGTTCACATCTAAATTCTGGAGGAGTCTTCAAAATGATTTGAGTACTGAATTCAATTTCAGCATGACCTATCACCCCCAAAATGATGGCCAATCTAAAAGTACTATTTAGATGCACGAAGATATGCTAAGAGCCTGCTCATTAGAATTCAAAGTTGGATGGGACCACTATCTCTAATTGGTAGAGTTCTCACACAAAAAAATCTTCCACTCAAGTATTTAGAAGGATCCATATAAAGCTCTGTAAGGAAGCATATGTAGAACTAGAACCTATTAGAAGGAAGTTGGCGAAAGAAATATACATGGACCAAATCTTATATAATAGTTGACAGAGAAGGTTTAATCCATCTAGTAACATATTAAAGCTTCTCATCGATGGTAAAAGAGATATTCTAACAACCATCGAATAGACTTGGAGTATGATGTTGGAGATAAAGTCTTCCTTAAAATATCACCATGGAATAGAGTCATGCAGTTTAGAAAGAAACGGAATCTAAGCCATGATACATTAACCACATTGAGATCCTTGATCATATATGATCCATGACCTATCGCCTTGTACTTCCACTGAGTATGGATCAAGCTCGTGATGTGGTCAATGTTTCAATCCTGGGGAAGTACATACTAGATCCCTAACATATACTGAACTCAAAGGTGGTACAATTAGTGGATGATTTATCATATGAGAAGCAAACAAAAATGTTTTTTTACTAGAGAGATAAGGTTCTAAAAAACAAGACAACCCACCTTATCAAAGTGTTTTGAAGTAACTGTTAGTATGAAGAAGTAAATATAGAACTCAAGGAGGTGATGAAGGATAATTACCCTCACCTATTCATGTAAAATGAAATTTTGAGGGAGAAATTTCAAATGGGGGGGGGATAATGTAAGGACCAAACTTTTATCAATGAAATTTATCCCTTATTATAATAATTTTTTATTGTATAAATGACATAAAATAATATATAGACCATAATAAGAACTTCATAAACAAATAATTAATGAAATAATAAGTATTTCTATAAGTTAAGGAACCACTGAAGGAATAATAACATGAAATTCTGAATAGTAACATAACCCTTATGAATAGTAAATAGTCCAATAAAATAATAACTTAACCTTTGAAAGTGAAAATAAAATTTTGGAATCTTATAAATGAAGGTGTGGTATAATTATATCATATTATAAGTAAATAAATGTCTTAAAAATTATTAATTAAGTGTTGTCATTTTTGTAAGTTATAAATATTTAATTACAATTTAATGATTAATTTAAAAATTTAAAAGAAATTTTATATTGATAAAATTGATTCATTAATTAATATTTTGATTTATTAATAATTTAATAATATTTTATGAGACCTTATGTAATTTTTCAAAGTGTTAGAAAATCAGTTAAAATTTTAAAATCTATATTTTCCATTAAAATGATGATTTTAATTAAAAATTAAATTACTCATATTTGGAAATTATTTTCATAAAATGGTGTTCATTTTTTAATTCTACACATCAAAAAATGATTAGGTTGTTTTTTTGGGATTTTTCAAAACTACTTTAATTTTTCATGAATAGTAAAATATGGTAATTTACGGTATATATAAATTATATGTTAAACAAACTATTCCTTGATTAATCACTGATGTAATCACCATAATATAGAACTAAACTTAATTATTTTAATATATTTAGTGATAATTATAAAACACTTCATATTATTGAGCCAAAATAATAAACTAAGGAATATAATAATGAGAAAACACCCCTCTCCTCCACTATAAATACCACACCTCACCACCTCTTATCCTCGCACCTCTAAAGGTTTGAGACTTGTAAAAATTCTAACCTAACATCTTACAAATCCCCTCTCCCAAATCTATGATCTCTTTGTCTCATCAAAATATAGAAACAAAAAATTCTCTAAGGTGGTTCTCAAGGGGGATAAATCCAAGAGGTGAAATCCTCTTCCTTTTTCTTTTAATTTCTTTTCCATTTCATTTATTTTATTATCTTATCCACACCTTCTATAATACGAATGAAATGATAACTAAAATATGTTTGATATAAGTGAATGATATAATGTTAATGGAATATCCATCACCCATCTCCTCTATCTCTCTTTCATTCTAAAAAAATGAAATCATCACCCGTGATGTGTCAATTTACCGACATTGTGGGTGATGAACTTTACTTTTCCTTTAAATAATTCAAGGATGTTAAAAACCCAATTATAATGTTTTAAAAGTATTTTAAAATATATTTTGCTACCCTATTTATGTTTTGTGAGTAACATATGTACATAATACTAAATTATAAAAAAAACGAGTTCATTGTGATAGAAAAACCGCCAAAATTAACCTAAACCAGATCATCATTAACTTTTATCTATTGATTCATCATCATACCATAAAAAACAAATAATTATAAGATAATTTATAACATATAATGAAAATTATAGATATTTATATTCATTTTACAAAAACACACATTCATGTATACAAGTCAACCGATCATAGAAACTAAGAAATTTAACACCCTTGAATGATGAAATTAAACTTTATAAATCGTATAAAAGACCAGAAATGAACTTAATAAAACCATAAAGAATCAAATTAATTTAGAAAATTTTATTTATTTGTTAATTAATGAATATAATGTGATTATATTGGATATTAACGTGCAGAAATAATTCGTACATAAGGTAAGGGAAATTCTCGAACCCAACTCTCTTTCTTTGAGTTTCCCTCTTTCACCGCATTTTAGGCATGGATATTCCTTTATTACTCCATATATATAATTTATTAATAATTAGAATATATTTTCTAGTATATACATGATACCAATATAGTTTTATGAAAAATGAAAATATTTTTCCAAAATAACCCTTCTTTAAAAAAATGCAACTTTTACTTCTCATGTGATTGTTTATTCTTCAATCAAGATTGATACCAAGCATCTTATTCCCTTTTTATATTACGAACTCCAAAGTTTACGAACATATTATATATTAAATGAAACCAATTCTTTTACTATGGTTATTTTTATGTCCATGTTCAATATACATTCAATGTGGCATTCATGATAATGTTAATGTTATGATGTGAAATGTGCACCTGGAATTATATAGCTCATTGTAAATGTTATGATGTGTTAAGTGTTCCCGGAATTATACAAACCTCCAATTAATGGGGTAATGTGATGTTTCTAATGGTAAAATTTAAAATATTCATGAACATGATTCTATATTTGTTCACAACTATGTGTGGTTGTTGACCACTATGAAATGATGTTTTATTTTTATGAATTTCCACATTCCGAACCTTTTCTTAAGGATTCCTCTCATGATTATGATCCTATGAATATGTGATGATGAAAATGGTTATGATAAATGCATGTTATATTAATTCATTTTCCTATATATCCTATTATTGGGATTTTATCTCACTCCTTTCTTTTATGTATATCATTAGGTGATTAATTTTACTAAGGAGATCACGAGGGCTAATAAGAATCTAAAAAAGAAGTAATTAAATAAATGTTCATGTTTTATTCTGTAAATGTTATGTATGATCCTAAATTTCTCAAGACACTAAACATTTTGATCTTAGTTGTGTAATGATTTTTTTGTTATCTTTAAAATGATGTAAGAGTCAAGTAAGAAAAAGTGGGGTCAGTGTAACACCCTAGGTAAATAAAGAATATGACATTTTCATATTTATCCATATTTGTGAATAAAATATTAATATTACTTTAAAGGGGATTCTATGCTCGATGGCGTACCCAATACGTAACAACGAGTTTCTTGGGAATCTTACATTGCACTCTAATAATAAAATAATATTATTTTAAATGGTAGTTAGCGCCTAGTCACTGTAATAGCGGGAATGAACGGAACTAACTACAAAATGATTATATATTTTTGTCAAATATTTTTACTTTTATTCAATAAATGTTAGAGGCTTAAAATATGAACAAATCTAATTTTAAGCGTAAATATTCTAATATTATTTAAAAGTTAGATTAACCACCTTTTAATGGCGAACACTTTTTAAATCCAATTTTTGACAATTTCATATGTTATATTGGACCAAATAAAATTCTTCTTTAGAATCGGGACATCAAAATTTACTTTGTGTAGATTGTTTGTATGTTTCCGATAAAGTTCATTTTTTAATGAATAGTTAAAATGTTGTATTTTAATTCAAAACCTTTTTTGAATATAATTTATTTATATGATTATATTATCTTTTTAATTGAGTTTAAAGTGAAATTAGAACATATTTTTACCATTTAATCCAATATTGGTCAATAGAAATAATTTCACTTTGAAATTGGACTTAAACTAGTGTCAATCTTTTGATATATATTGTTTCATAAAAACACGCTATTTGTTCTGACAGTGGGAATTAATTAATAAATTAATTAATGTAACTTATATGTTTTGAATTTTGTAAAATAGACATCATTTTTGAATTCGGAATATCAAATATAGCTTAGGGTGAATTTTTGGTATTTTTCTGAAAAACTTCAATTTTTTATGAATAGTGAAACCACTAAGTGGTACTTAAAAAACAGATTTTTCGTTTAAATGAAAATTTACCACCTCTGTGTCTTGAATTTCAAAAATCTTACATACATGGTTGTCATTAAGAATTAAAATGTGGTTCAATGGGATTAAAATAAATTTTTTTGTGAATAGTAACTTTTATGTTTTTAATCGCGATTAGAGGTAATTAGTGTAGTTTAAGGTAAAAATAATGTTTTAATAATATGAAATGACCTTGACAAATGTCCTACCCTTATTTTATGTGTCATTTCCGACCAAGACAATCCATGGGTCAACTTGGGGACTCTATGGAGCCAATTTGGTAGAAAAATGACATTAATAACTTTTTATTTAAAGTCAAAATAAAAATATCACAAACATGAGTTGTTTTACTAAAAAAAATTTAAATGGGGTTATACAAGTCATATTTTTTACTATAAATATTCATTAGAAACCTAAAAATATTTCATAAATCATGATATTTGTTTTATAATTTTTAGACATTAAATAAATTAAATTATTTTTGACCTCATGATGATGCAGTGATTACCTCATCATTTAACGATTTAAATAAAATGAAACGATCATGTAAAATATAAGACCTACACTTGTAAAAAACCTATTTGATGGATGGATTTAGAACTCTTATCACCTAACCCTTGAAATATATAATTTTGGGACCTTTAACATTCAAAAAATCATTTTATAATAAAGTAAACGTTTATAACTTTCCAAGAGTGCCCCTCCTCTCCTCTTATAAAAGGCTCCCACCTCTACCACCTTACCCACACCTCTAAAGCCTTTGGCTTGGTCAAAACCTGCCCATTTAATCTCTCCACATCCTTCTCTTCATCATTGAATCCTTAACTTTGGGCAGAATCCCTTCCAAGGAAGCCTTTGATCTCAAATCAAAAAGAGTTACCCGTTTTAAAGGTAGTTTCTTCTCTTGTGTTCTTATGTTTTATTTTGCTTCTCCAACCCTCTAAAATCTTTTTATTCATTTATTATGTAACACAAAAGTATCTTCAATATACTAGGATGTTTTTATGTGAAATATTAGATCTAAACATACACACACCTTCGTCTAATTGTTAAAGAACATACTGTTTCTGTGGATGGCGAATTTCTGCCTCACGAAGCGATTATTGTTCAATCTTCTCATAACACATTTCTTGGTGGCCATTATGATGTCACTATATTTATATATGATATATATGTTATTTGTGTTTTCTATATGCTTCTGAATTTTATATTTAAAACATTCCTTTATGCTTTTCATGTTGTGAAAATGCAATAATTTCATATGAGGAAGTGCGGACTACCACCCCCTCAAGTGATGTGACTCGTTCATGAAATACATGGAATGTATAAATAATGAAATTAATGAACATATGTGACCTATATAACATATATATTATACTGTAATTATAATATATATATCTCAATTATTTTGAATTCCATTAATATGACAAAGAAATGACAGCAGTGTTCATGCTTAAGTACGACCAACAGTCTCCATGAACGGTGCATTTCATTTATTTTTATCTCCAAATGTTATGGAGTAGTATAAAATGAATATTTACTGGATATATATGATATATAAATCATTAATACTATTCTGGATATTATTTACTTATAACTACATGGACAATCATTTTCAAGCAAGTCCATTTTTGACTCATGTACCAAACATCGACAAAAACGTCTGATACGAACTAACATTATTAAACAATCATTATAACATTATAATATGTGATATGAACTGAATAATAATATTTAAATGATTTACTTATAAAATTATAAATTGAACAAAGTTTATTATTCAGGAATATAATGAAACGAACAAGACAAGTCAGACTTGAGGTAAGAGATCCAACATCTCTCTTTCTTTTTGAGTACTCTCTTTTATGTAATTTCTTTTAATCTCATCTTTCTTATGTTTGGGGATGTTCTTTTATATTCCTCACAATGAAATTTTTATGTTCATATTATGAGAGACCCTATTTGATCGCATAAATCCATTTTTGTATGTTTTAAGTGGCGTCGTTAGGTTACCGAGTTTTCTTATGGGATTTTTCATCTCACTTTTATTCCTGTGACATTTATGCTATGTTTGCCACTATTTACTTTTAGTGGTGTATTTACTGCCCATTATTATACACTTTGTGTAGTATAATTTCATTTATGGGTATTTACATCTTCATTGTATGACCCTTCTTCCATGGGGTGTATGTTTTGAAAGTTTCCCAACTCGGTAAGGGGACCTTTCACCCTCCACTTTTTAAAAGACTTATTTTGTTATGTCTTTTAATTCACATACTATTATGTTGGAATATGTTACTATATATATACTTATTTATGTAAATTTTATGATCAAGTGATGAGATACCATTTTCTCTCTCATCAACTCTTTTTCTGAATTTTAAAGTGACGCCGTTAGGCTGTCGGATTTCTGTAAGGGAACTTATTAACCCACCTTCAATTCTTTGGGTTAAACCTCTACTTATTGATTTTATTATTCCAAGATTATGTGTGGAATATCTATGTTGTAATTTCCACAAACCTTTGTCTGGATATACTATTTCTACACATAATCATGTCAATGATAAATTTTTAGGAACTTGTATGGGAAATCATAACTCAATCTTATTTCATTGAGTTAAATATATTTGTCATTGGTTTTGTTTTTCCAAGATTATGTGTGAATAATATATGATTCTTTCACACTTAATATGCACTTATATTGGGTGTATTTATATTTCTCACACATAATTATGTGATAGATTTATCCTTAATTTAAGGATACCATCTTTATAATGGATTTCATCTCAATTTACATTTCCATTGAGACTTCATTGTTGTTATGCACCAATTCACTCTTATATGGGGTGTATACTGTCCTTTGACATATTATATCATGAATCAATTTATTTTCATGATTTTATAAATTTCAGATTAAATTTTATTCTGCAATTATTTGTATTCAAGAGTCTCTCATTTTGTTAAAAACTCTTTAACAAAAATATTGTTTTAAATGATTTAAAGATTCATTATTCTAAATCTTTATCTTTAATGTCCATGTTTTCAAAATGGTTTTCAGTATTTATTTATATGTACATTAATTTTTTAAAATTATAATTCCATTAAAAGCTTCAAAGTGGTATGGGACACTTTGATTCAAAAATCTCTTTTAAATGATTTTTGAAAATGGATTGATTAATTTAATATCTTGGAATTACTTATTTTGATTGAAAATGAAATGTTGTTATTGAAATGTTTATATTTTTAATATTTTATGTGTAATGATGGTACTTGGACATTTTATGGGTGGTTACGTGATAAACCATATGACAGGTGGTGCCATGAATACCCGGACGGGTGGTTACGTTATAACCTCAAATGCATTGGGTATGGAAGTCTACCATATGGATATTTCATTAAGTATATGTGGAAGTCGACCGTATGGTTATTCCATTTAAGAATGTTTATGTCCCAAGTTACCTTTATATGTTATGTATTCTTTACATGGATTTTATGGTAATCATTTTGGTTACAAAAATGTAAGAAATGATCTTTTATTTAGTGAAGAGTGTTTACTACTTCATACAAGGTTAAAAGTATTACTTATGATAAAGTAATCATGATTTACTTATTGTTTTGAAAAACTAACAGTTTTCCCTTTTTGTGTATCTCTTACTGAGATTTTTATACTCATCCCAAGTTTTTGAAATGTTTTACACAGGACTTAAAGATTAATAGGGTCAAGTATGGGATCAAGGAAAGACATGCTATCTAAAACATGGAACTAGACATGTTTCTTTTAAGTGTTTTTTTATTTATAGAAACATAGTAGAAGTGTCTAATTTGTAATATTTTGAGATGTAATGGTTATGTCCTAATTCTATAAAACTCTAAACCTGAAAATTTCCTCAATGTGAATTATTTATTTAATTCAATAATAAGTAATTTTTAAGGTCGGGGCCTTATAGTTGGTATCAGAGGACAGTTTAGATAACTTTAGAGGTTAGGGTATTCTCTAAGCATAAGTGACATTACCATAATGACTAGGATTTCAAAAAGAGTCATAGTTATTAGAAAAAGTAAATGAGTAAGTATATCTTATTGTTTATCTTCCTCATTAGTACATGATAATTTTGTGGATATACTCACACTGACATTACTGGTTTTAGTAAATGGATGGATCTAGCAGGAACCAAAGTGACAATGGGTTTGAAGGAAACTATGGTGGTTTCTCTGATTAAGAGATCGGTTGAAATGGGGGATTCAATGAGGAAACTCATGGTTGTTCTAAACCAACTATCAAGGAGTCATGATCAACCACCTTAACTTTGGAAAGTTCTGTAATTCATCATGTACGAGATGACAAATTGATGTGGAAGTTCAGGAAATAATAAACCATTAGGGTTTATATGATCCTTACTTTTGAAGTAATTATGGGTTACTATATGTTATGATGGAATACAAATGACTTGAGATAAACTTGAGGTTAAAACATGTTAGGGTTATTTTTTGAGTTTTATAAAAAGGACAACACGCAGACCGTGTGACAACCCGTCGCGTCAGACAAAGCTGCGGGAATCAAACCCACAACCAAAGTGCGACTGGTATTTATCGCCTACCGCTAGACTACGTGAAGTCCCTGGTTAGTATGACCTATTCTTTTTAGTTAGATGATTTTATTAATTAAGATTAAGTTTATTTTGGGTTATCTATGGAAATTATTAACCTATCATGGAGGATATGTGATTAGGTTAATTACTTTTTAATATGAGACTTTAAGAGAAACTTATGTCATTTGGAGATAAGTGTTAATTTGTACCTTGGAAGACTATGTGATTAAATACTTCAAATATTTGGGTTTCAATCTTAGTTTGGTTTACTTTGAATAATTTTATGGACCAATTGTTTATCGAATGGTCTTCGTTAAACTTTGGGTTTTGTTGGACAAATTTTGGAGATTAAGAATAGATTTTCTTTTTATAAAGGGTTATCCTTTTATGGATTATCAGATCTTGTACTAAACTTTTTGGTTTTGGTTTTGGTTAAAGTCTAAAGACATGGGAAGTATACAGTTCTATTTTTTGGATTATGCGATTCTCTAGAAGTTGATTATAGCTCTCTTAATGTAAACAAGTCATCCTAAATACTCATATTTTGGAGAAAATATGAGTTCGTGTAAGAAATCTAGTAAAAGTTGAAAGTCAACATGACAAGTAAGTATGTTTCCTTATGTTTTAGTTAAGCTCAAAAATAAATTTCTCAATGAAAAGTAACTAAAAAAATGTTGTCCGTTAACTTTTCCTACTGGGGAATCCAATACCGTTTAACCCATCACATGTTTGTGATTTTCTGGTGGTTAACTTTCTCCTAAACATGTTTTCTATCACACTCCCTTAGAACATGAACCTTCGTTTTTTCTTCCATATCCATGTTTTCATACATGGAATCCTAGTATGGGTTAACTCGGGTGACCTTTTTACATCACTTTCTTTCTTTTAAAGTGATAGTTTAATTTAATCCTTCTCCGATGTGGGGTTTTCAATGAAGTTTCCAAGCCCAATTTTAAAATTGCGAGGACGCAATTCCCAAAAGGGGGGAAGGATGTAACACCCTAGGTAAATAAAGAATATGACATTTTCATATTTATCCATATTTGTGAATAAAATATTAATATTACTTTAAAGGGGATGTTATGCTCAATGGCGTACCCAATACGCAACAACAAGATTCTTGGGAATCTTACGTTGCACTCTAGTAATAAAATAATATTATTTTAAATGGTAGTTAACGCCTAGTCATTGTAATGGAGAGAATGAACGAAACTAACTACAAAATGATTATATATGTTTTTCAAATTTTTTTACTTTTATCCAATAAATTTTAGAGGCTTAAAATGTGAATGAATCCAATTTTAAGCGTAAATATTCTAATATTCTTTAAAAGGCCGATTAACCACCTTTTGAGGGAGAACACTTTTTAAATCCACTTTTTGACAATTTCATATGTTATATTAGACCAAATGAAATTCTTATTTAGAATTGGGACATCAAAATTTACTTTGTGTGAATTTTTGGTATTTTTCCGATAAAGTTCATTTTTAATGAGTAGTGAAAAATGTTGTATTTTAATTCAAAACCTCTTTTTAACCTAATTTATTTATATGATTATATTATCTTTTGAATTGGATTTAAAGTGAAATTAGAATATATTTTTACCATTTAATCCAATAGTGGTCATTGGAATTCATTTTACTTTGAAATTGGACTTAAACTAGTGTCAATATTTTGATACATATTGTTTAATAAAAACATGCTATTTGTTCTGACAGCGGGAATTAATTACTAAATTAATTAATGTAACTTATATTTTTTTAATTTTGTAAAATATACATCATTTTTTTAATTCAGAATATCAAATATATCTTATGGTGAATTTTTGGTATTTTTCCAATTTTTGATGAATAGTGAAACCACTAAGTGGTACTTAAAAAACTGATTTTTCGTTTAAATGAAATTTCACCACCTCTGTGTCTTGAATTTCAAAAATCTGACATACATGGTTGTCATTAGGAAGTAAAATGTGGTTCAATGGTATTAAAATAATTTTTTGGTGAATAGTAATTTTTAAGTTTTTAATCGCGATTAGAGGTAATTAGTATAGTTTAAGGTAAAAATAATGTTTTAATAATATGAAATGACCTTAACACATGTCCTACCCTTATTGGATGTGTCATTGCCTACCATGATAATCTATGGGTCAACTTGGGGACCCCATGGAGCCACTTTGGTAGGAAATTGACATTAATAACTTTTTATTTAAAGTTAAAATAAAAATATCACAAACATGAGTTGTTTTACTAAAACAATTTTTAAATGGGGTTATAAAAGTCATATGTTTGACTATAAATATTCATTAGAAATATAAAAATATTTCCTACAACATGATATTTTTTTATATAATTTTTAGACATTAAATAATTTAAATTATTTACGACACCATGATGATGCAGTGATTACCTCATTATTTAACGATTTAAATAAAATGAAAAGATAATGTAAAATATAAGACCTACACTTGTAAAAACCCTATTGTATGGATTTATTTCGAACTCTTATCACCCTATCCTCTAAATATATAATTTTGGGACCTTTAAAATCCGAAAAATCATTTTATAATAAAGTAAAAGTTTATAACTTTCCAAGAGTTCCCCTCCTCACCTCTTATAAAAGGCCCCCACCTCTACCACCTTACCCACACCTCTAAAGCCTTTGGCTCGGACAAAACCTACCAATTTCACCTCTCGACATACATCTCTTCATCATTGAAGCCTCACCTTTGGGCATAATCTTTTCCAAGGAAGCCTTTGAGCTCAAATAAAAAAGAGTTACCCGTTTTAAAGGTAGTGTCTTCTCTTGTGTTCTTATGTTTTATTTTGATTCTCCAACCCTCTAAACTATTTTTATTCCTTTATTTTGTAACAACACTAGTATATTCAATATACTAGGATATTGTTATGTGAAGGATTAGAGCTACACTTACACACACCATCGTCTAGTGGTTAAAGAACATACTGTTTCTATGGATGGCGAATTTCTGCCTCACGAAGTGATGATTGTTCAATATTCTCTTAACACCTTTCATGGTGGCCATTATGATGTCACTATATTTTATATATTATATATATGGTATTTACGTTTTCTATATGCTTCTGAATTTTATGTTTAAAACATGCCTTTATGATTTTCATGTTGTGCCAATGCGATAATTTCATACGAGGAAGTGTGGACTACCGCCCCCTCAAGTGATGTGACTCGTTCATGCAATACATGGAATGTATAAAGAATGAAATTAATGAAAATATGTGACCTATATAACATATATATTATACTGTAATTATAATATATATATCTCTCAATTATTTTTAATTCCATTAATATGACAAAGAAATGAAAGTAGCGTTCATGCGTATGTACGACCTACCGTCTCCATGAACGATGCATTTCATTTCTTTTTATATCCAAATGTTATTGAGTAGTATAAAATGAATATTTACTAGGATATATATGATATTTAAATCATTAATAATATTATGGATATGATTTAGTAATAAATACATGGACAATCATTTTCAAACAAGTTCATTTTTGACTCATGTACCAAACATCGACAAAAACGTCTGATATGAACTAACATTATTAAACAATTATTATAAAATTATAATATGTGATATGAACTGAATAATAATCTTTAAAGGAGTTCCTTAGGCAATTATAAATTTACCAAAGTTTATTATTCAGGAATATAAAGAAACGAACAAGACAAGTCGAACTTGAGGTAAGGGATCCAACCTCTCTCTTTCTTTTTAAGTACTCTCTTTTATGTCATTTATTTTAAGCTCATATTTCTTATGTTTGGGGACGTTATTTTATATTACTCATACTTTAATTTTTATATTAATATTATTAGAGACCCTATTTGATCTCATAAATACATTTTTGGATGTTTTAAGTGGCGTCGTTAGGCTGCCGAGTTTTCATAAGGGATTTTTCATCTCACTTTTTTTCCCGTGACATTTATGCTACATTTGCCAATATTTCCTTTGATTGGTGTATGTACTGACCATTATTATACACTTTGTGTAGTATAAGTTCATTTATGGGTATTTACATCTTTATTTTATGACCCTTCTTCCATGGGGTGTACGTTTTGAAAGTTACCCAACTCGGTAAGGGGACCTTTCACCCTCCTCTTTTTAAAAGACTTATTTTGTTATGTCTTTTAATTAACACACTATTATATTGGGATATGTTCTTATATATCCTTATTTATGTAAATTTTATTTTCAAGTAATGAGATAAAATTTTCTCTCTCATCAACTCATTTTCTGAATTTTAAAGTGACACCGTTAGGCTGTCGGATTTCTGTAAGGGAACTTCTTAACCCACTTTCAATTCTTTGGGTTAAACCTCTACTTATTGATTTTATTATGCCAAGATTATGTGTGGAATCTCTATGTTGTAATTTCCACAAACCTTTGTGTGGATATACTATTTCTACACATAATCATCTCATTGATAAATTATTACTAACTTGTATGGGAAATCATAACTCAATCTCATTTCATTGAGTTAAATATCTATGTCATTGGTTTTGTTTTTCCAAGATTATATGTGAATGACCACTGATTGTTTCACACTTAATATACACTTATATTTGGTGTATTTATATTTCTCACACATAATTATGTGATATATTTATCCTTAATTTAGGGATGCCATCTTTATAATGGATTTCATCCCAATTTACATTTCCATTGAGACTTCATTGTTGTTATGCACCAATTCACTCTTATATGGGGTGTATATTGTCCTTTGACATATTATATCATGAATCCATTTATTATCATGATATTATAAAGTTAGGATTAAATGTTATTCCATAATTATTTTTATTCAAGAGTCTTTTATTTTGTTAAAAACTCTTTAAAAAAATATCATTTTAAATGTTTTAAAGATTCATTATTCTAAATATTTATCTTTAATGTCCATGTTTTAAAAAATGGTTTTCAGTATTTATTTATATGGACATTAATGTTTTAAAATTATAATTCCATTAAATTCTTCAAAGTGGTAAGGGACACTTTGATTCAAAAATCTCTTTTAAATGATTTTTGAAAATAGATTGATTAATTAAATATCTTGGAATTACTTATTGTGATTGAAAATGAAATGTTGTTATTGAAATGTTTATATTTTCAATATTTTATGTGTAATGATGGTACTTCGACATTTTACGGGTGGTTAAGTGATAAACCATATGACGGGTGGTGCCGTGAATACCAGGACGGGTGGTTACGTTATAACCTCTAATGCATTGGGTATGGAAGTCGGCCGTATGGAAATTCCATTAATTATGTGTGGAAGTCGACCGTATGGTTATTCCATTTAAGTATGTTTATGTCCCAAGTTACCTTTATATGTTATGTGTTCTTTACATGGGTTTTATGGTAATCATTTTGGTTAAAAAAAGGTAAGAAATGATCTTTTATTTAGTGAAGAGTATTTTGTACTTCATACAAGGTGAAAAGTATTACTTATGATAAAGTAATCATGATTTACTTATTGTTTTGAAAAACAAACAGTTTTCCATTTTTGTGTATCTCTTACTGAGATTTTTATGCTCATCCCAAGTTTTTGAAATGTTTTACACAGGACTTAATGATGAATAGGGTCAAGTATGGGATCAAGGAAAGACATGCTATCTAAAACATGGAACTAGACATGTTTCTTTTAAGAGTTTTTTTTATTTATAGAAACTTAGTAAAAGTGTCTACTTTGTAATCTTTTGAGGTGTAATAGTTATGTCATAATTCTCTAAAACTCTAAACCTGCAAAGTTCCTCACTGTGAATTATTCATTTAATTCCATAATAATTAATTTTTAAGGCCGGGGCCTTATAGTCAGTATATCCCATGCACTCTCTTTCAGGTATGGAATACATTCCTGTGTACCTAATTTCTGGATATTGATAACCTACTATTTACAAGTTAAGCTCATATAATATTAATATTTAAAAAAAGTAATGGAGAACTATATAATTATTTGACTACCCATTATATTATCATGAATCCATTCATATGTATATTATAAGATCACTAAAAAATTCATTATATATTAACCCATGGAAAATATGGGTTTCATTATTATTTCATCATCATAAAACCATATAGAGAAATAATAAATAGGGTATCATGGACTATATATATATATTAAATCATAATTAACATCAATGGATGTTATTAAAGATTAATAAAACTTTTAAAATATCATTTAAATATTTATTGAGGGAAATACCCTTTTTAATTTCAAATAACATATTTAAAATCTAAAATTTTCCAAAATGTTTAGGGAAAATTTTTATTTGAAAACAAATTTTTGAATATTTTTAAATAATATACAAATTATTTAATTTTTATGATAGTGTAACATTCTATTCATGGTTATTATGTTAAAATAATCATTCCTTCTACATTTTTGGCAAAAAGTTAAAAATAACTCATTCATAAAATGAAAAAAGTTATTCCTTTGAAATTTTATTATATAAACTAAAACATGATTAAATTACATTAATAAATAATTTTAGATTATTAAAATAATTATTGAAAATATTTTAGAAAACATGGATATGTAATAAAAAGTATTTCTCTCCTAAGAGATAATGAAAGACACTTTTCCTTAGAAACATTCTTCCAGTATCTTGAATAATTTAAGTAAGTAAAATGAAATAAAAAATGTATTCTAGAGAAATATATTGAGAAGAAAAAAATTAAATGGGTTTATTGGAAAATGATCACATAATTTCCCTCATTTTAAATTAGTACATAAATAATCCCGATTAAAATGATATCGAAACATAAATCCCATACTATTTTGGTAACATTCAAATAAAATATCATGAAAGAGAGAAAATTATATAGATATGTAAATCCTCATAATTTTCATTATATAAATCCAAAAATACATTCATGGGTAGTATATATACAATAGAAAATAAACTAGTGGTGAATATTTCATGTGTCTCATAGAAATAAAAGTGAGAATAAAATCCAATACCTCAAGTTTTACTTTCATGGAGAGTGATATAAAATCATATATACTAAATATATATTTATTATAATTTAATAATATAATCATTTAAATACATATAATTTCTTATATTATCCTCCCATAACATTTTAAAACACATTCGTTAATAAATTCTCACTAAAACTGTTGTTTTCAGGGGTTAATAAGATCATTTTTCATGAGAGTTTCAGTTTGGTAGTTTCAGTATAAATAATTTGATCATGGTTTAATCATATATACAATATTTTTCATGATATAAATATCACATATATAAATTATACACAGACACACACATTTACAACCATTAATAAAAGGTAGAGATAGAAAAATGAATTACAACTTTCATGGAGGTGGTCGGTTGTACGTACACATGAACGTTGTTTCCGCCTTTCAAAAGATGGAACCAAATAAACGTAAATAAAAATTAAAATTTATACAATAATTATTATATCATATATATAATATATATTAATTAAATTTATCTGTATTACCATCAATGTAAATTATAATCAAACAATAAATTACATCACTTCGTGGAGCTGGTAGTCCGCACATACCCATGAGTGACGTTATAATTTTCCAATAGATATGAAGATAATAAAGTATATATGATATTATAATTGAAGAAAATAAATTATTTCATAAATATCATATATAAACTTTAAACCCATTATAATAACCATCTATGGAACATAGTGATGTAAAATTAATTGTATCGCTACTTGGAGGTGGCAGTTTGCATGTACAGACGAGTGATAATTGTACTTCTCATTTGGTGGAAAAGTGGGGGGATAATGGTAGTTCCATAATGACAATAAAATTTCAGTATATTTTGGATACTTATTTTATTATTTTATTATGAATACCACTAATTTGGAAGAGTTGGAAGAAGAAATAAGTTTAAAGAGGTCGAGAAAGAGGATTACTTATTCTTCACTATGCCTTCTTTAGACCCCCTTTCAAGGACCATTTTATTGGTATTATAAGAAGACCATAAGTTATAATTCATATATAGGTAATTTTAGAAGATAATTTTCTAGTTTTTGGTTGAGGTAGATGGCTCCAGGAGGTATAAAGAAAAGTGTAAAAAGGTGCCCTTTAATAAGGGAGGGAAACAACATATTTTGAATTGCTTAAAAAATTTAAATATAATTAACCAAATTCTAACATATAATATTTAAAATTAGAAATTAATTTTAATATAAAATGTATATGGTAAAAATATAATAATCATAAAAAATTTATATTGATTTTTATTCCATTTTAAACCTTCTCTTTTGGTTTAACCCCTTCATTAACAAATTTTAGCATTAACTACGGTAACAAATTTTTTTGTTCTTAAAGGGTTTAAATTTTAATTATAAGGTAAAAATATGATCATAAATGGATAATGGATTACATTTTAAAAAAATTATCACCATAATTTTCCTCTTTTAATTGATTTATGATTTAAAAAAAATTAAAAAATATTATTTTGTCATAAAATATCATTACTTTCATTTGTGAATCAATTCATTTTATTTGTCACTAAATTCATCAATATTGTTATAGAATT
This sequence comes from Viscum album, assembly GCA_963277665.1. Classification (NCBI taxonomy): domain Eukaryota; kingdom Viridiplantae; phylum Streptophyta; class Magnoliopsida; order Santalales; family Viscaceae; genus Viscum; species Viscum album. The sequence goes on along the minus strand of OY728148.1, from coordinate 1,573,383,021 downwards.
ATAATATAAACCTTTCACACACACCTAAAATCACATTCTTCAAATGAATAAAATGAAACTTTCTTTCCTCTATTTTCATTACCATATTAACTTCTATAAAATCACATCTTCTACTTATTTTACATGTTAATAATCTCTTAAAAGTTTATTTTTTTAACCATATATCATGATATTTTATTATGAATATTCACATGGTTTCACCTTACAATTATAATTTCATTTATTTTATCATGAGGAAAATCATTACATTGTCCATTAAATTCACCAATAACATGAATAATATTAGTTCCATCCATTGTCTAAAACATAAAATGATAGTGTCAGTAACAATAATCATACTGAGAGATGATGAAAAATCATTTATAGAATGTCTAAATTGTTATAACTTATTTCAATTCAAGGACACTATGGGTTTAACCTAGGTTATCCTTGGTTATCATCTATTAAAAGCCTTTATAATATTTGATAAAGAAAATGTGAATTAACCCATGAATATTCCCCTTCTAGTTTTTAACAAGGTGCATGGTGAAGGAACATTCACCATGAAACATAATGATGGCTAAGATATACTTAACCAAATCTTTTCAGTGTTATTACCCCTAGATGCATCTGTTCCAAAACCACATCCAATTTTTACATCCAAACAGAGATGCATTTATAATAAAAACACATAATATCAATATTAACAAAACATTAGTGTATTATCTTATGCATAAGCTTATCTTAATTTTTTCAGTAAATTATATAATCCTAATATCCAAATATTTACTAAAACCTACTCTGATACTATTTAAACTGCCCATACTTTTCATATATAGATATTAAATTATTTAAGATCTATATTAAATACATTAAATTATGATCCATTCCATAAACATGATGGTTTATTGTCTTTGGAAACATGGATTCACAAATAAATAGTTTATAATATATATATATAACATCTCCCACTTAGTTCTTTATAACTAGAATCCTTATTAGACACATCATACCTAAAAATTATCTTCATATATCGAGGAAATAAAAATGTACTAAAGGGTGAGATTAGATGCCGATTAAGGGTAAAAATGGGAAACATCAATTATCATTTAAACATAACATGAGAATAAAGTTTATGAAAACACAAGACTAAACATTTAAAATCATACCAAGAAATTCATAGATAATAAACATGAGTCTTAGAATAAAGCATGACAATTCATAAGACAAGAATGAAAAATGTATCAAAGAATATGTGACATGAAAACATATCATTGACATAATATAATTTTATAAAAGAGTGAAATAAAGTGTGTAATAATCATAATAATAAAAATCTTATGCTAGGGATACCCTCCAAGACATTCATAACATGTTAGGAATTGGAAAACCACCTGTGTACCTACTTTGGGCTTGGGATAACCTCATTTATACCCTCTTTTAGGGTTGGGATAACCTCCCATGTAACTACCCAAAATTTTATCAATGAAATTTATCCCTTATTATAGTAATTTTATATAGTATAAATCCCATAAAATCACCTATATACCATAATAAAAACTTTCTAAATAAATAATTAATGAAATAAAAAGTATTTCTAGAAGTTAAGGAACCTATACCGAAGGAATCTTTACTTGACCTTTAGAATAGTAACACAAATCTTATGAATAATAAACCATTAAATAGAATAATAAATTAAACATTAAAATAAAAATAAAATTTTGGAATCTTATAAATGAAATCATGGTATCATTATTTTCTATTCTGAGTAAATAAATGTTTTAAAAATTATTAATTAAGTGTTGACATTTTCGAAAGCCATAAATATTTAAACATAATTTTATGATCTATTTAATAATTTTAAAAAATATATTTTCATCAAATTCATTCATAAATTAACATTTTGATGTCTTGTGATTTTAGTATTATTTTATAAGACCTTAAGTAATTTTTTAATGTGTTAAAAAATCTGTTATAATTTTAAAATATGTATTTTCCAAGTAAATGATGATTTTAATTAGAAATTAAATTACCCATATTTTAAAATTATTTTCATAAAATGGAGTTAATTTTTTATCTTTACACGTCGAAAAATGGTTAGCATATTTTTTTTTGGATTTTTCTAAACTACTTGAATTTTTTATGCATAGTAAAACATGGTAATTTATAGTATATATACATTATAAGTTAAATAAACTGTTCCTTGATTCATCAATGATGTAATCAATATAATATCAAACTAACCATAATTATTATAATATATTTAGTAATAATTCTGAAATAATTTAAATTCATGAGACAAAACAATAAACTAATGAATATAATAATGAGATAACACCCCTCTCCTCAACAATAGATACCACCCCTCACACCCTCTTTTCCTCAGACCTCTCAAGAATTGTGCCCTATAAAAAGTCTTCCAAAAACTCTTACCAAGACCCTATCCCACATAGAAGACCTCTTGGTCTCATCAAAAGATCAAAACCTTTGCCCAAATGAGGTTTTCAAGGCGGATAAATCAAAGAGGTAAAATCTGTTTTTGTTTTATTTTAATTTATTTTCAATTTCATTTCAATTATTCTCTTCTCCTCACCTTATCTTATCAAATTAACATAATAGATCTAGTATGTTTGATATAATTTAATTATATCATGTTAATGGAATATCCATTATCAAATACCTTTCTCTCTCTCTCTCTCTTATTTTAAGAAATGAAGTCGTCGCTTGTGATGTGTTAATTTACCGACATCATCGGTGATGTACTTTAATTTTAATTTTACTCATTCAAAGATGTTAAATTTTTTTTAAAGGATTAAACTTGTTGTAAAATTAATGTTGAAACCCTATTTATGTTATGAAACTAACATATATACATAATACTAAATGATAAAACAAAATGATTTCACTGTGATCTAGAAACCACCAAAATTAACCTCAATAGATCATCATTAACTTTTATCTAATGATTCATCCTCATAATATATAGAAAAACCTTTTTAGGATCATTTAAACTTATGTAATATCACTATTAATATATTATAACAATTCTGGATATTTATTTACATTTTACATGAACTTCCATTCATGTATACTGGTGAACTGATCATGGAAACTAAGAAAAAAACACTCAAAAAAGATTAAATTAAACTTTATAACTCATCTAAAATACCATAAATGAACTTAATAAACCCATAAAGACTCAAATTCATATATAATAGGTTATTTAGTTTTTAGTTAATGAATTTAAATTCATTATATAAGATATTAATGTGATGAAATTATTCTGACATAAGGTAAAGGGAATTCTTGAACCCAACTATATTTATTTTATTTTTCCCTATTTAACCTCATTTAGGTGTGGATATTCCTTTATTTTTACTTATATATCATTTATTAATCATTATATTATATTTTTTGGGATATACATGTTACGAAACTGATTTTTATAAAAAATGCAATAATTTTTCCAAAATAACTATTCTTCTAAAAAAATACATCTTTTACTTCTCATATGATTGTTTTTTCTTCAATCAAGATTGATTCCAGGTATATTATTCCCGTTTTATCTTTGGAACTAAAATTTTTATGAATTTATGATTTGTTAAATGAAACCCATTCCTTTCTATGGGTTATTTTTATGTCCAAGGTTGATATACATTCTATGTGGCATGACTGAAAATGTAAATGTTATGATGTGATGGGTGTTCCCAGAATTATGTAGTGCTCCAATTAAATGGGTAATATAATTTATCTCATGATAAAAAGATAGATATTTTTGAAAATTATTTTATCGTTTTTCACAACTATGTATAGTAGTTGACCACTAAGACCTGATGTTTAATATTTATACATTTTTACATTCCGAGCCTTTTCTTATTGATTCCTCTCATGATTATAATCCTATACCTATTTTACAATGATAATTTTTATGGTCATCCCCATTTTATATTGATTTGTGTTGTTATTTATACTTTTATAGGGAATTTATCTCACCCATTTCTTTTATGTATATCCTTAGGTGATTACTTGTACTATAGAGAACATGAGGGCCAATAAAAAGTGTGAGAAAAATAAATTAAATAAGTGTTACTGATCAGTTCTATAAATGTTATGTATGGTCCTAATTTACCCAATACACTAAAACTTTGAATCCTGGTTATGTAATTATTTTATGATATTATCATTAAAATTATGTAAGAGTCATGTAAGAAAAAGTAGGGTCACTATAGTTGGTATTAGAGCATGGTTTAGTTAATTCAAGAATTAGGATTAGATAACCTTAATGAAAACCCTTTGTATGAGGCTAAGTATAACTAAGCACCAGATAATAATTTTTTTTGAAAATTATAAATATATGGATCCCATGAGATATAGCTTTAGAATTGATTACAAAAATAAAAAATTTATTTATTCACGACTTGTTTACTTATGTTAAGTTATGATCTTTTACATTTTAGAAAATGGTAGGAACCAGGAGAAAAAGTTCCAGAAATCTATGTGAGGGACAATGCAGTAATTTCATGAATGGCTCCCCCAATACCTTGGGGTTAGAGTTAAAAATTTCATGGTTATTATTACCTAGATATCTTAGGTTATAAAAAATAACCTGAATAATGTAGAAGATCCACCTTCACCTTATAGGGAGAAACTTTCTATCGAGTCATTTATGTGGAAATGACCACCAATGTTTTGTGGATCTTTCAATCCAATAGTTGTGGAATATTGGTTCAACTCAATGGAGAAGGTATTTTTTATTCTTTACTATTCTAAGATGAAGAAGGCGACTCTTTTTGTTTATCGTCTAGATGCAGAGGCCGACCAATGGTTGAAATTGATTAAGAACACCAAGAAGAATGATGAAATTGAAGAGATGGAGTGGTAAGACTTTATAATAATGTTTCTTAACAAGTATTTCCATAGAAATATTCATACGAAGATAGATAGAGAATTAAGAGAGCCTAAAAATAAGAAGGAGAATTTGTCACAACCTATGATGAACATTTCACCAGGATTGAAATGTATACTTAGGGTTTTGTTATCATAAATTATTGAAAAATTTGTAGATTATTTAATGATTTTAAACCACACATTCCAAATGATCTAGAAATTATATTCTTTGGGAGTTATGAAGAGTCTGTTTGATGTGCTCTCAAAGTGGATATGGATTTTGGTCCCATGTTTATGGTGATAATAAATTAAAAATGAAGTTTCAACATATAGGATACAATGAGAAAGGTGGAATGAAAAATAAACCACCAACATGTCAAAAATATGGGAAAGTCATTATGGGAATTGCCTCAAAGGGATGGGGAAATGTTTCATTTTTTAGAGAGCATACCACCAAGATCTTGAATATTGAAAAGACATGATAAAGTATGACCATGTGATGGGGGAAAGGAGAACACCACCCATGGTCCAATGTTACAAATATAAGGATAAATGAAACTATGAATTCCATTTCACTAAACCTTGAGTACTTGACGGTAATCAATGTTATAATTATAAAAATACAATGGAGTAAGAAAATAAATATTCAATCACTACTTCTATAGTGGAGAAAGAAAATAATGTTGTATAAGGTACAATTTCTATTCACTCAATAATGGAAAAGTATTATTTTATTTTGGTTATATCTATCCATTTATATCTTGAATGGTTTTTGAACTATTAAATCTAATCCCAAAAATGTTGAAGTAGAGATATTTGTAAAAATACCATGTGGTGAAATCCTTACAACCCAAGTGTTGGACTCTTATCCAGTTGGAATATTTGGGAATATTCTTCCAAAAAATCTTGTGATACTTTCCTTGGTGGAATTTTATGCTATAAAAAGAATGGAGTAGCTCTTTCTATATAGAACATATATAAATAACTGAGAAAATAAAATATATTTTCATATTCCGAACCATCCCTTGTTCCCTTAAAAATAGAAGGAAGATCTAGAGTCTATTTTGGAAAATCCATCAACGGTGTGGGTATTGATTCCCTATGAAGAAGCATACCTCACTCAAATGGTTGAGTCAAAGGAAGTTATCAACCTAGGAGAAATTTCAATTGTGTGAGAATATAGAGATTTATTTCCTGAAGAGTTACCCAAACTCCCCCTAGATCATGAGGAATATTTCTTAATAAAAATCATACACAGATCTACTCATATCTCAAAGTTTCCCTATAGGATGGCTCCTATCAAATTGGAGGACTTAAAGAAGAAACTGAAAGAGAATTTGGAAAATGGTTCCAAGGCCCCAGTGCATTACCTTGGGGTGAGATAGTTCACTTTGTTAAGAATTAGGAGGGATCAATACATCTGTGTATCGATTATTGAGAAATCAACAAGATCTCTATAAAGAACAAGTGTCCTCTTCAAAGGATTGATGAATTTTTCGATCAGATATGAGGATATTAGTACTTCTCAAAGTCGGATTTCCATTTTGGACATATTCATGTAAAGGTGAAGAAGGGAGATATTCAGAAGACTTACTTCTGTACAAGTTATGGGCACTATCGGTTTCTAGTGATTCTATTTAGACATATTGATCCCCCCTACAATATTCCTGGATTTGATGAATATATTATTTATACATCACATTGAGAAACTTGTGGTAATGTTTATCGGAAATATTTTCATCTATTCCAAGCTCAAGGAGGAACGCGAAGAAAATGCAAGGCTTGTGTTGGGGCCATTAAGTAAAGAGTAGTTGTACGCCAAGTTCAGATAGTGTAAATTTTGAAAGGATCATGTCACATTCTCAGGACAAGTGATCACAAGTGAGGTAATTTCTCTAGACCCTTAAGAAAAGGAAATTAAAGAATAACCCAGACCCTCTAGTGCACAAAAATCTGTAGTTTTCTTGGCCTAACAAGGTATTACCGACATTTTGTTGGAAATTTATCATGATTTTCTATCCTACTTACTATGTTAACAAGGAAAGGGTAAAGTATGTCTGAATGAAATAATATGAAGAAATCATTAAGGATCTAAATATAAGGTTGATGATTTCACATATACTCACATTACCAAAAAGTGGAGAATGTTTTTTGATAAACAATGATGCTTCAAAACAAAGTATTTTGTTGGGTACTCATGAAAAATAATAATGTGATAGCCTATGCCTTATGACATTTGAATATCCATGAGCAAAACAACCCGACACATGATCTAGAGTTAGCAACTATGATTTTGGCATTAAAAATATAGCCACACTACCTCTGTGGTGAGAAGTATGACATATATACTGATCACAAGAGACTAAAGTATATATTTACACAAAAGAAGCTCAATATGAATCAAATTATATGGATAGAGCTAATATATGACGATAAGTTCTCTATTCACTATCATCCTGGTAAGATGAACAAGGTTTCCAATTCTCTTAACATAAAAGAACCTACTACTCTATCCATGTTTTGGATTGAGAAAGACCCTATCTACTTGCACATGAAAAAGATAGATATGGAAATCCTAATGGAAGGGAATACATACTAAATTTCCCAAATTATTTCCCAAACATCTATGCAATTGAATATTAAGGAGGTACAAAGGGATGATCCAAAGTTACAAAATAAGTTAAATGTAGTAAAGGAAGGGAAGATATAAGAGTTTCTTATCGATGATGATGGTGTGATTTGGTTTGGAATGAGGATTTGTGTGCCTTCATCACTTGGGATGAAGAAGGATTAATTGGAGAATACACATATATAAACTTTCTCTATCAATATTGGGAGTACCAATATGTATTGTGATCTTCGAGAACATTTCTGGTGCGATAACATGAAGAAGGATATTTCAGAGTATATCTCATGGTGCTTGATATATTAGCAAGTTAAAGTAGAGAAACATAAGTCCAAATGGATGATGGAAGCATTGACTATACCCATGTTGTAATGGGAGAATTGTACTATGTACTTTTTCGTAGGAAATAATGCGATATGGGTTGTGGTGGAACGACTCACCAAGACTTACCACTTTATCTCTATTTGGGAAGATCTATCACTGGAATAAATTGAAACTTCATATGTGAAGGATGTGGGGATAATTAATGGGGTTAAACTCTTGATTTTATTTGATCATTATCCCAGGTTCACATCTAAATTCTAGAGAAGTCTTCAACATGATTTGAGTACTGCATTCAATTTCATCACATCCTACCACCCCCAAACTGATGCCCAATCTAAAAGGACTATTTAGATTCTCAATGATATGATAAGAGACAGGTCATTAGAATTCAAAGGTAGATGGGACCAACATCTCCAATGTTTTGAGTTCTCACACAACAAAAACTTCCACTCGAGTATTCAGATGGCTCCATATGAAGCTCTGTAAGGAAGGATATGTAAAACTCTAACCTATTGGGATAAAGTTGGTGAAATAAATCTACTTGGACCTAGTCTTATACAAGAGATGATAGAGAAGTTTCAAGACATCCAGTAACATATCAATTCTACTCAGAGATGGGAAAACCTCTATTTTGAAAACTGTAGAAGGGACTTGGAGTTTCATGTTGGAGAAAAAGTCACTCTTTAAATATCACTATGGAAGAGAGTGGTGTAGTTTGGAAATAAAGGGAAGATAGGCCACAATATATTGACCTCTTTGAGATCCCTGATCACATAGGATCCGTGGACATCACCTTGAACTTATACTGATTATGGATCAAGTTCATGATGTGTTCAATGTATCAATCCTGAGGATGTACATACCAGATCCCTGACATGTACTAAACTCCGAGGTGGTATAATGAGAGGATGATATCTCATATGAGGAGCATACAGTAATAATTTTAGACTAGAGTGATAAGGTTCTATGCAATAAGAAAACCCACCTTATCAAAGCGTCGTGGATTAACTATAATCATGGATAAGCATATTGAGAAATTTAGTAGGCAATGAGGTTAAGTACCCTCACCTATTCATGTAAAATGAAATTTCAAGGGAGAAATTTCAAATGGGAGGAGAATGTAAGGAACCAAACTTTTTTCAGTGAAATTTATCACTTATTATTGTAATTTTGTATAGTATAAATCACATAAAATCACTTTTAGACCACAATAAAAACTTTATAAACTAAGAATTAATGAAATAATAAATATTTCTATAAGCTAAATACCCACTGTAGGAATAGTTACATGAATATTGGAATAGTAACATGACCCTTATGAATAGTTAATAATCCAATAGAATAATAACTTAAACATTGAAAGTAAAAATAAAATTTAGGCATCTTATAATTGATGGTATGGTAAAATTATATCATAGTCTTAGTAAATAAATGTTTTAAAAATTATTAATTAAGTGTTGGAATTTTTATAAGTCATAAATATTTAATTACAATTTAATGATTAATTTACCAATATAAAAGAAATTTTATTTTCATAAAATATATTCATAAAATATATTCATAAAATATATTCATAAATTAATATTTTGATGTCTTATTATTTTAATATAATTTTATGAGACCTAATGTTATTTTTCAAAGTGTTAGAAAATCAGTTAAAATTTTAAAATCTATATTTTCCAAGTAATGATTATTTTAATTAAAAATTAAATTACCCATATTTAGAAATTATTTTCATAAAATGGAATTCATTTTATAATTCTACACATTGAAAAATGGTTAGGGTGATTTTTCAGGATTTTTCTAAACTACATGAATTTTCATGAATAGTAAATTATAGTAATTTACGGTATATATACATTATAAGTTAAATACACTATTACTTGAGACATTGCTGATGTAATCACTATAATATCTAACTAAACATAATTATTTTAATATATTTAGTGATAATTATAAAACTATTCATAGTCTTGAGCCAAAATAATAAACTAATGAATATAATAATGAGAAAACGCCTCTCTGATCCTTTATAAATACCACACCTCACCATCTCTTTTCCTCACACCTCGCAGGCATTTAGACTTGTAAAAATTCTATCCAAACCTCTTCCAAATACCCTATCCCAAATACATGATCTCTTAGTGTCATAAAAATACAAATAACACTTCCCTATGGAGGTTCTCATGGAGGATAAATCCAAGAGGTTAAATCCTCTTCCTTTATCTTTTAATTTCTTTTCAATTTCATTTCTTTTCTTCTCATCTCCAAAACTTATCTTATACAAATGAAATAATCTCTCCAATATGTTTTATATAATGTAATTATATCATGTTAATGTAATATACATCATCAAACTCATCTCCCTCACTCCCTCTCATTCTAAAAAAATGAAATCATCTCCCGTGATGTGTCAATTTACCAACATCGTTGGTGATGAACTTTCGTTTTCATTTAATTCCTTCAAGGATGTTAAAAAACCCATTATAATGGTTGAATCATATTGTAAAATATATTTTAATAACCTCTTTATGTTTTAGAACTAACATAAAAACATAATACTAAAAGATAAAACAAAACTAGTTCATTGTGATTGAAAAACCACCAGAATTAACCTAAACCGATGATCATTAACTTTTATCTAATGATTCATCAACATAAAATATAAGAAAAATATTTATATGAGAATTTAAACTTATAAAATATAATTAATAACATATAATAACAATTCTTTATATTTATATGCATTTTACACAAACATCCATTCATGTATACAATTCAACCGATCATTGAAACAAAGAAATCAAACAACCACGAATGATAAAATTAAACTCTATAACTCATCTAAAAGACCATAAATGTAATTAATAAAACCATAATAAATCAATTTAATGTATAAAAGGTTATTTATTTGTTAATTAATTAATATAATGTAATTATATAAGATATTAAAGAGAAGAAATCATTTGTACAGATGGTAAGGGAAATTCGCAAACCCAACTCTGTTTCTTTGAGTTTTCTATATTTCACCCCATTTTTAGTATGGATATTCCATTATTATTACTTACATATAATTTATTCATCATTATCATATATTTTATTAGATATAAATGTTACCAATATGGTTTTATGGAAAATGTAAATATTTTTCCAAAATAATACTTCTTTAAAAAACACATCTTTTACTTCTCATGTGATTGTTTATTCTTCAATCAAGATTGATATCAAGCATAGTATTCACTTTTTATATTAAGAACTCCAAATTTTATGAACATATTAGTTATAAAATTAAACCCATTACTTTAATCGGTTTATTTTAATGTCCAAGTTCAATATACATTCTATGTGTCATGCAAGATAATGTTAATGTTATGATGTGACATGTGCCCCCAAAATTATATAGTTCATTGTAAATGTTATAATGGGATGGGTGTGCCCAGAATTATACAGAACTGAAATTCATTGGGTAATATGATGTTTATAATGAGAAAAGGTGAAATATTCATGAACATGATGGTATCTTTGTTCACAACTATGTGTGGTAGTTGACTACTAAGAAAAGATGTTTTATTTTTATGAATTACCACATTCTGAGCCTTTTCTTAAAGCTTCCTCTCATGATTATGATCCTATGAATATGTTATGATGATGATTCTTATAATCAAAACATGTTATATTGATTAATTTGCCTATATACCCTATTATTGGGATTTTATCTCACCCCATTTCTTTGATATATAGCCTCAGGTGATTAATTTTACTAAGTTGAGCACGAGGGATAATAAGAATATATAAAAGAAGGAATTAAATAAATATTTAGGTTTTATTTTGTAAATGTTATGTATGGTCCTAAATTTCAGAAGATACTAATTCTTTTTATCCTAGTTTTGTAATGATTTTATTTTTTTATCTTTAAAATGATGTAAGAGTGAAGTAAGAAAAAGTAGGGTCACTATATCTCATGAACTCTCTTTTAGGCATGGTATAACTTCCTATTTACCCAATATCAGGATATGAATAACCTCTTGTGTACACTTTGATCTCATAGAACATTAATATTTAAACAAGGTAACAGAGAATTATATAATTATGGGACCACTTATTATATTATCCTGAATCCATTCATATGTATATAATAAGATCATTAAAACATTCATCATATCTTAACCTGTAGAAAAGAAGGGTTTAATCGATATTTCATCATCATAAAACAATATAGAGAAATAATAAATATGGTATCATGGATTATATACCTATAAAATCATAAGTAACATCAAAGGATGTTATTACAGATAAAAGAAATTGTTTAAAACATCATTTAAATATTTATTTAGGAAAATACACATTTTAATTTTAAATAACTTATTTAAAATCTGAAATTTTCCAAACTATTAAGGAAAACATTTTATTTGAAAAGAAACATGGAAAATTTTGAAATATTCTCCAAATCATTGAATTTTCATGATAGTTGGAACATTTTGTTATTGATGACAATGTTAAAATAAATATTCCTTCAACATTTTTGGAAAAAATTTAAAATTAACCCATTCATAAAATGAAAAAATGATATCTCTCAAATTTTATTATATAAAGTAAAACATAAAAAAATTACATTATAAATAATTTTATATTAGTAAAATTATTCTTGATAACATTTTTTAAAACACCGGTATGAAATAAAATGTATTTCTGACCGTAGAGATAATTAAAGAGAATTTTCCATAGAGACATTATTTTCGTCTCTTGATTAATTTAATTTAGTAAAATGAAAGGAAAAATTTATTCTAGAGAAATATATTTAGGGGAATAAATTTAAATTTGTTTATTAAAAAATTATTATATAATTTACCGCATTGTAAATTTGAACATAAATAATACCGATTAAAATGAGATCAAAACATAAATCCGTTACTATTTTGGTAACTTTCAATTAAAACCTCATGAAAGTGAGAACCTTATATAGATATGTAAATCCCATAATTTTTTTTATATAAATAAAAAAATAAATTCATGGGTAGTATATAGAGAACATAAAATAAACAAGTGGTAAATATTTCACATGTCTCATAGAAATAAAATTGAGATTAAAATCCATTACCTCAAGTTTGACTTTCTTAGAGAGTGATACAAAATTATATATACTAAATATATATTTATTATAATTAAATAATATAGTCATTTAAATCCTTATAATATCATATATTATCCACCCATAAAATTTTAAAACTCATTTGTTAAAATTTCTTACTAAAACTGTTGTTTTCATGTGTTAACACTTTTATTTTTCATGAGAGTTTAAGTCTGGTAGTTCAAGTATAAGTAATTTGATCATGGTTTAATCATCTATTGAATATTATTCATGATATAAATATAACATATATCAATTATAAAAACATGCACACACACATTTATAGACATCCACAAAAGACAGATATATAAAAACGAATTACATCTTTCATGGAGGTGGTAGGTTGTACGTACACATGAACATTGTTTCCACTTTTCAGTGGATGGAACCAAAGAAAGATTAATAACAAATCAACTTTATAAAATAATTATTATATTATATATATCATATATATTATTTAATTTTATCCATATTACAATCAATGTAAATTATAATCAAAAAATAATTTACGTCACTTCGTGGAGCTGGTAGTCCACACATATGCATGAGTGACATTTTCATTTTCCAATAGATAAGAAGATAAGAAGTATATATGATATTATAATTAAAGAAAAAAAAACCATTTCATAAATATCACATATAAACATTAAACCCACCATTAATAACCATCCATGAAACCTGGTGATGGAAAATTAATTGTATCACTACTTAGAGGTGGCAGTCTGCATGTACACACGAGTGAAAATTTCACTTCTCATTTGGTGGAAAAGAGGGAAGATAATGGTAATTGCATAATAATAATAACATTTAAGTATATTTAAGATACTTATTTTATTATTTTATGATGAATACAACTAATTTGGAGTAGTTGGAAGAAGAAATAAGTTGAAAGAGGTCAGGTAAGAGGATTACCTCTTGTTCAGTATGCCTTATTTAGATCCCCTTTTAAGGACCATTTTATTGGTATTCTAATAAGACCATAAAATATAATTCATTTATATGGGATTTTAGAAGATAATTTAATAGGATTTGGTTGATCTAGATGGCTCGAGGAGCTGTAAATAAAAGGGTAAAAGGTGACCTTTAATAAGGGAGGGAAAATAGACATTTGGAATTGCTTAAAAAATTTAAATATAATTAATCAAATTCACAAGTATAATTTTTAAAAATAGAAATTAGTTTTAATATAAATAGTATATGGTAAAAATATAATAATCATAAAAAAATTATACAGATTTTGATTCCATTTTAAACCTTTTCTTTTGATTTAACCCATTCATTTACCAATTTTAACATTAACTACAGTATCAAATTTTTTTATTCTTAAAGGGTTAAAATTTTAATTATAATTTAAAAATTGGATCATAAATGGATAATAGATTAAATTTTAAAAAATTATTATCATACTATTCTTCTTTTAATTGTTTTATGATTTTCAAAAAATTTAATAAAATTTTATTTTTTCATAAAATATCATAAATTTCATTTGTGACACAATTAATTTTATTTGTCACTAAATTCATCAATATTGTTATAGAATTCTAATATTAAACTTTGAAACAGACCTAAAATATTATATTTGTCTAAAAAAATCATGGAACACAATAATTAACCCTAATTGTTTACATTTAATATTTTTCAAATCAATTATTCTATTTCCTATTAATTGAATAAATACAATGTTGGCGTAGCATAAGAATTTAAGGTAATTATTAAACAATGTAATGTTAGAAATAAATGTCCATGGTAAAAAAATCAATTCATGTTTCAAATAAAACATTAAAACCGAATTTACCCTCTTTTTATCATTATGTAAAAATTTTATAGATATTAAAGTCAAGAGAGCGGCATTTTGGAATTCTCTTTTCTTAAAATAATATAATTGTAATTTTCAAGGGAAAATGGAAAAAATAACATATATTCAAATTTTATATGTATATTACCGAAATTATCACATAAAATGAAATAAATCCAAGTGTGATATTAATTTCAAGACTTTATCACAAGGATTTAACCCTATTTTACCCATTTTACCATTATTGTGGTGACAAATATTTACCACCATTACTATTGAAAATGTAAAAAATAGACAGGAAATATTTACTAATTTTTAAACCCAAAATTCCAAATATTTTATCCCTTTTCAAGATTCAAAATCTAGAAGTGGAATAAATTAATTTTAATATAAACATGTAAAATGCCAAGATATACAGTTTTTAAAAAATGTGTTTTTAAGCATAAAATTTAATTTATATTTTTAATTAAAATGGAATTAATTAGATTAATTTAAATAAAATGGACATATTTAACTTTAATTCAAAATAAAAAAAATATTATGGGACTTTTAAAATACTCTATTCAACAAAAAATGGAAATATTTTAAAAATTGATAATTTTTACTATTAATTAAAAAACTATTCAATTCAGAAAAATACCAAAATTTAACCCTAAGTTAATTTAGATATTTTTATTTTAAAAATAACATTAATTTTATAAAAATAAATTTCTATGTGGCATTTATTAATTGTAATTTCCAATAAAAAATGCAGTAAGAATCATTTTTGTATAAAATGCCTTTTTGAAGCATAAAATGACTTTGGTAAAAATTGAGTTCTTATTTCATAAGAATTAATCCATAATTTTTTATTTATTATGACTATTATACATATATTTATTAATGCAATTACTCATATTCATACCCTTTAATTCAAAAACTAGGTTATAATAATATTTTTATGATATACGACGTTTCACTTAAAGATCAATGTTGTGCGTTAAGAAAACTATCCAGCTTATTATTCATTAAACTGATTTTTCAAGGTTTTATGTTACCAAAATTAAATAAATTAAACCTTATAAATTTTATCTGGATTGTTAAATTTTTAATATTTAAAAATATCTATATTCAAAGACAACATCGTACAGGGGGATAATAAAAATTATTTTAAAAAAGGAATGTGGGAAACATAAAGGTTAACTGAAATAACAAATAATCATATTCCTAGATGAGGATAAATCAGATGTGAATTTAAAATTTAGTCATGTATTATAAAACAAGTTTCTAATAACTAACATAGAGTGATATGAAACATGGTCATGAGAAAGTTAATGACCATATAACCGTAAATTTGTGATGAGTTAAAATACCATCAATTCATCCGAAATGAATGTAAAAGTGTAGAATCATATTACAGGAAACTTTTCCTAAAGATGAGGTATAATTTTACTAGTAAGATAGAGAACATGGTATAATATTCTTACTTAATTTATTTACATTTCATAAGAAAAATTTCATCTTTTTGTTATGATTCAATTAATTTCCACTTCATCTCTTACTTTAAGAAAAGAATATTCTGAATGAATTTTTTATGCCAGAAGAACTAAAATTAACTACTAATGGAACTTAATAACCATAATATTATGATAATTCATTAAACATATCTATAGTTATCATCAAAATAGAAATAATTACTATAATTTCTTCTATATGGATAAATATTCATATGAAAAAAATAATATGTTAATATCTGAAACATCAATAGTAACAACCAAAGTTTAACTTAATATATTCTATAATTATTTAACTTTAATACTCATCCAAAATATGTCTTAAAAAATCAAAACCCAAAAATTAGAAATATTAGATCACGTTTTTTTTCTAATATATACTTTAACATTTATACCGAGACAACATGAGGTAGCTCATACCGTCACACACTAAACATGTGAATACAATGACCATATATTCTCTTAAAACATGATAACCCTTTCACAAAATGTTTTGAATCACTATAAAACCTCAATGAAAAAATAAATTATTCCTCAAATTAACTCTATATAATATATTTTATAAACCAAAAAATGAAATAAACTTAATTAAATATGGACTAAATCACTATTTCAACAAATCATTGACCAATTTCAAGTTAAAAAATACTATCCCCTTTAGTTCATCAACATAAATCATATATTTATCTAAAATAATCATTATTAACTCAATATCATATATAGTTTAATGTTTATCATTCCCTTAATCATGTATTCTCCAAAACAATCACCTTACCACCAAAACACTTTCTTGGTTATCAGTACCATTCAACATATGTTTTCAAATCCTTATTAAAAATTAATGTGAAAAAATTATTAGATGTTTCATGATTATTATAACCATAATATCATTGATATAACACTTAAAAACCAAAATTTATGAATTCCAATACATACACACTTAAATCCTTTCACTCCAATGATTGGACTAACATTGGTCCTTCCTTGGTCTAAGATTTAACCCTTAGATTAAGGAATTAAATGAGATAATTTAAAACTTCCCCAAACATAATAAATTGAATTAATATAAAATTAATATTTATATTATATTAAATTAAACATAGAAAAAATATTCCCCTTACCTTGAGACATTCTCTTTATTGCTCCTTCCCATATTCTTGAAATGAAGAGAATTAAACTTTATTTCCTCTATGATCATTACAACATGATAGTTGATTAATCATAATAACAAGGTTTCAACTACCAATTCCTATTTAATTTATTTTCCCATGAGGAAAATGATTCCATTATTCATTGAATTTACCATTAACAAGGATATTGTTTGTTTCAACCACTATCTAAAACCAAAAAACATAATGTGAGTAATAATCATCACAATAGAGATTATAAAGAATCATCTATATAATTTCTAAATAATAACACCTTACTTTCAATATATGAGACCATATTTTTAACCTAGTTCATCATTGTTTATCATCTATTCAAATCCTTTATATTGGTTTATAAAGAAAGTGTGAATTAACCCAACTATATTCCCCCAGTAGTATCAAACTAGATGAATAGTAAGGGCACATACACTATGCATTAGAATGACAGATGAGATGTAATTTTCCAACTATTTTTTAGTTTTATTACCCCTTAATTAAACTATAACAAAACCACATCAACTTTTAGTATCAAAAAATGAATGTTTTACTAGGAAAACCACATAATCACAATCTTATCTAAACATTAGAATGTTATCCTATACCTAGGATTATCCCTAAGGTTTTCCCCAAACTTTTTCTAATACTAATATATAATGATTGAATAAAACCTAATTTGATACAAACTATAGAAAATCATACATTTAAAACATAGATATTATAACATTTTAGATAAATATTCAATATGTAACATTATGATCCATATCAGAATAGCGATGTTTTAGCATATTTATAAAATTTCATACATAAAAAAATTATTTATAAAAGATATAAATCATATACAACTTAGATATTCAAAAATAAAACCCTTCTTAGACAAATTATAATAAATTTTCTTATTCATACCATGGGGAAAAGAAGACATAGTAAAGTGTGAGCTCAGATACTTAGTAACGGAAAACAAGAGAAATATCAATCATCATTTAAACATAACATGAGTATAATGGGGATGAAAACATGAAATTAACCTTTTAAAATCATACCAATAACTATTATATCATAATAATGAGTCATTTCATAGATATTGATAGTTTATAGTACATAGATCATAAAGAGATCAAAGAACACTATCATTAAGGTCATGACATTGGCCTAAGATGATGTCATAAAAGAGTGTCAAAAATTATGGAATAATCAAAATCATAAAAACAATTATGTCAGGTATACCCACCAAGAAATTCATAACATGTTCTTTTTAGTCTAACTACCCATTTATGTTCTTCAATATTGTAATAACCTCCTCTGTACCCTCTTTCAGGATTGGGATAATATCTAATATACCATCTTTCAATCTTGGGATAACTTCCCGTGTACCCTATTTTGGGTATGGGATATCCTATTGTGCACCCTTTGATCTCATAAAACACTAAAATTTACCCAATTCATAGGATTAATATATAATTATGGGCCCAAAATCACATAATCATAAATCCATTAATATATATACATCATTATCATAAAAAACTCATCATAACTTAACCCATATAAAAGAAAAAGGGTTTTATTGATATTAGATCATAATAATCGTAAAAAATATATAGAAAAAATAAACATGGAATCACTCTATCATATCTTGAGTAAATAATAAGTTAAATCAAAGGATATAATCATATATGAAAAAATCCTTCAATATATCACTGTAATATTTCACGGGGAATATAACCTTTTCATTTTTAAATCACATAATTAAAATCTAAAAATATCACAAAATATTAAGAAAAGAATTTTCTATGAGAATAACATTCGAAAATTATACAATTAAATTCAAATATTTGAACAATTATCCTGGTGTATAATTATATTGAGGCCATGTACTTTAAAATAATTATTCCTTTCATATTTTCTGTGAAAATTTAAAAGTACCTCATTCGGAAAATAACAAGAATATTATTTTGAACTTTTTTATAGAATGTAAAAAAATTAATAAAAATGATATTAAAAAATAAATGTATATTAGTAAAAATATTATTCCAAACATTTAATAAAGCATGGATGTGGAAGAAAAATTATTTTGGACTGAAGACAGAATTAATGATGGTTTTCCTTAAACACGTTCTTTTGGTATCTTGAGTGCTTAAAGTGAGAAAAATTAAAGGAAAACAAGTATTATCAAAAAATAAACAATGGATAATAAAATTAAATTGTTTTATCATATATTTATAATATAATTTACTTTAATGTAAATAAAATCATAAACAACCCAATTAAAATGATATTGAAACATAAATCCCTTAACACTTTGGAAAATTTCATATAATAATATCATAAAATAGAGAAACTAATATGGATATTTAAATAATAATAATTTTTTATTATAATAATCATAAAAATAAATTCACTGGTATTATATTCACTACATAAAATAAAAAATTGGTGAATGTTTCATGGGTATTATAGAAATAAAAGTGAGAAGAAAATCCCTCACCACAAGTTTGACTTACTTCAAAAGAAAACTAAAATTCTGTATAAAAAATTTAAAGCTATAGTAATTTAATAGTAGAATAATTTTCATAATTATAATATCATATATGATATACTTATGATATTTCGAAACCAATTTATTAACAATACCTTAGTAAAATGGTTATTTTTGGGTATTAACTATTTTATCCTTCATGAGAATTTTGGTTTGGTTATTCTAGTTCTTGAACTTTGATCATAGTTGCATCATATAAAAAATATTAATAATGATATAAATATCATATATATCATTATATATATATATATAATTCATCCATTGAAGGTATATTTAGAAAAATGAATTTTATTGTTCAGGGAGATGGAAGGACATACGTACACATGAATGATGTTTTCCCTTTTCGATGGATGAGGCCAGAGAAAGTTAAATAAAACCCTAACATTAAATAATAATTATTATATAATATATATAATATATAATAATTAAATATATCCTTATTGTTATCCATGTAAATATTAATCAAAAAAATAATCACATCGCTTCATAATGGTCGTAGTCCACACGTACGCACAAGCAATGCTTTCGGTCTCCAACAGATATGAAGGTTATAAGGTAGATATTATAATATAATTAAAACAAAATAATTATTTCATTAATATCATATATAAAATTCAAAACCATAATAATAACCATATATGAAATATGGTGATATAAAATTAATTGTATCGCTACGTGGAAGTTATAATCCACAAGTACGCACGAGCGATACTTTCACTTCCCATTTGATAGAAAAGATGTGGGATAATGGTAGTTTCATAATAATAATAAAATTTTAGTATATTTATGATAATGAAGTTATTATTTTATTATTTATATAATATATTTAGAGTATTTATAATAATATGTATATTTAAAGGGGCCGATTATGACGATTACCTCTTCTTTGATAGGCCTTCTTTAGATCCCTTATTAAGGACCCTTTGATTGTTATTTTATTAATAAAAATACTTATAATTAAGGTATAGGAAATTTTATAAGATATTTTTTCAGTTTTTGTTCAAGATATATGGATAAAGTAGGTGTAAGTAAAAGAGAGAAGGTGTGTCCTTTTATAAGGGAGGGAAATGACACACATGGAATTATTTAAAAAAATATATATAATTAATGAATTTCTCAGGTATAATGCTTGAAAATAAATATTAATTCCATAAAAAAAATTATATGGTAGAAATTTAATCATATAATGAAATTTAGAATGGTTTTGGGGTCAATTTAAATCTTATATTTTTGTTTTTTCCTTCGTTTACCAATTTTAGATTAACCGTGATAGGGATCTTTTTTAATATTAAAGGGTTATAATTTTACTTATAAGGTATATAGTGGCTCATAAATGCCCAAAAGATGAAATTTTAGAACAATTATCATCATAATTTTCCTACTTAAATATTTTTTTTTATTTTTAAATAATTTACTAAAATACTATATTTCATAAAATTACATTAATATCATTTTTGACACTATTCCTTTACTTTGAATTTAATGTAATTAATATAGTTATGAAGTTTGAATATAAATCTTTAACAAATAACTAAAATTATATATTTATCTATTGTTTTTAAAAATAATTCACCCAAATTTTCTTACTTTTATTTTTTTTAAATCATTTATTTTGTTTATTTATTTTTTAAATCAATATTATGTTGGCTTTGTGTAAGAATTTATGGAAATTATTAATCAATAAAAATAATAAATATGTTACCACAATGAAATAAATTATCCTTATTTTAAATAAATCTTTAAAAACTAATTTATCCCCTTTTTAGATTTACGTAAAATTTTTAGAGAAATTAAAGTTAAGAGAGTGACATTTTGGAATTTTCTTTACTTAAATTAATAAAAATGTCATTATCAAGTGACAATGGTACCAAAATGACATATATTTCAATTTGGGATGAATTTGGTAGAATATATCCCAAAAATGGTATATTCTTAAGTTTAAGGTTCATTTTGAGAACCTATCTCGTGGTTTTAACTATGTTTTACCCATTTTACCCTTATTGAGAGGATAAATATTTACCATGGTTACTATTCATAATGACTAAAAAGGGACCTTTTTGAAAAATTTGAAAATCATGATTAAAATATGGTATCAATTTTTCAAGATTAAATATCTATAAATAGTATAAATTAATTTAAATTTTTTTGCATAAAACAGAACGAAAACCAGCTTTTGGAAAAAATGAATTGTTAAGTATAAATATTAAGTTATATCAAAATCATGAATATTGATAATTAAATTAATTATATTATTTTATATCAAATATATAATATTTCAATTTAATACCAAATCCAAAATATTAAATATCTTTTTAAATTAATATATTTAATAAAAAATGATAATATTTGAAAAATCAATATTTTTCACTATTCACTAAAAAATCAATCATTTCAGAAAAATAAAAAACATTCACCCTATGTTAATTTTGATATGTTGATTTAGAAAATTAAATTAATTTTATAAAATAAAATTTATATAAGTTACCTAAATTAATTTAAATTACCACGTGCAAAACTCATTAAAAATAATTTTTGAATAATATACCATTTTGACGCATAAAATGAATTTTCCAATAAATTGAGTGATGTTTTCTAAATAATTAATAAATAAATTTTTATTTAATAGTGCAATTATACATATATTTCATAATTCATTTACTCATATTAATATATTCTAATTCAAAGGCTAGGTTCTAATAATATATTCATAATATATCATAATTCGCTAAAAGCTTGGTGTTGCGTGTTAAGTAAGTTATCAAGATTATTATTATTTTAAAATAAAATTTAAGGGTGTTTCATTATACCCCATTAAATAAATTTCACCCTATAAATTTTATCTCTATAATCAGAGGTTCAATATTTAAAAATACATTTATTCAAAACATACAATATATAGAGGGATAGAAAAACTTCTTTTAAAATGGGATAGTGGGAAACGTAATGTTTATGTGAAATATCACATAATCATGTCCCAAGATAATTATTACATTGTGGTTAAGTTAAGATTTCCTCATGTAAGAGAAAAATAGCATAAAAGGACTAATAAAGAGTGATATAGAACATAGTCCTGAGAAAGTTAACTACCACAAAACCATAAATATGTGATGGGTGAAATGACCATTGATTCATAAAAAATGATGGTTAAAGTATAAGATTCATATTTCCAGATCCTTTTCCTAAAGTCAAGGTATTTTTTTTTAAAAATATATATAACATGGGATAATATAATTACTTAATTTACTTTCATTTGATAAGAACAATTTCATCTTTTTGTTGTGCTTCCATTAATTTCTAGTTCATCTCTTACTCCAAGAAGTGAATATTCATGATAAATATTTCATGATCAAAACACTAAAACTAAATATTAATAGATCATAAGATATAAAAAATAATTATAAGTAATTATTTATTCTTATAATAATCATTAAAACCAAAATAGTTTGTATAATTTATTTAATACAAATAAATCATCATATGACAAAATAATAAATTAATATCTAAAAGCTCAATAGTGATGCCCAATTTTCAAAATAATCAATTATATAAATAATTAACCTTAATACTCCTATAAAATATGTCTGACACAAATAAAAACAAAAAAAGTATGAAAGATTTGATCACATATTGTTTTTCTAAGATTAACTTTAATATTTATCCCCAAACAATATGAAGTAGCTCATAATTTCACATACTTAAAATGTAAATACCAAGATCGTATGTTCACCTAAAACATGACAATACTTTCCCAAAATAATCTAAATCACCATGAAACCTCAATAAACCATACATTATTTCTAAAATTAACTCTATCCAATATATTCTACAGATCCCAAAATGAAATAAACTTCATTTAATATAACCTAAATCAGTTAATAACCAAATTAATATCAAATTTCATGTTCACCAATAATATCCCATTTAATTTATAAATTTCAATGATCTATTTATCTCTACTAAACATTATTAACTCAACATTAGTCACATATTGAGGGTTATATATTCTTTAACCATGTATTCTAAGAAAATACCACCTTACCACAAAATCACATTTCTTGGTTATCCATACCATTCAACATATGTTTTAAAATACACAAATAAAAGATACTATGGAATAATCATTATATGTTTTATGGTTCTTATAACTAGAATATCATTGATATAAAATTTATACAACATAATTATTTAATACAATTATATAAACATTTTAATCCTTTCACTTTTATGATTTATATAGAATATGACCTTCCTTTTTCTAAGAGTTAACCCTTGGATTAGGTCATTGATTCATTTAATTCCCATGTTTTTCACACATAATAAATTGAATTCCTTTGTAATTATGTTCTCTATGATTTTAATTTTCACATAGAGAAAATCTTCCCCATCAATTGAGACATTTGATTTGGTTCTCCTTCCCACATTATTGACATGAATAAAATTTAAATTTATGTCCTTTTTGGTCATTACCATATAAAATTTCATAAAATTAAATCATCATATTATTTGGTGAATTAGGAAACTCACCAAAGTTTAAATTGTTAATCATATATCAAGATAGTTGATTAGGAATAATCACAAGGTTTTTCCTTATATTTTATATTTTCTTAGGTTTATTTTGAGGAATATCATTCCTTTATCCCTAACATTCACTGTTAACATAAACCTTCCTAGTTCTAGCCATTTTTAAACAAAAAACCATAGTGTGAGCAATAATAATCACAATAAGTGATAAAAAAATCATTTATAGAATATTTAAATCATGACACATTAATTCCAAACCATTAAACCATATATTTAACCTAGTTTATCTTTGGTTACCATCTATTCAAATCCTTTATAATGGTTTATAAAGAAAATGTAAATTAACCCAAGCATATTTTTTCTAGAGTGTCAAAATAGGTGTACAGGAAGGTCAAATTCACCATGCAGTAGAATGATGGCTGAGATATACATGATTAACTCTTTTAAGGGTTATTACCTATAGATTAATCTATGCAAAAACCATATCCATCATTATTATCCAAATAGTGTTGTATTTCTAGGAAAATCTTATAATCTATTTCTTATAAAAACTTTAGGATATTATCCTATAATTAGTCTTATCCATAGGGACTTCAATAAAGATATCTCATCCTAATATATAAATATTGACTAAAATATACTCAAATAGAAACTATATAGACTTGTACTTTTCATACATATATATTACATCATTTTAGATGAATATTCAATACAAAACATTATGATGCACACCAGAACTGTGATGGTTTAGTTTATTTAGAAACTTGGATATATAAACAAATGATTCATAAAAGAACTATATTGTTATCTAATTACTCATTCACAACTATAACCCTTATCATACACATCAAAATTAAAATATTTTTATTATATTCTAGAAAAAATAAAACATACTAAAGGGTGAGATAATATGCTCAATAAGGGTAAACAAGGGAAATATCAATGACCATTTAAACATAACATGAGAATAAAGGGTATGAAACCAAGATGTTAACCTTTTAAAATAATAAATATCAATTCTAAGATCATAAAAATAATTAATGGCATAAATCATGGCAGTTCATAAGACATGAATCATAGTGGGATTAATGAATATAGGCATTAGGAAAATAACATTGGCAATAAGATCATGTTATAAAAGAGTGGAATAATCATAATCATAAAAATATTATATGAATGATACCCACCAAGACATTAATAACACATTAGTCTTTGCATAACCATCCAAGTACCTTTTTCAATATTTAGATAACCTCCCATTTACTCTCTTTCAGGATTGGGATAACCTCCCATGTATCATCTTTCAAGCTTGGGATAACTTCTCATGAACCCTATTTAAGGATTTTTAATAACCTACCATGCACCCTTTGAGCTCATAGAACATTAATCCTTACCCAATAAATTATAGGACTATACAATTTCAGGCCCACCCATCGCATAATCATAAATCCATCCATATATATTCCATAAGGTTTTAAAAAATTTCATCATAACATAACATGTGGAAAAGAAAATAGGTGTCATTGATATTTTATCACCACAACCATAAAAAATATAGATAAAGAATACATATATTATCATTTTTATCATATACCCAATAAATAATAAGTTACACTAAAGGATGTTTTCATAGGTTAAAAATTACTTTAAAAGATCACTATAATTTTTCTTGAAGAAAATACCCTTTTCATTTTTAAATCACATATTAAAATAATTTTTTTTTCAAAATATTAAGAAAACAATTTTAATTTAAAATAACCTTTAAAAATAATAAAGAATTATTCAAATTATTTAATAATAATGATAGTGGAAAATTCCAGTCATTCCATGTATGGTAAAATAAATATTCTTTTTGCATTTTTAATAAATATTAAAAAGTACATCGGTATGAAAATAACAAGAATATTACTTTGATTTTTTTTAAAATTAAAAATTTCATAAAAATGAATTTTAACAATTATTAGATATTAGTATAAACAATCCTGATTTTTTTTTGAGAAAACATGGATACGGAAGAAAACGTATTTCTGACTGAAGAAATAATTAACATTTATGTTACCTAAAAACATTCTTTTAGTAGTTTGAGTATTTAAATTGAGGAAAATGAAAGGAAAATATTTATCCTATATAAGTTACCATTGGATAATAAAATTCAAGTGTATTATCATAAAATAATTACCTAATTTCCTTCAATAAAAATTCAAGCCTATAAAATCTCGATTAAAATGAGATTTAAACCTAAATACATTACCACATTGGTAATTTTAGAATAAAAAAATATTTAAATAGATAAAATCATATTTATAAATAAATACTAATAATTTTATTAGAATAATCATACAAGACATTAATGAGAGATATATACACCACATAAAAGAATCAAGTAGTGAATATGACATGTGTTTTGTTGAGATAAAAGTGAGAGGTAAATCCATTAACTTGATTTTTAAATTCTTCAAAATTTCCATAAAATAATGTATAATAAATTTAAATTTATTATAATAAAATAAAAAATCATTTAGAAACTTGTAATATCATATATAATCTGTTGACTGAAAATTAGATTTTGAATTTTCTATTCCTTTTGTTTTGGAAATCATTAACTCTTTATTAAATAATAAATTACTAGATATTTCATGTAAAATTATTTTATAATTTTTTTATATGATAACATACACTTTTTATCTCACTTATAATATGATATAAAGAGTTAGAAAAATATAATTTTTCATTATGCTTATCGTAATGAGACTAGATACGATATGTTTATCATAATGAGACTGGATACAATAATAATCATACTTAGATTTATCATACTAAAATTTATCATACTCAGCTTTATCAAATCAAATATAAGATCTTTTGTTTGTCTTTTCGACTGAAAAAATATTATTATTTATAGTGATAATGGTTTTGACTAAAGTCATACTATGACTCAAATAATTTATTGTAACAAAATTATCATACTAGGAAAATATTATCTCTAATATGAGAAATGTGTTTTACACTAAAAATGGTGTATTTCAAAATGATTTGGACAATCTATTATAATATTACCATTGAAGTTCCAGATGTCCAATTTATCAAGAAGAACTCAGAGAAATATGACCTTTGGAGGATCAAGATGACCATTGGAAGTAGGCCTATAAATACATGGCCATTTTAAGAGTTTAGAGCAAAGTTTTGACCATTTTATTTTCATAAATTCTTAGCATGGGAGAGCTATGAATCTTATATGAGTGAACTACTTATTCCTCGTACTTGTCATCCTTTTTATTTTGTTTTTTTTAATTTATTTGTGCCTTCGATTATGTGAATATGATTGAGGGATTCTGAAGTAAGGAATAAAGATATACCAGCCATCATATAGATCAAGGTATCAAGGGGATAGTGAGAAAGATCAATGATCATATTGAGGGAACATGGGGATAGTGTGATAGAAACTGATCATCATGTCGAGGGCTTATGAGGATAGTGAGATAGACTGATCATTGTATCGAGGGATTTATCTAGTAAGGTAAAGACATAAATTATTTTAAGTATATAACAAGGGACCTTAATCCTAGGTTATTGGTTACCCTTATCTTTTTGTTTAAATAATTGTATTCATTTGTATTACTTATTTTGTTACAATCCTTTTATTGCTGATACAATTGTAATAGGAAGTGAATCCTTTTATATATATCTTTCTATTTGTATATTGTTTATTAAAATAGATTTGATTATGATACAATTATTTTAATTTCTATTTATTTGTGAATAAAACATAATCTAATTATGATTCTACATGATTTAGAATATAATTACTACTTTTTTAATACTTTAATTTATCAAA
The DNA here is from genome assembly GCA_963277665.1 of Viscum album. NCBI lineage: Eukaryota > Viridiplantae > Streptophyta > Magnoliopsida > Santalales > Viscaceae > Viscum > Viscum album. The sequence continues at coordinate 1,573,354,752 of OY728148.1, read as the reverse complement.
ACTTTTGTGATTACGATTTTTTTGTGTTTACTCTAATTAAATATTTTTCTCCTATGAATATGACTAAACTCTAAATATGTTACCACTTCTTACTGAATATGATTATATATTCTTTTTATATAGAATAAATTTATCATTAAGACCTATGGAATACATTTTATAATCTAATTGATTATGATACATTGTTTATCGAAATGAAGGGAAAAGTATGATTATCATTTAAATACTTAATAGGTTTTGTGAATAGGGTTTGTTTAACCTTATTAAACAAAGATACTTTTAAGATTAAAAATGAATGTTTTAAAACATACTGTTTACCCCTCTTGTATTTAACATCTTCATATACATTATGATCCGGAGATAAGTCTATGTTATATTGATACTTACATTTGACATCAGAGGAGGTCTCCACTTCTAATACTTGTTATATTTTTCTTCTTTTCATTTTTATATTTTCTTAAATTTTGTTATAAATTTTTTGTTTATATATACCTACTACACTAAAGTGTAGTTTGGAAAAGATTTTGTTTTAAATATGGTATGATTCAATGTTGGTTCAATAGAAAACCTCAATCCAAATAGAACCCCTATATTTGATATAGCTAATTATGCGTATTGTAGATATAGAATGAATAAATTCATTATAAATACTAGAGTTGACAATTTCTTCATGTTAACTCAAGATTACAAGATCCATGATATGGAAGTGACTTCTTTTAAAAATTAGGAAAAGCAAGAGTATCAATTTAATTATAGAGTTAGAAATACACTATTATGTTATATAACCAGAATCATTTACAGTCAAATTTTTTCTTGTGAAGGTACTAATAGTTTTTGAAAAAATCATGAGATTAATCATTTTGAACCTCAAAGGTTGTTGAAACCATAAGATTAATATTTAGAGTTTACTATCAAGGATTTCAATTCCCTTTGGGTGAACCTATTGAAAGGTACAACAACGGTTTATGATAGTAGTCAATAGTCTAAAATCTATGGGGGGATGGGGAAAGGATTAGAAGTTAAAATAATTGTTGAAAAGATAATCAATATCATTCCCAATGATTGACAATCTAAGATAACATCTATTAATAAATCAAGTAAGATAAAAAATGTCACTCTTGATGATTAATTTGGAACCCTTTTATGATATGAGGGTATACTAAAAAAGATACCGGGAAATAAAAGAAAAATAGTGGTGGAGTGTTTTTACTACTACATCAAATCTCATAAAATCTCAGACTCTTGATAAAGTTGTTATTTCAAAAAAGAAAATGAAATCCATCATTCAATCTGATTCAAGTGATTCTCAACATTATGATAATGAAATTGAAAATATTTCTCAAATAATGAACAAGATTGTTGGTTAAAATGATTTTTAGTACCATTCAAATAAATGTAAAGAAGAAAGTTAAGGTTCTGGGCATAGAGGAAGTGTGTGGGTGGATGTGACCACTTGGATTTTTGTCATTAACAATGATCAATACGGGATCAATATGACGATAAACACAAGTCTCCACAGATTGAATCACAGAAATGGAAAAAGAAAAGGAAAGTACCGGAACCAAAAAGTAGGATCATTACAGGTTGATTATAATTAATTTAATCAATTTAAAAGAATTAACTTTTGGGTTTTCTTTCTTCGTTGATGTTCTTGATCACTTTCTGATGTGATTGATCATTGCGTCGTAGAAGCCAAGTGTAGACTTCCTCTAGCGGTGATCCACACGTGTACCTCATATCTCGAGACGTCGCCAAAGGAGTCTCTGGGTGCTAGTGTGGAGAAACCTTTGCTTGTGTTGTCCACCTTAGATCATCTTGATCTGATGGAAGATGATCTCTCTCAGTCTTGAGAGCATTTTTGGAGGAAGAGGTTATTTTGTCCTTAAAAGAACTATCCAGAGTTGTTGTGCACAATGATTCTCTTGTGTGTAAGAAAAGAGTTGGGGTTGTGAGGATATTTATAATCTGGTTTGAGGTTGTAGAGTTATGAAAATAAATAAATGCGTTACACATTTTATTTATTTCATTGACTCTTATTTAAAACCCCATGTCAAATAATTAATTCCTTGACATGTTCCCACGCTGATTATAATAAATATCATTTAAAACAATATTATATCCTCAAAATCCCGACTGGAAAAACTACACAGCGTGTATTAATAAATACACGGCGTGTACTTGTTTTTCATTGAAAACAACATGGCGTGTACATTAAATGTACACAACATGTATATCTTGTTTTCATTTATTCATTTCCTTTCCATAAAGATAACTACATGGCGTGTACATTATTAATTCACGGTGTGTACTTTTTTTCCATGAAAAACTCCATGGCATGTAATCTTTAATACACGACGTGTATATATTGTTTTTCATTTCCTTCTTCCTCCATTAAAATGGTTTAGGCTTCCTTAAATAATTATTAAACCACATATGGGAATAATATTTATTCTACTTGATATACTTGAATACACTTAGTGTGTGACCCTCTAGGCCTCTTTCTCATTGGCATTAGGAGGTATTTCCAAAAGTCCAAGATTACTGTCTAGCAACGGGTCAAGGAACCCAAGAGAAAGAAGCTGATGCCACATTGACATGTCACCTCATACAAACGCTTATTGTGTAATTTAATCCCTTTGTATTGATATCTCATCAAGAAGGTTTCATGGAAGTGTCATAAACCTATATGCTTGATCCTTCGTTCTTTGACTTCCTGAAATAAACTTGTCGTTTACACCATGGCCATGTAATTTAATGAGACAGTTCTATTTCAATCAAAGGGATGAGATATCAACTTCTATAAATGGAAGGGAAAAATCCTTCCTCGACTTATCCATTAACAACATGTCACTCGTGACGCACCCAACGTACCCTACTTCCCGCCAACTGTCTGTGTGATAGTTTTCATCAGTATATCTAATTGCGCGAGTCATGACATGAGTTAATGATAATATTACAGTCCAAGGACCATTACAGATGCTCGTAGATAGAAATGTACAATGACACCCAGACATGAGGAATTTCTACTGGCGGGTTTGTTCTCATAATCTCCCATCTTAGAGATTACCAAGTGCGAACTCCATGAGAGAGAGTCCATCTTCTTACGAGTACTCACACATGACGGTCTGTATACAATGTGTCCTATCATAGTATTTCATCCAACCGTAGAACTTTATTTAAGAATATTGTTATAGCATTTCAAGGTTCTCATCATAGTGGGGATCTTCCATGACCTTATAAATGCAACAAATATTACAGGAAATTATTATATTATAGTCATGCAGAACAATGAACAATATATAATAAGTGAACATTCATGTAATCAAAGAACAAAATAGTTGGTTCTCAAGACACCAACCCTTAAAAACTCCCACTTGGACTAGAGCCAACTGCTTATGACTTTTAGTCTGCTAGACCTCACATGATGATAATGTTTCTGATGAGTCAAGGCTTTAGTCAAGGGGTCTGCTATGTTGTCTTCCGTGGAAATACTGCTCACTGAAACTTCACCTCTCTGAGAAAAATCCCTCAAGAGATGATACTTCCGAAGTATGTGGTTTGTCCGTTGATGTGACCTTGGATCTTTTTCAAGTTCCACTGCTATAGTATTATCACAATAGAGTGTGATAGGATCTTTAGTGCTCAGTATTACATCCAGATCTTGGATGAAGCTTCTCATCCAAACTGCTTCTTTAGCTACCTCAGAATCTGCGATATACTCGGACTCTACTGTAGAATCTGCCACCACACTTTTCTTTGAGCTCCTCCAACTCACTGCACCTCCATTCAAACTGATGATGTATCCAGTCTGCGACTTCATGTCATCTTGATCAGTCTGTAAACTAGCATCTACATGTCCTCTGATGACTAGTTCCTCATCTCCTCCATAAACCAGGAACATATCCTTAGTATGCCTCAGATACTTAAGGATAGTCTTGACTGGCATCCAATGGCGGTCTCCTGGATCAGTTTGATATCTTCCTTCCGCACTTAATGCGTAAGCAACATATACCCTCTTACATAGCATATCATACATGACTGACCCAATCGTGGAGGCATAAGGGATCCTTGCCATTCTCTTTATTTCCTCATGTGTATGAGGACACATTTTCTTGGAAAGATAAATGCCATGTGACACTGGAAAAAATCCCCTCTTAGACTATTCCATACTGAATCTCTTCATTATCTTGTCAATGTATGTACTTTGACTCAGGCCCAACATTCTCTTAGATTTATCACAATGGATCTTAATTCCAAGAATATTTGATTCATTTCCCAAGTCTTTCATGGAGAAGCATTTATGCAACCATGCCTTAAATGACTGTAAGACAGGTACTTCGTTTCCAATTAGTAATATGTCATCAACATATACTATTTGGAAAACGAATTCACTTCCACTAAACCTTTTGTAGAAACAAGGCTCACATTCATTCTTAACAAATCCCAATTCTATTATATCTTCATCAAAACGAATGTTCCATGACCTTGATGCTTGATTTAATCCATAAATGGATTTCTATAACTTTCATAACTTGTTGGCATCCGTTGGAGTCACAAACCCTTCAGGTTGTGTCATGTAGACATCTTCCTGGAGGTTCCCATTAAGGAATGTTGTTCTGACATCCATTTTCCAAATTTCAAAGTTATGGTAAGTAGAAATGGCCAATAGGATTCTGATGGATTTCAGCATCACAACTGGTGAAAATGTTTCATCATGGTCAATTCCTTGATGCTTTCTAAAACCTATTGCAACCAGTCATGCCTTATAGGTCTTGACTTGCCCCTCCATGTCCAGTTTCTTCTTGAATACCCATTTATTACCAATAGGCTTTATATAAACTTGGGGATCTACCAAAATCTAGACTTGGGTTTGGTACATGTAATTCAATTCAGAATTCATGGCTTTTTGCCACTTGGAAACGTTTGTGACTTTAATTTTATCCTTGTAGGTAAGAGTATCATCATTGTCAACCAACAATAATTCACCATCCTCAGTTACAAGAAAACCATATCGTTCTGGTTCTCTCACCTCTCTCATTCTCCTACGCAGTTCTTGAGTCTCTGGAATAGATTGTTCTTCCACGGGGCTTTGTGGAATCTGTTCTTGAACCAACTCCTCTGTATCTTGAGCCTCGACTTCATCAAAGTCTATCTTGTTCCCACTATCTTTTTTTGGAGATGTGCTCCCTCTCAAGGAATATAGCGTGTATTGCCACTATAACCTTTTTGACTGAGGGGTTGTATAGGTAATATCCCCTTATTTCCTTGGGATATCCTATAAAGATACACTTTCTGCCTCAGGGTGCTAGTTTGTTACCTGAAGAGGCCTTAACAAATTATTCGCTACCCCACACATGTAAATTCTATAACATGGCATTGAGTCCACTCCATAACTTTTATAGAATACCATTTATCGATTTAGTTTGTACATGGTTTAGTATGTGTGCTACTTTTTGTAATGCATATCCCCAAAAGGATAATGGAAGACTCACATGACTCATCATTGATCTCACCATGTCCAATAGGGTGCGGTTCCTCCTTTCATTTACACCATTCCACTGAGGTGTATGAGGAGGAGTGAGTTGAGATAGAATCACAAACTCCCATAAGAAATCAATGAAGTCCTGATTAAGATATTCTCCTCCTCTATCTGAGGAGATTTTCTTAATCTTCTTACCAAGATGGTTCTCAAATTCATTCTTGTATTCTTTGAACTGATCATAAGAATCTGACTTATACCTCATTAAGTAGATATATCCATATATACTAAAATAATCAGTAAAAGTTATGAAGTATGAGAACCCACCCCTTCCTTCAACTGGAAATGGTCCACACACATCTGTGTGAACTAATTCTTGAAGCTCTTTAGCCCTTTCACATTTCCCACTATATGGGGCTTTGTTCATTTTTTATTGTAGACACGCATGATATACACCAAGTGGTTTTAGTTCCAAAGAATCAAAATACCCATCTTGATATAATTTTGTCAACCATTTCTCATTGACATGACCTAGCTGGTGATGCCAAAGTTGGGTGTGGTATGAGTCCTGTGAATTAACTTTGTCTTCAATTTCCATTACTTGGTTTATGTAGTCTAACACATAAAGGTTGTTATATAAATGTGCCCTACCAAAACAAATGATATCATTATAAAAGTAGCAACATCCACTTCCAAACTTGAAGATGAATCCATCAGTATCTAATTTGGATACTGAAATAATGTTTTTGGTTACAAAGGGTACATAATAACATCCTTTTAAAACCAAGACCATCCCAGTAGGCAATGTGAGATGGTAGTCTCCGATAGCTACAACAGTGAGTCTGTCTCCGTTGGCTTCTTGTAGATCCACCTCACCTTGGTCAATATTTTTGAATCTACTTGGTTCCTATATTTAGATACATATGTGAGAACCACAAGTTGTATCTAATACCCAATTTTTAGAAACAGATAGATTGCATTCGATGACAAACTCCCCTGAAGATTCCCCTTGCTTCCTTGGATGGGTGCAGTTTTTCTTCCAGTGGCCTTTCTTGCCACATGTGAAACAAAAATCATCTTGTTCCCTTGCCTCCCCTTTTATATTCCTTTTATTGGAAGGCCTTGAAAAAGCATTGGGCTTAAAGCCTTCACTTTCCCTTTATTTTTATTCACCATTAGGAAAAAGGCTTTTCACGCTTCATGTCATTGCCCACTTGGTGAATAAGGATAAGAAGATCAGACAGAGACTTCTCAATGTTGTTCATGTTGAAGATCACAACAAAGTTAGAGATGCTCTGGGGGAGTGATTCAAGAATGAGATCGGTACCCAGTTCTTTGCAGAGTTTAAACCCTAGAACCTCCAAGCGCTCAATATAGCCAATGAGCTTAACTACATGAGGCCCAGTTGGGGCACCCTCTCCAAGGTTTCTAAAGAATAAAGCCTTAGAGATCTCAAACCTTTCATGTCTTGCTCTCTCCTGGTATAGACCACAGAGGTGCTCGAGCATGCTGCAGGCATCCATGTCTTCATGAGACTTCATGAGATCACTATACATTGATGATGACATCAAACATTGAACGTCAAGTGCATCGCTCAAATTTTGATCATAGACATGTAAATCTTTATCACTCGCCCCTTTGGCAGGCGGATCAGGAAGTGAGGACTCCAAAACGTAAAACTTTCGTTCATGGTATAGGATAACCTGATGTCGCCTAAACCATTCTTGAATGTTACTACCGGTGAGGATATTGTCTTTATCCAGAATTGATCGTAGAGAAAATCTGGTTGACGTGTTTGTCATTTCGATTATACAAATTAGAAGAGTAGATTTATCAGTAATTTCTTGATTACATTTTATAAGAAATAATAAAAATTTTATTAAGTCTCCCACTATTTTATCAAGTCCCAATGGCCCTCACCATTGTACTCGAAATGTCCAGTTGCTTTGACATTCTAGTGGAAAGGATCCATATTCCCCTTCACATAACCCCAACAAGGGTTGGTCAAGCTATTTGAGGGTATTTAGGTAGGCAAGTCTTTGCCTACTGTGAGATTATAGTTCCTTGATCTGTTGAGGGGACTCCCTAATCCTAAAATCATGACTTGATTTTCCTCAACTCTTGCCTCTAATATTACAAAGTTTATCAAGGGCTACTCGTCTTGATGTAATATGGTTAATTCAACCTAAAACCTTTCATAAGGGCTTCCTTTATAAAAGTAAGTGTCCCAACAAGGGTTGGCCAAACACATAGTTTTATTGATTCTTTCACTTAATCAAGTAACGGAAGGCTTGGTATGAATTAATATGGTATTTGAGGGATTTTATTCTTTATGCGTAGTTTTTCATTATCACATGATTGTTAATATTAAGTGATTCTTGCTTAAGTGATTAACTATATTCTGATAATGTTTACGCATAGTCCGGTTTTTATTTTATCCCATCTTTGCATGCTTGTTCATTTTATTAATTATGTGATTCTGACAACACAAATAATAAATAAACCATGAAATCAAACAGAAATAAAATAAGATTCCATGATCATGATTTTATATTGGTTATCTTATCTAGCGGTTTTGATAAGCTAACCCTGACCAAGAGAAAACACCTTGAACCTGATGGTTCATGTTTTGTTGCTCCCACCTATCCACTTTTGTATCTTCCTGGGTTAGTTTCGCCTCAGCTTCAGATTTCGAACCGTCTACTTTGGCTTGGGAGATACTCCACTACATAGTGTTTACATTAAAGAAACTGTGGGCATTCAGGCCCTACATTTTATTGGAAGAAGGCTCATAGCCCAATGAATTTAAATTAAACAGATTTAAATGAAACCATACACACATACAAAGGGTCTTTGGTCTAGTTCATGATCATCTATAGCATGCAACGACATTTACGCATATTTAGAATTCAAATTCTTTTAATAGTTCTTTGATTTAAGATAAGTCATGCTCGAATTCAATTATTTATTATCTTATAATTAATAAATTCTTTATCTTAAATTCCTTTCTGAATTTCCTTGAGATTCTTCTCATCCATATTCCTTGTACAGGTCTTTGTACTTTTGGAGGAAACCTGGTGAAATTTCTGGAAAGTACACGGTGTGTAGTTTATATTTACACGGCATGTATTTATTTTCACCCTTTATCCAAAGTACACACCGGGGGATTTGGCGTGTTCTCTGTACTTTGTAAATTTTGGAGTACACAACATGTAGATAAATCATACATGGCGTGTACTTTCTTGCTACGCGGTAACCGACTTGGTGATCCCGTGTACGTGGTACGAGGCTTCTCCTTTGTACACGGTTTCACTTGGGCCAGATCGGACTACACGACGTGTTTCTCCAACATAAACATCATGTATTCCGGTTCCTACACACTGTTTAATTCTAGTTAACATGGGGTGTTAAATAATTAGGTGTAATCAATTCACATGGCGTGGTTTGGCGGACCAGTCCCGGTTTGTTGAACCTAAGTACATGGCGTGTAGTTTTTAATTACACGTCATGTCTTCCCGTGTTGTACAGAAAAAAATAGTAGCTCCTTCGGATGATTTCCTTGTTTTTATTTTAATAATAAATTAAAATTAAAAGGTCGTTTCTGTGATATGAATCGAGAAACGAAGGAGGAATAAAAGATCTCATTTATTCCGATTTATAGAATGATTTATTTCAAATTGAATCACATATAAATGCATAAATTATCAAAGAAAATTAAATAACTATAATCAAATTTGTAACCTCCCTCTGATACCATTTGAAGGTTCCGGGCACAGTAGAAGCGCGTGGGTGGATGTGCCCACTTGGCTTTTTTTCATTATCAATGATCAATCCAGGATCAATACGACGATAAATGCTAGTCTCTAGGGATCGAATCACAGAAATAGACAAAGGAAAGGACAGTCCTGGAACCACAAAGTAGGATCGTTACAGGTTTATTATAATTAATTTAATCAATTTAAATGAAATACCTTTTGGGTGTTCTTTATTCGTTGATGTTCTTGATCACCTTCAGATGTGATTCGTCGTTGGGTCGTAGAAGCCAAGTATAGACTTCCCCTAGTGAGGATCCACACGTGTACCTCGTATCTCGGGACGTCACCAAAGGAGTCTATGGGTGATAGCATGTAGAAAACTTTTCTTGCATTATCCACCTTAGATCATCTTGATCCGATGGAAGACGATCTCTCTCGGTCTTGAGAGCGTTCTTGGAGGAAGAGGTTCTTTCAGCCTTCAAAGAATTCTCCAGAGTTGTTGTGCACAATGATTCTCTTGTGTGTATGAAAAGAGTTGGGGTTTTGAGGATATTTATAATCAGGTTTGAGGTTGTAGAGTTATGAAAATAAATAAATGTGTTACACATTTTATTTATTTCATTGACTCTTATTTAAAACCCCCATGTCGAATAATTAATTCCTTGACATGCATCCACACTGATTATAATAAATATCATTTAAAATAATATTATATCCTCAAAATCCCGACTGGAAAACTACACAGTGTGTATTACTAAATACATAGCGTGTACTTGTATTTTCATTGAAAACTACACGGTGTGTATATTGAATGTACACGATGTTCTTGTTTTCATTTATACATTTCCCTTCCATAATGAAAACTACATGGCATGTAATTATTAATACATGACGTGTACTTGTTTTCCATGAAAAACTATACGGTGTGTAATCTTTAATAGACGACGTGTATATCTTGTTTTTAATTTCCTTCTTCCTCCATTAAAATGATTTATTCTTCCTTTAGTAATTATTAAACCACATACGGGAATAATCTTTATTCTACTTGAGATACTTGAATACACTTTGTGTGTGACCCTCTAGGCCTCTTTCTCGTTGGAATTAGGCGGGCTTGCCTAAAGTCCAAGATTACTATCTAGCAATGGGTCAAGTCACCCAAGAGAAAGAAGTTAATGCCACATTGACGTATCACCTCATATGAATGCTTACTGTGTAATTTAATCCCTTTGTCTCGATATCTCATCAAGCAGGTTTTATGGCAGTGTCATAAACTTATATGCTTGACCCGTCATTCTTTGACTTCCTGAAATAAACTTTTCATTTATACCATGTCCATGGAATTTAATGTGACAGTTCTATTTCAATCATAGGGCTGAGATATAAACTTCTATAAATGGAAGGGACAAATCCTTCCTCGACTTATCCATTAACAACATGTCACTCGTGATGCACCCAACATACCATACTTCCCGCCAACTGTCTGCGTGATGGTATTCGTCAGTAAATCTAAGTGTGCAAGTCATGGAACGAGTTAATGATAATCTTCCAGTCTAAGGACCATTACACATGCTCATAGATAGCAATGTCTGATGACACCAAGACATGCAGAATTGCTACTAGTGGGTCTGTTCTTATAATCTTCCATATTGGAGATTACCAAGTGCGAACTCCATGAGAGAGAGTCTTGTCTTCTTACGAGTACTCGCACATGATGGTCTGTATACTATGTGTCCTATCATAGTATGTCATCCAACCTTAGAACTTTATTTAATAATATTGTTATATAATTGAAAGGTTCTCATCATAGTGGGGATCTTCCATGACCTTATCAATGAAACAAATATTCCAGGACATTATTATATTATAGTCATATAGAACAATGAACAATATATAATAAGTGAACATTCATGTAATCAAAGTACAAAATAGTTGGTTCTTAGGACACCAACCCTTACAGAAAGTAATGAAAAGAATGATTCTGAGGTTACTTTATATGAGTGAAAAAGATATAGAAATATTCAACCTGACTGTCCCAATTTGAAATTAAAATAGAGGAATGATATACATTATGATAGGGCTCAAAATAAATTTTATAAGTCATATGGTAAGAAATTTCTTAAAGTTACCAACACATGGAGTGCTAGTAGAGGTGAGCCTTTAGACAATTCTTTAGATAATGAATGTCCAGATCAAAGAAATATTGGTCCTCTTTCTAGAGTACCTATAAAAAATCAATGTTTTATGGTTAAGGTACAAATAGTCAATTCCTTAAATAATATTTCATTAAATGAAAATTATCTTAATGAGAAGAATTCCATATCTTCAGATGAATCATCCTCCTCATTTAGTGATGATAAAACATTACCTTCTTATGAATACATTTATCTGTTTTTAACACTGTTAGAAAATTAAAATTGTACAGTTTATAAAAAACATGATAAGGATAATGAAAAAATTGCAAAAGATGATTAAAGAATTGATATTTTATTAAATAAAATATTGTCTTTATCAAAATATTATGATAAATCCTATTTTAAAAAAGAATCTATTTATAAATATTTATAAAAAGTAATTTCTAAAAATAATAGTGTACAAACTAGTTTTCAAAAACTCAATTCAAAAACTATTGATAATAAGGGAAAGGAATTAGTTATAAACTAAAATCTGAATTTGTTTCTCTAAACAAACTTTTATCAAACTTTAACATATGTAAATAAAATTTTGATAAAATTTATAGAAAACTAAATCTGTATAAATATAGTACTGGAGTGGGATATACGTATAAAAACTATTTATTAGTAACACATACTTTATTATGAAAAATGACCCCTTTTGCACAAAATTTCAAAGTGGAAAACACTGGAAAAAGAATTGTTCCCTCAATAAAATTCAATTATTAATTTTCTACGAAGACTATTTTTTAAAACAAATGTGAATTCTAAAACTTTTAATTTCTGACATTTCTGGAACCAAGAAGGTTTTGGTTTAGAAAGTTTAATTGTTTCGATTTCTGGAAATCAAAGGTACTTAAAACAATAAGAATACAAGGTACATAGATAATGGGTATTCTGTACATATGAATAGACCCAAATACTTTGAAAATATTATAAATATGAAAGGTGTAATGATTACCTTCAGAGATAATTCTCAAGGAGAGATTATTGGTATAGGTAATATTGTTCTTCTTTATAAAGCTCGAATTTCAAATGTTTTATTTGTTAAAGGTCTTAAGAACAACCTTATAAGTATAAGTCAATTATGTGATTAAGGTTACCTTTTTAATTTTAGGAATGATAAATATAAAGTACCCAACTCCAAGGATAAATTCATTATTTTTTCCCATTCGCATAAGAATGTATACACACTAAACTTAGAAGACCTTAGGATACAATACTTACCTTGCCTTAGTTTAATGGAAGATCAATCTTGGTTATGGAATAGAAGGTTAAGACACTATAACCTTAGGAACCTATGTAAATTGACTAAGAAAAGAATTTTTAAAGATTTACCTGATATTAGATTTTATTCTTCAAAAGTATGTGACCCTTATCAATATGATAAGAAAAATAAGTAAAGATTTAAATATATAAGTAAAGTCTCAACTACTAATGATTTACAGTTAGTGAACATAGATTTATTCAGCCCTATATGAACTAGAAGTATTTGGGAAAAGTACTATGTATTTGTTTTAGTTGATGATTACAGTAGATATACATGGGTTTAGTTTCTATCAATGAAATCTGAAGACTTTTTTTTTATTTCAAAACTTTTACATACAAAGTTAAAAATGGGAAAAACACTCCTTTGATAACTATTATTAGTGATCATGGTGGAGAATTTGTAAATTCATATTTTGAAACTTTTTGAATTAAGAAATGAATTACACAAAACTTCTCAACTCCTATAACTCATCATAAAAATGGTGTTTTGGAAAGAATAAATCATATTATTCAATAAATAACAAGAACCATATTCAGCAAATACTCAATTGGTAAATTTTTTTGGTCTAAAGTTGTTAGTGATGATTATTATTATATAAATTGAGTTTTAATTCATCCTTTCATTAATAAAACTCATTATGAGTTATGGATAGGCTGAAAACCTAAATTTTCTTACTTTAGATTATTTGGATGCAAAGTATTCATATTGAATACAAAATATAACTTACAAAAATTCAAAACCAAATCTGATGAAGGTATATTTTTAGGTTATTACACTACTTCTAAGGCATATTAAACAAAATTTCTTATACAATTGAAGAAATAACACATGTTAAAATTAATGAAACCAACCCTTTTGTTTATAAAAAAACCCAACAAACATCCTTAGATTTATTTTCCAAAACTAATTCTAAATCTCTATTGGAATATTCTTTCAATAAAGAAAATACTCAAGAAATAGTTTCTGATGTATTTACTCAAGAATATCTTATATCATACATTGATGAACTCATTTTTCAAAACCCAAGTCTATTTTTTCTTTGGAATCATCCTAATTATAGTATCATTGGGGATTCGGATTAACCAATTAGGGCTATAAGTTCCTTGAGAAATAATGTTGAATTTCATTCTTTTGTTTCTTAATTAAAACCTAAACAACACGATGAGGCTTTAGGTGATGAAGATTTGATTAAGGCTATGAAAGATGATCTAAGTGAATTCAAAAGGAATAAAGTTTGGACCATGGATGAATGACCTAAAGAAACTTATGTAATTAAATAAAAACGTGTTTACAGAAATAAATGCGATGAAAATGGAATAATCATTTAAAATAAAGAAAAACTTGTTTCTAGTGGTTAAAATCAACAACAGGGAATAGATTGTGAATAAACCTATACCTTGGTAGCTAGACTTGAATCTATTTGTTTTCTGTTATCCTTTGTAGCATTATTCTATTTCAAAAAATTTCAAAGGGATGTGAAGTGTGCTTTCCATAATAGACATGTATGTGAGGATTTTTTTGAAAAATACCTAGTTTTTAATATACAAAACATCATGGATATATTTAAAAACCCACCCATGATTTATATGGCCTTAAAAAATCCCTAAGAGATTGTTATAATAGATTAATAAGTTTTTTGTTACAAAACAATTATGGTAAGGGAACCATATATCCAACCCTTTTCTAAATAAGGTAAATAAAAACATTATGATTATTCAAATATATATTTATGAAATTATATTTAGATAAAATCAATAGTATTTAATTGTTTCCTTTGTGAATATTCTGAAATCTCAGTTTGATATGAGTATAATGGGTGGGTTAACATTTTTTCTTGGTTTTAAAATTTATTAAAAACGAGAAGGTACTTATATATCCCAACATAATTATATAAAATATCTTCTTAAAAAGGTTGGATTAAAAATACTATAAGTATTAGTACTCCAATCAGTACCTCAAAGACACTTGGTACTATTGAAGTTGGGTAATAGGTTGATCAAACAATTTTTAGAGATATGATAAGAAGTTTTCTATACTTAACTCCCAGTCATCCAGAATTATTGTTTTTTTGTATGATTATGTACAAGGTATCAATATAATCCAAAGGAATCCTATTTAAAATAAGTTAAATGTTTTTTTATCTAAATGGGAACTATGGATTTATGAATTTTTTATTCTTCAAAAAGTTATTTTCATTTATTTTTCAAATGATGGATTTGGTGGTTGTAGAATGAATAGTAAAATCACATCCAGAACATAATATTTCATAAAAGATTCATTTGTTTCATGGTATTATAAAAATAAGCACTCAGTATCACTTTACACAATTGAATCCAATTATGAGGCAGCTTGAAGTTGTTGTGCTCAAGTATGGTGGATGTAACAGACACTCGTTGATTCTGGACGGAGTTTTACTAAAACTCAAATTCTATTTGATAGAAATAGTGTCATTACCGTAAGTAAAAACCCTAAACATCACTCTCATGAAAAACAAATAAATATTAGGAGTCAATTTATTAGGGATCACACACTTAATGGAGATATAATTTTACAATTCATCAGAACACAAGAACAACTTGATGATATTTTTACAGAACCATTACCTTCCAATAGATTTAAATAAATTAAACCGAATCTATGAATGATTAATGTAAAGTAGTCATTAATATATATTTCTTATTTACCCATATACTTACATTAAGTTACTCTTTTTCAAAGGGGGGGGGGGTAAATATGATTTCTATTTTTTAAAAAAATTTTAAACACTAGTTTTCCAAAAAATAATTGGTTAAAAAATTTAATTTTTCTAAAAACTCTATCACATTGAGTTTTTTTTTTCACAAGGAATATATAAACTTTTCCAGACTCAACTATACTTTTAAATCATATTTTGAAAATTCATCATTTTAAAGTATTCAATTTTATCATATTTAAGCTTTCATTTTCAATTTTATCATATTCAAGTTTTTATTAAATTTTTTTATCATATTTGAGTTTTTATTTTCAATTTTATCATATTATATTTTTCTTTTAAAATTTTATAGTTTTTGAGTTTTCATTTCCAATTTTATCATATTCTATTTTTCATTTAAATTTTTATCATATTCAAGTTTTCATTTAAAATTTTATCGTATTTGAGTTTTCATTTAAAATTTTATCACATTTGATTTTTCATTTAAATTTTTATAATATTTGAGTTTTCATTCAATTTTATTGCATTTGAGTTTTAAAATTTTATCATATTCAAGTATTCATTTCATTTATTATATTTCAGTTTTCATTCAAAACTATCACATTCATTTTTTATTTCATAATCTATTTTAAAATAGAGAATAACAAATTATAATAAAGATGATCACCCAAAAATGTATTCATATTTATTTTTATACTTTAACTCTATTCCATTATGATTAGGTTTATCTTTTCTTTTATATTTTTATTTATAGGTTTTTTAAAAGTTTTTTTCTTTATTTTCATATTTTCCTAATATGATAATAATATTTTATAAACAATCACGAGTTAAAAATCATTAATAATATTTCATTGGATATTGTTTCAACCGTCAGATCATATATATCAAATATCAGCCATTAGAACTTTTGGGAAGATCAACCATCACTTGAAAACGTCTATATAAAGGGGACCTCCCCCATGTATCCCACATAAGTTGTTTCATGTTTTATACCTAAAAGTGTGGATAAATTTAAGACTCCCAATCATATTTGTTCTTCAAGTTTGAATCTTCAATTTCAAGACCTAAGACAATAGCACCCATGAAAGATTACCAAAAATGGTTTGTTTTATGAGAAAGGTTAGTAGAAATATATTTTTATAAAAATTATGATTCAACTCTAAGAAGAGTAATATATTTAAAAGGATAATCATTATGTATTGAACAATCCAATCCCGATTATGATTTATTTTATTTGGAATCAGTTAGAGATTTTTATGATTCTATAAATTTCATTAAAGAAGTTTGAAAATAGATATTTTCTTTATGAATCTATGAGAAGTGTTACAAGAGGATACATAGGGAAGATAATTGTTTCGTAGGTATTTCATATAAAGAATATGATTTTTGTCCTTCTCATAAACTACCTAATTCAAAGGATATGTTTATCATAAAAATAGATGAAGAATATTTTTTTAAGAATATATCTGATGATGAACCAAAGAAGGTCATAAATCTCATTAAAAACCATATAGTTTTATCCCTTTCAATGCAAGGGTGTATAATTCAAAGAAAATGAGACATTGATTCATTGAAAGTATCTGATACCCTTATTTTGGATTATCTATTAAACATGAGGAAAATAAATTTGAAAGGTTTTATTCTTTTGAAAATCAAGAATATCAAATAAATATTAACCAAGACTCATATTTTAATGCATCGATCATTGATTAGTAAGATGATTGAATCAAGTTTGAAACAATTCAACATTGTAATCATGTTCGAGATCCTTAGAAAAAATATTGTGCCTATAGGTGATGACACATTAAAAAGAATGATGCTTGTTTTTTATTCCAAATCAAATATGTTTGTTAAGAATACTAAGGTTTCTACATCAGAAGTTGAAAATTATTCTAAATAAAAGAAATATGAGAATATTGTAAAGAAGATAAAGGCCAAATCCTTTTTTTCAAAGTAAAAGAATCAAAAGAAAGTCTCTGATAATGTTTCCATAGAATGGATGAGGAATGAAGTTGAAAGAAAACAAGGAGATCCTTAATTTTTACTAAATATTTTTGAAGCCTTATCAATTAATATAAATGGTGATGAAGTTCTAGAGAAACATTTAATGTAAAATAAACAAAATAGGATACTATCAAAAGACCAATTTTGTGATAGATTTATGAAATGAGTATAGGTTGTTTCTTTAAATATTGTTTTACGAAATCTGGATACCAGTTTTTCATTTCAAGAAATATATATCGTCTATGTTAATGTTCCCTATATCAGAGAAGAGGGGAATATAGTTATGGTAGATTAATAACAAGTTCTAGTTAGGAAATGTGATGTGGATCAGAGTCATTAATTCAATAACTCTTTCAAAAATTAAAGGAAGATAATGTTGTAGAAATAGATGTTCTATAAAAGGTTGATAATTTTGAAAAGAATCAGGAAGAGAATAATTTTTTTTTGAGAAATAAGATATTATTTATGTTAAGATTTCCTTTAGGACTTCATAGTCTTCCTCAAAATAATTATATTTCTTGTGAAATTTGAAGAAGAAATATATCAGTTAAGAAGAAAAACATCCCAATTATTTCAAGAAGCACAATCTTCATGTATTAATGATGAAAAAGAATGAAACAGAAAAGAAAAAAGTTGTAAAAGGATTATTATTGATGAAATTGAAATATCTGATGAAAAGAAGGATGATAAAAGAATTGAAAATTCAGTTAAAAGTAAATATAAAGGGAAAATAACTCAAGAAGAAATTGTAACCAACCACATCATACCTCTCAAAAACAACTAATCAGATTTAGAATCACCCAATACGATCATACCTCCGAGAATCAACTATATATTTCATATGTTGAATAGATTTAAGAAAAAATTCCTTTCTTTCCCATATTGGAAACAAATATTTATTTGATTACTGAGAATCAACATTAAAAAATCATTTTTAGTGAAAGCCTAAATAGATAGATTGATACATTTGGATGCTAATTTAAAAAATCCTTAAAAAACGTTTTGACACTCACATACAATAAGAAGGTCAAATTTTCTCATGGTGTTTATAATTATATCAAAATCCATGATGATAATTTTCAAAATTGTAAAAAATATATTAATGAAACTAATGGTGCATTCAATTGTTTTTATAAAGACATGGCCACTAGAGTAAAATTCCTAAATCAATTTAGAAATTCAACTAAAAATAGACTCATAATATCACAGATTTACATGGGAGGTTAAAATTTATGCTTCATGAGATTTCAAGGTTCAATCACTATAAAGATGAAATTGTTTATTTAAAGAATCAGAATGATGTCTTCTCAGAAATAATTAAAGCTATAGAATACAAGAATAAGCTACAATATGAAATGATCGAGGTGCAAGATTAAAAGATTATAATTCAAGAAGAAATGATACTTGATCTGGAAAAGAAAAATAATATCAAGAAGAGTTTATTCCAAAGATTAAAGAGGATAGAAAATATTTCAATAATTTGAAGGCAATAGTCATATTATTGATTCCAATGAAAGATTAATTCCTTAAAATCTTATTTTAATTTAATTAATTAGACTTTCATTGAAATAATTTCACATATAATTAATTTTTTTTAATATATTCAAATTTTTAATTGGTTATATTTTCTTTTATATGATCAAGTGATTTGTTATTGTGTTTCATATAGTTGTTTCTCTAACCTATTTTATGTATTTTTAAACTATTCCCCATTATTTTATGTAAATAAAAAAGGGGGGAAATTTATACAAAGAGGGATAATTTTATTGAAAGGGGGATATTTTTAAGTAAGGGGGACAAATAATTCTAAAAAAGAGAATGCGAACCTTAGGGGAATTTCTTATCCTAATGGGGAGTTATTCATATTCTCCACTGTATTCAGACGAGTTATAAACATTGGGGAAGAAAAGTATTAATATTTAATTCCTAATACTATGTTCTTCAAAATAATAATGGATACAATTTTGTCAAAGTTATTTTCTATTTATCTTTTGTGGTTTGTAATTTTAAAAAAGGGGGAAATTATTGAGTTAAAAATATCTTTTGACTTTTCCATTAATTTTGTTTTGGAAATCACAAACTCTTTATTAAATACTTAATTACTAACTCTTTCATGTCGAAAGTATTTTATAATGTTTTTATAATAAAATATAATATTTTCATATTCCTTGGAATAGTATTTAAATAGTTACAAAAAACTACTTTTTCATTATGCTTATCGCAATGATATTGGATACGGTAAGTTTATCTTAATGATATAGGGTATGATAATAATCATACTCAGATTAAGTATACTCAGCTTTATCATAATCAGATTTATCTTACATAGATTTATCTTAATCAACATTATCATATGAAATATGATATCTCATGTATGTATTTCATACTGAAAAAATATTATTATTCATATTGATAAAGGTTTTGATTAAAATCATAATTAGGCTCCAATAATTTATCATAATGACTTTCTCATACTCAGAAAATATTATCTCTAATATATGAAATGTATTTTACACTAAAAATGGTGTATATCAAAACGACTTCAAAAATTATGTTATAATATGACAGTTGAAGTGACAGGTGTCCAAGTCATAATTAAAAACTCAGAGAAATATGATTTTTGGAGGATGAAGATGACTATTAGAAGTGTTCCTATAAATACCTATTCATTTGAAGAATTTTTCATGAAGTTCATATCATTTCATTTGAAAAAATTCTTAGTGTGGAAATCTATAAAGATTACAATAGCGAACTACTTGTTCCATGTACTTGTAATCGTTTTGAGTTTTTTTTATAATTTCTTTGTTTATTCGATTGTGTGAATATGATCAAGAGATTTTGAGGTAAGGAAGATAGAGATACCAGTCCTCATATTGATTGAGGGATCATGGGGATAGTGAGATAAACTAATCATCATATTGAGGGAGCATGGGGATAGTGTGACAAAAGTCAATCATCGTATCGAGGGCTCATAGGGATAGTGTGACAGACTAATCATTGTATCGATGGAGTTCTCTGGTGAGGAAAAACATAATATATTATAAGTATAAAATAAGAGACCTTTATCCTATGTTATTAGATACCCTACTCTTTAGGTTAAAATAATTTTATTCATTTGTATTACTTTTGTATTACAAATATTTTATTTCTTATGAAATTATAATTGTAATTTTAAATTTTATATTCATCTTTCTATTTGTTTCTTATTTATCATAATAGATTTGATTATGAAACAATTGTTTTAATATTTATTTCTTTGTGAATACAGTTTACTTTGATTATGATTCTATATGATTTAAGATAGGATTTATGCTTTTTAATAATATGAATTATCATAACTGTTGTGATTATGATTCCTCTTATGTTTACTTTGATTAATTCTTTTTATACTCTGAATACAATTAGAAACTGAATACGTTACCACTACTTATTGAATACAATTTTATACACTATTTTGATGGAATAAATATAACATTATGACCTATGAAATATATATCAAAATCTACTTGATTACAATACTTTTTTTATCAGACCCATGGGCCAAGTCCGATTATAATTTAAATACCAAATATGTTTTGTGAATATGATTTTTTTAACCACGTTAAAAAATGTTCCATTTATGATTAATAACTAATGTCTTCAAAACATTCAATTCATCCCTATTTTATTTAAACTTATTCATATACATTAAAATAAAACAATTGGTATCAGATCCAATTATCTATTATACTGATACTTACATGATCTACTTATAACATTTCAACACCCGTTAATTAATAAATTCTTACCAAAATAAACATTTCTAAGTATTGACTATTTTATTTTTATTAGAATATTGGTTTGGTAGTTAAAATACATAAATGTTTATCATTGTTATATTATATCTATAATTTTAATCATGGAATAAATATCATATATATTCATTATATATATATATATATATTTAAATTCATCCATAAAATTTATAGATAAAAAATTAATTACACTGTTCATGGAGACGGTACGGAGTACGTACACATGAACATTGTTTTAACTTTTTGACAGATAAAAAGAAATAAATATAAAAAAATAAATTTAAAATAATAATAATTATATCATATATATCATATATATTTATTAAATCAGTCTGAATTATAATTCATCTAATTTAGAATTGAAAAACGAATCTCATCACTTCATAAAGGTGGTAATACATATATACACACGAGCGATATTATTGTATTCCAATGGATAGGAAGAAAAGATAGAAAATATGATATTATAATTATATAATAATAACTGCTTCATAAATATGATATATAAACTTTAAACCCATTATAATAATCATACATGAATTATTTTGATGGAAAATAAATTGTATTATTACTTGGATGTGGTAGTCCACACATACACAGGAGCGACACTTTTATTAACCATTTGTTGGAAAATGGGTTAGGGGGATAATGGTAGTTCTACTATCATAATAACATTTCAGTATGTATATTATATTGAATCAAATATTTTACGATTAATACCACATATTTAAAGGAGGTAGAATAAAAAATTAATTCAAAGATGTAGGGTAAGACGATTACCTATTCGTCAGTAGGCCATCTTTATATCCCTTTTTAAGTAGCCTTATATTGGTATTTTAAGATGAAAAAAACATCTAATTTTTTTATATTGAATTTTAGATGATAGTAATATAGGTATTGGTTAAGATATACGGATTATGTAGGTGTAAGGAAAATATAGAAGATGTTACCTTTTATAATGGAGGGAAATGACACAATTAGAATTAGTCAAAATATTTGAATATAATTGTTTATTATCAGGTACAATTCTTCCAAATAGACATGAATTCTAATAAAAGAGGATATGTATGAAATATAATTAGTAAATTAAATTTAAAAAGCGGTTTTTTTCCATTTTAATCCTTATTTTTTTTGTTTAACGCCTTCATTAATTGATTTTAACCTTGACTATAGTAATTGATTTTTTTAATCTTAAAGGGTTATAATTTTAATTACAAGATTCAATTGGATCATAAAATGGACAAGATAAGATATTTTAGACCAATTATAACCATACATTTCATATGTCATATTTTTATGTTTTTAAAATAATTTAATAAAATTTTATATTTCATAAACTGTCATTAATGTCATTTTCATACAATTCATTTACTTTGACTTTGGTGTCATCAATATAGTTATAAAATTTGAATATAAAACTTTCAAACATACGTAAAATGTTATATTTATCTGAAAAATTATTTTAACACTATAATTCACATAAATATATTGCTTTTAATATTTAATATCATTTATATTATTTTTCTATTAACTGAATTGATTTCTTATTTTCATTTCATAAGCATTTAAAGTATTTACTCAATCAATAAAAATAATAAATAAATTACCACGATAAAAAATAATTCTCATTTTAAATAAAACTTTAAAACAAAAATTTTCCTCTTTTTATATTTATGTAAAGAAATTTGTGATATGAAAGTCTAGAGAGTGACATTTTGGAATTTTCTTTAATTAAAATAATATTAATGTCATTATCAAGGGAAAATGGAACAAAATTTCCATATATTCAAATTTTGGATGGGTATGGTCGAATTTATCCAATTAAATGAAATTATTTCCAGTGATTTTATAGTAAAACAAAACTTTTAAACAAAATGCGATATTATTTTTAATATAAATATCCATTAAATAAAAACCAAAGATCTAAAAGACTAGTGTCTTTGTAAGAATAGGTAAACATATAGAAAACATGAAACTAAAATAAAACTTCTTTATTTTAATCACCATAATGATATACCAACTCCCTTAGAGATCCTAAAACTGTATAGGATAACCTAGGGAATACATAGACAAAAGGGGTGTGAAGAGAAACCTAGTAAGGGAATAAACATGGAAATATATCATAACATATGTGTCAAAAGGCATAACATGATAACATTAAATACATGGATCATGAATAATAATATGGAGAAATAGGATATAGAACATAGAATCATAATATCATATAAACATAAGAATGTGGAAACAATATAAAACATGACATATGCATAATTCGAGGTCATCCTACAAAACCACATCACTTAGAGGATAGAGTCCCACCATTGATTTGGTTCACTCCCTAAATACATATATATCACTTCATGATACTAAAAAATTAACCAAAGAATTGGACCACTATATTTGTATACCCATCATAATATGTATATTCTTATGTGTACCGTATAAATAAATTAAACATAATGCATAAACATAAGGATTTCCCATTGGATTGAAATGGGTTTCATCATCTTGTCATAAGGCATAACACAAGGGAGTACCATAATGGTTTCCATGAGAGAAAGGATTAAATCATTATTTAAAATTAATAATGTAAAAATAATCACATATTATTATAAATGATGTCAAACTAAAGTGAATATGTTAAAAATAATGGTTAAGAAGATTTTGAAATGTGACACTTAAGAGGTGTTTTATGGAAAAGAGTAACAAGTATTTAAAGATGGAAAGAGAATAATAATTCCCAAAAAACATGAAGTGAAATAAAATGGTTTTATTTATAAAAATTATTTTTTATGAAACTATGGATGTTTTGAAATATTTCATTGATTTTTTAATTTAAAAGTGGTAAAGGAAACAAAGAATTTTATTTCAATAAAATTTTCGATAGGAATTGAGATATGAACCATTAAAAAATTTATATCCCCATCAAATATGGATTAAATAAATTTAGTACACATGTGCAGGACACATATAAAAAATATTATAGAAGTATATAAGAATAAAGAATAGATAAATTTAGGTAAATAGAGATCAATCATAACTTAAACAAAATAGCAAGGTTCAGAGAGATCCCATACCTTATATTTGAGAATCATTCTTCACATGACCTTAGTATACTGAATAACCAAATTATATTACTTAATTAATAAATTAATAACCTTTTCTATTTATATTTTAATTACTATAATTTTATTATGCTCATTTATTTCCATTTCTATGAGATATAATATTCAATTTCATTTTTACGGCGGATTTGTTTCATGGTTCCAGGGTCGATTCATTTGTGGATAATTATTGATGTTTTTTAGAAATGAGAATATAAATATTGAATTTAAATGTAATGGTATTCATATAATTTGGGAAATTATAATTTTACCAAATACCTATATTTTTTTTATATAGGGATTATTCGTTTAGTAAAAATGATAGCATTTCATAGTTAGCTTATTTAAGAGGTTTTAATGACCATCACAAACTGGTTTCGTTTTATTTAATATTATGGCCATATATTAATTTAGAAATGTGAAAATTATATAATATATAGAATTAGTTTATTTTAAACCATTATATGTGAATTTTAACCATCCATGAAGGTGGTATTGGAAAACAATAACTAACTATCCATGAAGGTGGTGAACATAAATGATATGGACAAAAACTTCATTTTTTAGAATAAGAGGGGTTGATAAAGTGGTGGATGATATTTTTGGTCCGAGTATGACACTCAAGAGGGGGTTAATTGAGTTCCTATGAAAATTTATTTGAAAAATTTTAATTAAAATATTCACCTAATTAACAGTAAAACATGCCAATTAATCAAGGTAATAAAATTTTAATAATTTGACTATTCAAATAGGTTCTCTGAAGATTGATTATTTATCAGTTATAACAATATAGAATATTAACACAATTTTTGAAACTAATCTAATAAGGGGAAAAAATTATAACTGCTATCCAAGACTAACAATTAAAGTAAAATTTAGTTTTCTGGAAAATGAATTGAAATAGAGAAAAAATAAATTGAAAGACACATCAGATAAAACAAGTGGTTCCATCTCAAGACAAGACCTAATACAATTCACTTAGTTATTTACTTCAACCAAGAAGTTTATATTAATAAACTTTATCCACACCCTAGATTGGGGTTAAAAAAAATACACATAACTATCTAAGTCACAAGGCCTCTTCAACTATTCTACATGGGAAAACAAACAAACAGGTCACATAAGACCTCTTCCATAGTTATACATGGGTGAAGTAAAGTGTAGAATGATATTTGAGTGAGGATATCTTGTATCCTCTAGTTTAATGTAGGAAACAATGTGTGTTTTAATATAGATACAAAACAATGCTCTAAAAGTAATAAAAATAGTACACAATAGAGCAAAGATGATGATAAAGGGTTAGAAATTCTCGAAGTATTATTCTACGCATCTCTAGACTTGTAGGATATAGTATATGTGATTTTAAATCCCTCTTGTGAAAATAGAGTATCATGAGTCTTGTTCTCTAGTTTCCAGTTGGACGAGATGTGCTTTGTAGCTCTTGTTCTTCTTAGAGATTTTGGTGGGAGGTTGTGATCTATAGAAGTTCAGCCACCAATAATTGATATTTCTTCATGTATTCATCTGTGTATGGATATTATCTTTTCTTGAATGCGATCGAGAGCTTGAATCATGACTCTTCTACTTCCCCAAGTACCATAATTTTCTTTTTTATATCGAGTGCATGTGTTGGAGCTGACAAGAAGAACAATATCTACACCTCGTACCTCGTACTATCTTCTTATAGGACTACAAAAGAACATTGGATATATCAGGGTCATTAAATGACTCAAATATGACAGTTAGAAATAAGTTTTAAATTAATTTTAAAAAATAAAAAAATCGTTATATATGGAATAATGTCACAATTTGTCTTGAAATAGTGACATTCGAATTTGAGATTTGAGATAGTCATGGTGAGACAGTTAAAATGACATATTTGTATTGAGATCTGTAATTGGTGGCACAAATGTTGTGTCAGGATCACGGTGTCTCAGGTAACAATGTCTAGTCCTTTGTCAAAACTCTGAATGATGTATTTTTACGATGTCTAGGAAACATTAGTAAGGAACCGATGTCACAAGATTTATGAATTATAGAACTCTTTATAGAGTCAGAGTCACGATGTTTGGGTTATAGTGTCTAAGTCACAGTGTTAGGGTTATAATGTTAGGGACTTTTCCAAAATCCGGAACCGATGGAAGACATACGGTTTCTCAGACTTAGCCAAATATCTTTAAACTGTCTTAAAAAGTAATATTCAAATAATGGATTAGAAATAATCATTAGTATAATAAAACATAATAGAACAAGATCAAACATACTTTATAGGATTCAAACATGATTTGGGAGATTCTGGATCAGGATATTATGAGAGCTGAGACAATGAGTTGTGGGAATTAAAACATAAGGAAACTAACAATCTTCAAACACTATTTATAATAGGTTAAACATTATTAACATTATTTTTGAGCTTTAAAACAAGATTAAACACAAGGAGTCCAATAATATTCCCCTTTTTTATGATAAAAAATCATGGCATTTATAATCCATATATTTTAATAATGGGAAGATATTGAGCATATAGATGTTAAGTTGTATAAGAGTTGTTCTTCTCCCATGAAAAATTATGTTTTCATAAATTCCTTTTCTTAGTTCTCCCTCATTTGGGTTTATCAAAAAAATAAAAAGAAAAAGAATATAAACATGGAATGAAGGTAAGTAATAAATAAACAGTAATAGTGCACATTGCATTGGATAGAAAGATAGAATGCATTATAAGAAGAAAGAAAAATACAAGACATCCCTATCAAAAATATATCCTTCACTTCTCTTCAGCACTAGTAGTCCTTGATTTTCTCTTGGAAGAGAGATTCACAGGAGACAATTCAGAGGTCGAAGAAGGGATAAGTACAATTGAGAGATAAGGAAGAGTCACTCCTTTAAAAAACAAACGGTGCTAGAGTTGGTTTGTTTGAAGACCGAGGAAAGGGTTTCTCAATAATAACATGTCTGATCTGGCTCATGTCCTGATATATAGACATGGTAGTAGGAGAAGAGGTAGTCGAATAGTAAGGGGTTGAACCAAGCTGCAAAGTGGCAGCTGCAGGTGCCACAATGGTAGTACATTTCACATATAGATAGGGATTCAACAACTTAATGAAATCAGTGATGATCTCACATCTATACTGCATTTCCTTTTCAAAATCATCTTTGTTCTCAAGGAAATTGTCCAATAGAGAAGTAAAATCTTTCATCTCTTGAACTTGAGTCTTTAAGGCTTGAGTGAAATGATGAAGTTTCAAATTCGCTTCAAGGTACTTGAAGTGATTGGTCACACCATTCTTATAATAAATTCTGTTTAAGTAGAAGTTTAATTTTATAGAAATTTCATCCTAAGAATCATTGGGAATTTTTTAATGAAATTTCACTAAATCAAGAACTCAGTCACTATTATTGATGACAATAGGGAATCCCTACTTATCAATACCAATTAATACTAACTAAATCTCTTCATTAACAATAATTTTTATCAGGCAACTATCTATATATTAATATCGTTTTCTAGAGGCATTTGAAGATGTAACAGCTGAAGTGAGAGACTTAAGTTGATTTAGATCTTTCTGTAAACATCCCTTATATTAACCAGTGAGATTGTTAAGTCCAACAATAAGCTCACTCATCTCATTGACTGTCTTGATATTTCTCTCATCCACTTTATCATATATTAAAGTCAAATTTGGTTGAATTTGAGATATAACTTTCTATGGGATTTTATCACCAACATTATCAACATGATGAGCTATAGGAGCTTTTCTAGTTTGCAACACATTCTGCATATCATAAACCATAGATCTAGGATACTTCACCTCATCACACAACTATTTGTTCTCAATTATGACTTCTAGAATTTCATGAATCATTTTCAGTTGAATCTACCATAAAATTTTCTATAATAGAAAGGAAACATATATTTCGCTAAGATTAGTCACTAGGGAAGGTTATGACTTCATGATCTTTTGAAATACATATATCATGGTATATCCAAAAGTTTTTAGTTCACTGTGACTCACAGAATCATAAGATTCTTATGTAGGTTCAGGAACAAGAGATGAAGCAGGTTTAGGTTCTATAGTAGAGGTTACTTCTAGAGAATAAATTTTTTTCAATTGTAACACAGTGGAAAGATATATACCTTTACCTGAGGCCAATTGTGTATTTTACAAATAGCTAGGAAACTTATACGAGGTATCCACAGTGCTTTGGTCAACAGGACTTGGAACTTGAACACTTTCTAAACTACGGTGCTGCTCCCCCTAAATAGTTGAATCTCTTTTGGGACTAAGAGATTCAGTATCTTGACCCATTTCCAAATTTTCATCTCTATAAGGCTCACCCATCTATTTTATAGCTATCTGAAAATAATGTTCTATACTTTCCTCAAAAGATAATTTAATTTTAGGTTTATCTAGAATCCTCTTCCTCAACAGAAGGTTCTTCTTCTAAAGCTGCCTCTTTTTCAACAACAAGCTCTAATAAATTTTCCTTAGGAACAACTAGTTCTTCTACACCAGCAGTTGCTCCTTTTTTAGAAACATATTTTCTAGAAAATATCTCTTTAGAAATTACTTTTTGTGGAACAGATGGGCCAATGTATTCCTTATCTAAGACAGTTCCTTCCTAATGTGCATCTACTGTATCTTATACTTCTTCATCATAATATTTAGAAAATTCTTCTAGTTCCAAATCTGGGTAATATTTTTTGTTAGGTCTTGAAAGATTGTCAACTGGATTAATCTTTTAATACAACTGTTCATTGTCCTCCACCTAAGAAATTTTCCAAGGATTCCAGCAAATTTCCATCATTCTGATTGTATCCTTAGAGATAAAGAAACTCATAATATTCAATCACTTCTTTATTTGGGCCAACTAATCCTTTGGAAGACAATATTAAAAAAATAAATATTTAATAAAATAGATAGGTAGATTTAGATGTTTTTTTGATCATTTCACACATGTGAAGTATAATATTGTCACGAACCATCCCCGGGGCCCGTGCCGTGACTACCCCAAGCCCTCCTTCCATAGGCCAGGGGCTGGCGACTAGCACCAAAGGCGTAAATACCAATAAAAATGGAAGGCATTGCCTTTATAAATGTAAGCAACACAACAAAGTACAAGAGGAAGATAACACTATGTAAAGCAGTAAACAAGTGTGCTGGAAATACAAAGGGGCCGAAAATACAAGCCCAATAGAAAGGTACAGCTACAATTGAAAGTAAAGTACAACTCAAAGGACACCAGCTGAAAGGTGACAAGTAGCTCCTAGATCATCCACCACGGATCCTACCTAAAGGGTAGGTACATATGTCCTCCACAGCACTCCGAGTTCAACCGTTCGTCTCCTCCAGGTACCGAATCGTCGTGAGATCCACCTCCAGGAACCGTCCAGTTCAACAAGCCTCAACTACGATCAGTGTTGTCCGTCCTCTCCAAACTAACACAACGAGGTGTGGGCATAGCCCGTGCAGGGGTGCGTATAAAGATACTCAGTAGGGACCCCGAGACCCTCAAGGTCTCACTAAAATCCAACAAGGATAAACCACAAATAAAGAACTCAACCGATAAACTTTACTTAGGAGTATGCCCTCACACACACCTAAGTTATCAAGTAACCCATCTCAATCATGAGGTAAACAAAAAAGTTATTGACTCAGCTCAAACCAGTATTTAAACATGATGTCGAAACCACAACTGCTAGAGAACTCCTCCTCTGTCGAGCACAGTAGTCCTATCACGACTCCGAGGTACTACTCACTAACCTTAGACTACTGAAGTACTCCACCTGTTGAGTACTGTGGGCCTGCTGCTACAACCAAGCACTTCTCACCATGGGTCTGCCGCTACAACCAAGCGCACCCCCTCATAGCCTACAGAGGTACTCCTTCTGTCGAGTACCGCGGGTCTGCCGCTACAACTAAACACTCCTCCGCCGTGGGTCTGCCGCTACAACCAAGCGTACCCCATTGGGCTATCCGAATCACTCTGAGACGATTGATCAAAAATCGTCAAATCTCAGCCAGCTACTAGGTCTCTGCACTCTGCTAGCTCATCACCGGGAGGGTCCCCTCCACGAGCTACTGGTCGATACTCCAACTATCACAAGGTTCCATGAAGAAGTACCCCAAATATTTTCCACGTCTTAGGAAACTCAACACAACAGACGAAGCGTCAATCGGACGCCCGACCGGTGTGTTATTAGCCTTTTCGTGCAGGGGTCCCGGTTGGTTTCGTGTACGAACCAACCTGACCATATCTCAATTGTACCCTGAACTCTCTTAGGGTATACTCCAAGGGAACGTTTCTCAACATGATCAACAACGCCACTGTCACGACCCATCCTCGGGGCCCGTGCCGTGACTACCCCAAGCCCGCCTTCCATAGGCCAGGGGCTGGCGACTAGCACCAAGGCGTAAATCTCGGTAAAAAGGGAAGGCATTGCCTTTGTAAAGTAAACAAGCACCACAGAGTAAGCAAGCGGAAGAAGTAAACACTAAGTAAAAGCTGGTACAATAGTAAGTGCAGAAAAGTAAAGGGGGGCTGAAAATACAAGCCCAACTGTAAAGTACAACTAAAAGGAAAAAAAACAGCAACAAAAAGGAAAAGTCGCCGCGTCGAGCCGTCCTTTGGAAGTCCCACCTGAAGTGTGAGTACAGATAGCCTCCATAGCTCCTCGGTCCAGCCGTCCGCTCCGAGTACACCCCGCCCAGTGGTCCACCTCCAGGTACCGTCCTGCTCCGCAAGCCTCCACCACGATCAGCGCTGTCCGTCGTCTGCAACCAACACAATGTAGTGCGGGCATAGCCCGTGCAGGGGTGAGTATAAGATAATCAGTAGGGACCCCGAGACCCCCGAAGGTCTCCCAGAATCCACAAAGGATAAACCAAAAAGGAAAGTTACAATAATGAAGTAACATCCGACACTGCTTAGGTATATGACCATACATATACCTAAGTCATCAATTCCCGTCTGGCTCCAACATCCGAGCCCAAGGACAACCTAGTCCACATAGGAAAGAAAAACGTAAATCCACACATGATAGCACAACACAATCCACAAAGGAAAGAAAAATGTAAATCCATACAGGATAGCACAACACAATCCACAATGGAAAGCAAACAGGATTCAGCTCAAACAGGTACTTCTTCATATGATGTTAGAGATGATCAGATGTAGCCACTGATTCATCTAAGCCGTCGGACCCACAATGGATCTGTAGGTACTAACCCTCGCAATGACCCACACAGAATCGATCATGATGTTGAACCCAAAGCTATTGGGAAACTCCTTCTCCACCAAGTACATTGGTTATGCCGCTACAACCAAGCGCTTCCCTCTTACCCTGGACTACTGTAGTACTCCACCTATCGGGTACTTTGGGGCTGCTGCTACAACCAAGCGCTAACTCGTGCGGCTATAACCAAGCGCTCCTCCCTCGTGGGTCTGTCTCTACAACCAAGCGCTCCCCTGTGCTGCTACAACCAAGCGCTCCTCAGTCGTGGGTCTGCCGCTACAACCAAGCACTCGCCTGTGCCGCTACAACCAAGCGCACCTCTATCGTGGGTCTTCCCCTACAACCAAGCGCTCCCCTGTGCCGCTACAACCAAGCGCACCTCTATCGTGGGTCTGCCGCTACAACCAAGCACTCACCTGTGCCGCTACAACCAAGCGCACCTCTGTTGTGGGTCTGCCGCTACAACCAAGCGCTCCCCCTTATAGCCTCCAAAGGTACTCTTTCTGTTGAGTACCGCGGGTCTGCCGCTACAACCAAGCGCTCCTCCACCGTGGGTATGCCGCTATAACCAAGCGCTCCCCACTGGGCTATCCGTAACACACCGAGTCGTTCGATCAGTAGTCGTCAAGTCTCAACTGGCTCTAGGGTTTCCGCACACAGCATGCTCATTCCGGGAGGGTCCACTCCACGAGCTAAGAGGTCGATGCATCAACTGATATGTAGTCCAGAGTTGATGTATCCCTAGATGTACCGTAGTGGTCACTACAGAAAACACGGAGGATTACCGTACTGTTTTCATCATCATCGCAGTCGAATCCACTGAGGATCTCTGTAGAGTCGTCGTCGTCACAGCAGCAGTTGCAGCCAGCTCTAGGGTTCCCGCACACAGCAAGCTTGTTCGGGAGGGTCCGCTCCACGAGCCGAGAGGCTGATACATCAACTGACACATAGTCCAGAGTTGATGTATCCAAAAGTTCCGTATCGCCAACAGGAACTCAACATCGCAGACGGCGCGTCAATCGGACGCCCAGTCTGAGAGTTATTGGCTTTTTCGTCCCAGGGGCCCGGTTGGTTTCTAAGGAAAAACCAACCCTACCATACTCCACCTGCGTCCAAACCTCGGGCGGAGTAAGCCAAAAGATTCGTCTCACTTAGAGGAATCCCCCAAAGTCGACGGCACGTCAATCGGACATCCAGAGCTCAAGATATGAGCGTTTCTGCTCCGAGGGCCCGGTTGGTTCCGTGGACGAACCAACCCGACCGAACCCAATGTATTCCAAAACCTTGAGTGCGATATACCGAAACGACCATCTCAATCCAAGGATCACGTTTCCGCTGACGGTGAGTCGTTTGGAGGCCTGTAGCTCAAGTTACGGGCAAAAGACCGAAAAGGTCCGAACACGGGGGGTCTGGGCCCGGACCGACCCAGCCCAACCCCCCTGGGTCGGCCCGAACAGGGTCCGACCCAATTTGGTGCGACTCGGCCCGGTGGGTCGGCCTGGCTCGGCCTAGCCGAGCGGCCGAGCGGAGGAACCGTGGGGCGCGCCGCCCCCGCGGGATGAAAATGTCGTGGCCCCGCGTGGGGCCGCCCCGAATCACTCGAACGCGGCCGGGCCGCCGCGTCCCTGAACCGCGGTTCCGTGAGGCCGAGGAACCGCCTCGCCGTCGTGGATTCATCCACGTTGAGGTTTTCCCGGCGGTGCGCTGGGCGCCGCCGCCGCCTCCGGCTGCCGGTGCCGCCATGCCAGCGTGGCGCGCCGGCAGAAGCTTCCGCGGGCCACCGGAGTTGCTCCGGTGGTCCGTTTTCATTTCCGTCTGCGCCGAGGTTCATCCCGGGTCTTGACCTTCACTACAAGGCCCTCAAATCACCCTAGCATCCCCGTTTGTCATTTCCCGTCAATCCGAACGTCAAAAATGAACGCGTCGTCTTTGTGGTTTTTCCGGCGTGGCGCGACGGCGCCGCGCTCCTTCGCCGTGATTTTCCAAACTTCCGCACGGTCTTTCTTGGTCGACGTTTGATGTTTCGCACCCCAAGGATGAAAGGGGCGGTGGGTTCGGACTTGTTTGTTGGCCCGCACCCACCGCGTTAGCGGTTTGAAACAAAACCATAATTTCCAGCAATTGATAAACCCTGACCTGCAAAAAAAATCTGTGGACCAACTTGTTAATTTTGTTGGTCTGTGTCCATGCCTTGGAGGAAAACAACATGGAGTATTAACATTTCAAAACAACCCCTACCTCGTCAATTTTTCGTACGCGCGTTCTTCGTGGAATTGGTCGTCGCGGAAAGAGAGGGTCGTCACGTCGCGGAAGGGTGTCGCGTCGTCGCGGTACTCGGCGTCGCGTCGATGAAATCCGAGGATCAAAACAAACAGATTTAATTATATCGATTAAATCCATGTGTTGTTAAAATCCACAAAGAAGATTAGAAAGAAACCCGAAATCTCCTACCTCAAGTAGTTGATGATCGGAGATTTGTTTCGGGGAAGAACGTCTCGGAAGAAGCGTCGTCAATCTCCGAGGGTGTCGGCGTTCTTCGAATTCTTCGCATTCTTCGTGTTCTTCATGGAGGGAAAAGAAGGCACAGAATTCTGTCAAAACCTCTCAACGAACAATCTCAACAAGCCATGCGTTGATATTATTTTATTATTATGCCAACGGTTTGTAAACAGGTTAAGAAACGATTAAATTATTTCATAGAATTAATTTTAATGAAGTTAACCGCCCAATTAAATGGTGCGTTAAGAATTTAAGAAAACGCGTCAGTTGACATTCATAAAAATGAGTTTTTGCGGGTGCGTTACATAGGGGAAAATAAATGGTGGGGCTCGTGTGGGCCCCACCTCACAAATATCCTACCAACTGGGTAGGATATTTTGGATTTTCACCCTATCCGTTTCAACTTAGCTTAAGCAGCTTAAAGTGGTCTTTAAGCGGCTTTAAGTGAAATAAAAATAAAATTGTCGTATAACTTTATTTTA
Organism: Viscum album; assembly: GCA_963277665.1. NCBI lineage: Eukaryota > Viridiplantae > Streptophyta > Magnoliopsida > Santalales > Viscaceae > Viscum > Viscum album. The sequence goes on along the minus strand of OY728148.1, from coordinate 1,573,320,268 downwards.
TTTCATAACTTAAAACCCAAAAATTAAAACCACAACCGAGCAAACGCAACTCCGGAAGAGGCGTTTCTAAGCAAATACCGGCGCTGCGATTCCATCGGTGCCCTCGGAATTTGATTCCGGGCACCGGTTCAAAAGTTAGAAAAACCCGCTCGTCCGTTCACTGAACGTACCTGAGCCAAACTTCAGAAAGTGATTCCGGGCACACCGGGCCTCGGAATCAGGTGCCGTCAAGAGCTGCATTCTTGTAAAATTCAAAGAAAATTAACAAAAAAATTTCCCTGAAATTTACAGGTCTTTACATTACTCCCACCACAGGGCTTTACATCCCCGTAAAGCTTCACCACAAACTTAGGGATACAAAGGCGGTACTAAGCACGCATCTGAGCCTCCCGATCCCAAGTGCTCTCCTGGAGGTTACCGAGCTGCCATCTGAAGCGCACTAGAGGAATCGATCATCCACGTAGGACCCGCTCCTATTGATCCTCGATCTCCACCGAGACCTCCGCAAAAGTCGCCCCATCATCAATGACCAGCTCTCCATGGTCAAAGATTTGCGTCGGGTCGTGCACATATCTCCTCTGCTGAGATACGTGGAAGAAGTCGTGCACCCGGCGCAATTGTGGTGGTAGAGCCAGGCGATAATCCACCTTGCAAATCCTACTGAGGACCTAGAAGGGTCCGATGAAGCGTGGAGACAACTCGCCACTTCTGGAAAACCTCTGTAATCCACGTCGAGGTGAGACCCGCATGAAGACGTGGTCGCCATCCTCAAACTCAAGTGGCCTCCACCTCCTGTTAGCAAAGGACTTCTGTCGGCTCTGAGATATACTCATCCGCTCCTGGATGACTTGGACCATCTCCGATCCCACAAGAACTGCTAATATTTCTTCTCTGCCGATAATAGAAACCTGGTCTCATCCCCTGGATGAACCACATCCTTTTCCTAATACAGTCAATCCTGACATGGACGTTACTAATCCATACCAAGGATGGCGTCGTAAGGCCTCGACTCTACTACCAAGAGATCCAACCGTTACTCTCGCCTCCAAGGGTTGAGTCACACTATCGGCATCAGTGTGTGGTAACTGGGTATCCTCCAGTAGATGTCTCACAAGTGAGGGTCAAGTCAACAGTCTATACTAGAACCTCTTAGTAACAACACACAAAGAGGACATGAAAGTAGATGCCACAAGAAAATGTGTCTTTTATTACTGTAGCTCAAGTACAAAGGCACAAAGCATCTACAAACATACATCAAAAAAACTAGAAGCAACATGAAAAAAAGTCTCTAGGTATGGAGCTAGTCCCGCTCCTGTCCATCTACTCCCGGAGCTCCATGATCGTAGGCTTTAGCTGCCTGAATCTGAGCTCTCCCATGTCCTCATGTCCCCTGCGGTCGGGGTGGACCTCCTAGTGGTGGTGGTGGAAACACCCCGAAGCGTCGTCCACCTCCAGCTGCACGGCCAACTCCCCTGCCATGGCCACCTGCTCTTTGCGGACGACCCTAATCAAACCTCTACCTCTGCCTGGGGGGTCCTTCATTGATCTGCTGGTCATCCGTATGGCGGGTCGGACAGTCACGAGCCATGTGACCAACCCCGCCGCAGGAGTAACACTGTCCGCTCATAGTAAGTCATTGTCCACCCCGAGTGCCTCGCACAAACGATCCTGTGTCAAGCGATCGACCATCGATAGGTCTAGTCCTCTTGGACCCCTGTGTCATATGTCTACTGCCCGCTGCAGAAGACTTTGCCGCATGCCGGCTAGTGGTGGGTCCTGCTGCTGGAGACTGCTCATCAAGGAAACTCTCCACTAAGAGGGCTCGCTTCAACACCCCTATCTGTGTCGGAATGCTGTGAGAAACAACTGAAGCTCTAATCTCTCACATGAGCCCCTGCTCATAGGTTTGGGCCCTGAAGAATGGGTCACGTACCATGTCTGTGGAATAGCACGAGAGATCAGTAAACCTCGCCGCGTTGTCACGACCCGTCCTCGGGGCCCGTGCCGTGACTACCCCAAGCCCGCCTTCCATAGGCCAGGGGCTGGCGACTAGCACCAAGGCGTAAATCCCGGTAAAAAGGGAAGGCATTGCCTTTGAAAAGTAAACAAGCACTACAGAGTAAGCAAGGGGAAAAGTAAACACTAAGTAAAAACAGAGTACAACTGAAGTGCGGAAAAGTAAATGAGCCAGTATACAAACCCAAACTGAAAGTAAAGTACAACTCGAAAGGGAAAACAACAACTGTAAAGTAAAAGCTACTACACCGAGCTGTCCACTGAAAATCCCACCTGAAGGGTGGGTACAGATAGCTCCACTACTCCTCGGGTCCCACCGTCCGCTCCGAGCATGACCCGCCCAGTGGTCCACCTCCAGGTACTGTCTTGCTCTGCAAGCCTCAACCACGATCAACACTGTCCGTCGTCTGCAACCAACACAACGTAGAGCGGTCATAGCCCGTGCAGGGGTGAGTATAAGCTACTCAGTAGGGACCCCGAGACCCCCGAAGGTCTCCCAAAATCCACAGAGGATAAACCACAAAAGAAAGATACAATCACGAAATAACAACCAACACTGCTTAGGTATATGCCCATACATATACCTAATTAATCAATTCCAATACGCTCCAACCTCCGAGCCCAAGTACAACTTAGTCCACATAGGAAAGTATTCGTATTCCACACAGGAAAGCAAAACAAAATCCACACAGGAAAGCAACAGGATTTCAGCTCACACAGGTATACATCATCGATAAGGTGAAAGAGATGATCAGACATAGATACTGAATCATCTAAGCTGGGACCCACATAGGATACAAGACCAGCATAGCTAGGACCCACATAGGATACAAGACCAGTTGTCTTCATTGATTCATCTATACTGGGACCCACATAGGATCCAAGACCAGTATTGAATCATCTAAGCTGGGACCCACATAGGATACAAGACCAACACAGCTAGGACCCACATAGGATACAAGACCAGCTGTCTTCATTGATTCATCTATACTGGGACCCACATAGGATACAAGACCAGTATTGAATCATCTAAGATGGGACCCACATAGGATACAAGACCAGCACAGCTAGGACCCACATAGGATACAAGACCAGCTGTCTTCATTGATTCATCTATACTTGGACCCACATAGGATACAAGAACAGTATTGAATCATCTAAGATGGGACCCACATAGGATACAAGACCAGCACAGCTAGGACCCACATAGGATACAAGACCAGCTGTCTTCATTGTTGCAGTCCACTGAGGATCCCTACACAATCGTCGTCGTCACAGTAGCAGTCGCAGGCAGCACTAGGGTTCTCGCACACAGCAAGCTCGTTCGGGAGGGTCCGCTCCACGAGCCGAGAGGCTGATACATCAACTGTCACAAAGTCCGGATTTGATGTATCCAAAAGTTCCGTATTGCCAACAGGAACTCAACGCAAAAGATCGGCGCGTCGATCGGACGCCCGGTCTGAGATTTATTGGCTTTTTCGTCCCAGGGGCCCGGTTGGTTTTAAAGGAAAAACCAACCCGACCATACTCCACCTGCGTCCAAACCTCGGGCGGAGTATTCCAAAAGATCTGTCTCACTAAAAGGAACTCAACAAAGCTGACGACACGTCAATCAGACGTCCGTAGCTCAAGATATGAGCGTTTCCGCTCCGAGGGCCCGGTTGGTTTCGTGTACGAACCAACCCGGACGAACTCAAAGTATTCAGAAACCTTGAGTGTGATATACCGAAACGACCGTCTCGATCCAAGGATCGCATCGCCGCTGACGGTTCGTCAATCGGAGGTTCGTAGCTCAAGTTATGGTCAAAAGACCGAAGTCGATTCGAAAACGGGGGGTCCGGGTCCGGGCCGACCCGGGCCGGCCGGCAGCGCGGCCCGGCACGGCGGTGGCGCGGCCTGGGTGTCACTCGGGTGCCACGCGTGGGGGGAAAAGCCCCCGCTTTCCTTCAGCTGGCGGCGCGGCTGGATGTCGCGCCTTGGGTCAAACGGCCCCCCCACGTGGGGGCCTGCTTTTGAGAAAAACGGGGGGGGGGGGGCGCCTGCCCCCCTTTGTGAAACCGCCCCCCCCCCCCCTCATTATGGGGGGCCAATTAGGCAGCCCGGGGGAATTTAATTCCCCCGGTTTCCAACAATCCGGCCGGCCCGACCTGGTCGGCCGGCTTCTTCTCAACAGGACCGGCAAGGGCCTGTCCTTTTACGACTTCTGGCACCAGCGGCCCGGCTGGCCGTCGGTCATCATGTTCCGCCGCGGCCCGGAACCGGCCGCGGCCTTCGCCGTCCGGCGCGGAGCGACGGCACCGTGCCCCTCCGCCGCGGCCCCACTCCGGCCGCGGCGCCTTCGGTTTCCTTCGACGCGGCACGACGGCGTCGCGTCCATGAAATTATTCCACGGCGCGGCGTGACGGCGCCGCACAATAATTGTCGAATGATATCTGCTCGGTGCGACGGCACCAAACCATCACGTTTCATCCGCAAGAAACATTCAAGAGTAAAGGATGGGGTTTCGGCCGTGTTTGTGCGGTCCGTCCCCCCTCTCGTTAGACGATAACACATAAACATTTATCCTCAAGATTTTCATGCTAGAACCAAGAACGAGAATAAATAAATTAAACAACAACAAACCCCTACCTTGAATTCAAGTGCGGAGCACGTCAAAAAACCGCGGAAGACAAGCGTCGCGGAGGTCGGGCGTCGCGGTAATCGTTCGTCGATTCTGTTGACGAAGAGGTACGTCCGAAGAGGTACGTCGTTGGTGAAACTTCGTAAGCTGATGAAGAAAGTCCGAGGAGGAATCATTGTCTCCTTTCGTTGATACGGGAAGAAGATCGAAGAAGCAACGTCGTTGACCTTTGGAAACGCACCGTCTACGAAGAAGAAAGAAGCGGTGTTCTTGAGTGTTCTTCGTCGGATCTTGAAGAAGATGGAGAGAATTCTTCAAAACCTCTCAAGATGGCTAAGGATACCAACCAAAATAAAATAATCTAAGGCTTATTTTATTCACACAATTATCAATTTGAATTTCAAAGGTTTGAAATTCAAACAACTCTCTCCATTAAATAACCAAGTTGTCAAGATCATTAAAAGAGGAGTTTAAGGGAGTTTAAAAAAAAGAATGTGAAGAGTTATGCTTCGTGTGGGCCCCACCACACTTAATCCTCCCAAGGGAGGTTAAGTGGATGTGGGTCCCACCTCTAACTCCGTTTGGGAGAAAATAACAAACAAGTTAAAAATAAAAAAGTGTTTCCACATTTTTATTTAACTTCTTTTAATTCTTCCCAAAACTAACTTTCATTCCTCATAAAACGCAACCTCGGAAAAGGTCTCCTTAAGTGAATATCGGCGCTACGAGATCATCGGTGCCCTCAGAATTTGATTCCGGGCACCAGTTCAAAAGTTAGAAATTCCCGCTCATTCTTTCACTGAACGTACCCGAGCCAAACTTTGGAAATTGATTCCGGGCACTCCGGGCCTCAGAATCAGGTGCCGTCAGAAACCGCGCTCTTGTAAAATTCCAAAGAAAATTAAGAAAAATTTTCCCTTGAATTTTACGGGTCTTTACATTACTCCAACCTCAGGGCTTTACGTCCCCGTAAAGCTTCAACACAAACTAGGGATACAAAGGCGGTAGAGCTAGGCGGTAAGCCATCTCGCCAATCCTGCTGAGGACCTGGAAGGGTCCGATGAAGCATGGAGACAACTTTCCACCTTGAACAAATCTCCGTAATCCACGTCGAGGTGAGACCCGCATGAAGACGTGGTCTAAATCCTCGAACTCTAGTGGCCTCCGCCTCCTGTCAGCATATGACTTATGTCGGCTCTGAGCTGTACTCATCCGCGCCTGGATGACCTGGACCATCTCAGCCGTGGCCTGGACCATCTCTGGCCCCACAAGAGCTGCTAAGATTTCTTCTATTCCTATAAGAGAAATCTGGTCCCATCCCCTAGATCAACCACATTCTTTGCCTAATACGGTCAATCCCGACATGGATTAAACTAATCCATAACAAGGATGACGTCGTAAGGCCTCGACGCTACTACCAAGAGATCCAACGGTTACTCTCGCCTCCAAGGGTTGAGTCACACTGTCGGCATCAGTGTGTGGTAACTGGGTCTCCTCCAGTAGATGTCTCACAAGTGAGGGTCAAGTCTACAGTCAAAACTGGAACCTCTTAGTAACATCACAAAAGAGGACAAGAATGGAAACATCACAAAGTTATGCATCTTTTATTATTGCAGCTCATAATACAAAGACACTACACAATAGCAACAAGGAACTAGAAGTACAAAAGACGTATCCACTAGTTCTGCTCCTGTCCATCTGCTCCCAGAGCTCCATGATCGAAGGCCTCGACTTCCTGAAGCTGAGCTCTCGCATGTCCACCTAGTCCCTGCGGTAGGGGCGGACCTCCTGGTGGTGGTGGTGGCAACACCTCGAAGTGTCTCCCACCATCGGCTACTCGGCCAACTCCTCTGCCTCGTCCGCCTGTACCCTGCGGACCACCGTGGCCGAATCTCTGTCTGGGAGGTCCCTCTACTGCCTTCTGCTCATCTGTAAGACGAGTCGGGTAGTCTCGAGCCATGTGACCTCGCCCACTGCATGCGTAGCAATGTTTTCCACTCGCATAGCTGGATCTCCTTCGGGTGCCCCGCAAAACCGAATCTTCATCCTGTAACTGCCCATCTGATGGTTTGGCCCGCTTGGACCTCTGCGTCACCTGTCTTCTGCCAGCTGCAGAAGACCCTGCTATGGGCCGTCCTGCGGAGGGCCCTGTCACTGGAGCCTTCTTGGCGAGAAAAGTCTCCACTAGAAGGGCTCTCTCCAACACCTCTGCCTGTGTCGGAATGTTGAGGGAGATCATCAAAGCCCTGATCTCGTGTCTTAAACCCTGCTCGAAGGTCCGGGCCCGGAAGAATGGGTCCCGTACCATGTCAGTCGAGTAGCGCGAGAGATCGGTAAATATCGCCGAGTACTGAGCGACCGTCCTGCCGCAGCTGAAGAAGCTCCTGAATGCGTACCGCACGGAGGGTGGCTGGGACGAACTCGGAGCGGAAGATGCTCTCAAAGTCCATCCAGAGGAGTGATGCCTCGTTGTGCACCTGGAGCATCAAGCTCCACCATCGTCCTGCTGCTGCGTGCAGTAGGCTCACCGCGAGGATCACCATGAGGTCTGCTGGTGTCCTCACTAGCCTGAAAACTCGGATGACCGCCTCCAGCTAGTCCTCGGCTGCCTGGGGGTCCGTCTCCCCACGGAACCTGGGTGGTCGCTGGTGCTGGAACTCGTGCAGAGCTCCGAGGCGTCGTGCATCGTCAGCTGCCTGTGCTGGAAGCATCGGGGGCTCGGCGGGTAAAGGTATCGCCGATGCCTTTGCTGACAAGGAGCCCTGCACTGAGGCCTCGTCGCTCGGTGGGCTGTCATCACGCTCCAATCTCGGAACCCTAGCTGGCTGCCATCGTGGGGCCATCCTGAAAGAAACAAGTGCGCCACGGTCAGAACAGTATACCTGGTGAGCTGACACAAGTAATCACAAAGAAAACTTGAACACACATGCAATCAATGTTTTCGTGCATTAAGTCGGAAATCAGAACTTAGGGTCCTGGTGTACAGATACGTCGGCCGCCGCACCAACACTGGACTCCCTGCACTGATAACCACACTCAATACGCTAAACATTATTGCTTCACATAGAAAAGATCATAGTTCGCGGTAGAACCGAACTCCTCTGATACCAATTTGTCACGACCCGTCCTCGGGGCCCGTGCCGTGACTACACCAAGCCCGCCTTCCATAGGCCAGGGGCTGGCGACTAGCACCAAGGCGTAAATCCCGGTAAAAAGGGAAGGCATTGCCTTTGAAAAGTAAACAAGCACTACAGAGTAAACAAGAAGAAAAGTAAACACTAAGTAAAAATAGAGTACAACTGAAGTGCGGAAAAGTAAATGGGCCAGTATACAAACCCAAACTGAAAGTAAAGTACAACTCGAAAGGGAAAACAACAACTGTAATGTAAAAGCTACTACACCGAGCTGTACACTGGAAATCCCACCTGAAGGGTGGGTACAGATAGCTCCACTGCTCCTCGGGTCCCGCCGTCCGCTCCGAGCACGACCCGCCCAGTGGTCCACCTCCAGGTACTGTCTTGCTCTGCAAGCCTCAACCACGATCAACGCTGTCCGTCGTCTGCAACCAACACAACGTAGTGCGGGCATAGCCCGTGCAGGGGTGAGTATAAGCTACTCAGTAGGGACCCCGAGACCCCCGAAGGTCTCCCAAAATCCACAGAGGATAAACCAAAAAAGAAAGATACAATCACGAAATAACAACCAACACTGCTTAGGTATATGCCCATACATATACCTAAGTTATCAATTCCAATACTCTCTAACCTACGAGCCCAAGTACAACTCAGTCCACAAAGGAAAGTATTCGTATTCCACACAGGAAAGCAAAACGAAATCCACACAGGAAAGAAACAGGATTTCAGCTCACACAGGTATACATCATCGATAAGGTGAAAGAGATGATCAGACATAGATACTGAATCATCTAAGCTGGGACCCACATAGGATACAAGACCAGCACAGCTAGGACCCACATAGGATACAAGACCAGCTGTCTTCATTGATTCATCTATACTGGGACCCACATAGGATACAAGACCAGCACAGCTAGGACCCACATACGATAAAAGACTAGTTGTCTTCATTGATTCATCTATACTGGGACCCACATAGGATACAAGACCAGTATTGAATCATCTAAGCTGGGACCCACATAGGATACAAGACCAACACAGCTAGGACCCACATAGGATACAAGACCAACTGTCTTCACTGATTCTTCTATACTGGGACCCACATAGGATACAAGACCAGTATTGAATCATCTAAGTTGGGACCCACATAGGATACAAGACCAGCACAGTTAGGACCCACATAGGATACAAGACCAGCTGTCCTCATTGTCACAGTCCACCGAGGATCCCTGCACAATCGTCGTCGTCACAGTAGCAGTCGCAGCCAGCACTAGGGTTCCCGCACACAGCAAGCTCGTTCGTGAGGGTCCGCTCCACGAGCCGAGAGGCTGATACATCAACTGTCACAAAGTCCAGAGTTGATGTATCCAAAAGTTCCGTATCGCCAACAGGAACTCAACGCAACAGACAACGTGTCGATCAGACGTCCGGTCTGAGAGTTATTGGCCTTTTCGTCCCAGGGGACAGGTTGGTTTTTAAGGAAAAACCAACCCGACCATACTCTACCTGCGTCCAAACCTCGGGCGGAGTATGCCAAAAGATCCGTATCACTAAAAGGAACTCAACAAAGCTGACGGCACGTCAATCGGATGTCCGTAGCTCAAGATATGAGCGTTTCCGCTCCGAGGGCCCGGTTGGTTTTGTGTACGAAGCAACCCGGCCGAACTCAAAGTATTCCGAAACCTTGAGTGCGATATACCAAAACGACCGTCTCGATCCAAGGATCGCATCTCCGCTGACGGTTCGTCAATTGGAGGTCCGTATCTCATGTTATGGGCAAAAGACCGAAGTCGATTCGAAAACGGGGGGTCCGGGTCCGGGCCGACCCGGCCCGACCCCCCCTGGGTCGGCCCGAACCGGGCCGAACCGGGCCGAAACGAACCGGGTCGACCCAACCTGGGTCCGACCCAGCCCAGCCGGCGGCGCGGCCCGGCACGACGGCGCGGCCGGCGGCGACGCGGCCTGGGCGCTGCTCGGGTGCCACGCGCGGGGGTCAAAGCCCCTGCTTTCCTTCAGCTGGCGGCGCGTCTGGATGCCGCGCCTTGGGTCAAACGGCCCCCCCACGTGGGGTCCTACTTTTGAGAAAACCGGGGGGGGGGGGGCGCCTGCCCCCCTTTGTGAAACCGGACCCCCTCATTATAGGGGGCCAATTAGGCAGCCCGGGGGAATTTAATTCCCCCGGTTTCCAACAATCCGGCCGGCCCGACCTGGCCGGCCGACTTTTTCTCAACAGGACCGGCAAGGGCCGGTCCTTTTCCGTCTTCCGGCACCGGCGACCCAGCTGGTCGTCGGTCATCACGTTCCGCCGTGGCCCAGAACCGGCCGCGGCCTTCGCCGTCCGGCGCGGTGCGACGACACCGTGCCCCTCCGTCGCGGCCCCGCTCCGGTCACGGTGCCTTCGGTTTCCTTCGACGCGGCGCGACAGCGTCGCGTCCATGAAATTATTCCACTGCGCAGCACGACGGCGCCGCACACTAATTTTCAAATGATATCTTCTTGGTGCGACGGCACCAAACCATCACGTTTCATCCGCAAGAAACATTCAAGAGTTAAGGAGGGGGTTTCGGCCGTGTTTGTGCGGTCCAGCCCCCCTCTCGTTAGATGATAACACATAAACATTTATCCTCAGGATTTTCATGCTAGAACCAAGAACGAGAATAAATAAATTAAACAACAACAAACCCCTACCTTGAATTCAAGTGCGGAGCACGTCAACAAACTGCGGAAGACAAGCGTCGCGGAGGTCGGGCGTCGCGGTAATCGTTCGTCGATTCCATTGACGAAGAGGTACGTCCGAAGAGGTACGTCGTTGGTGAAACTTCATAAGCCGATGAAGAAAGTCTGAGGAGGAATCAGCGTCTCCTTTCATTGATATGGGAAGAAGATCGAAGAAGCGACGTCGTCGACCTTTGGAAACGCACCTGCTACGAAGAAGAAAGAAGCGGTGTTCTTGAGTGTTCTTTGTCAGAGCTTGAAGAAGATGGAGAGAATTCTTCAAAACCTCTCAAGATGGCTAAGGAGACCAACCAAAATAAAATAATCTAAGGCTTATTTTATTCACACAATTATCAATTTTAATTTCAAAGGTTTGAAATTCAAACAACTCTCTCCATTAAATAACCAAGTTGTCAAGATCATTAAAAGAGGAGTTTAAGGGAGTTTAAAAAAAAGAAGGTGAAGAGTTATGCTTCGTGTGGGCCCCACCACACTTAATCCTCCCAAGGGAGGTTAAGTGGATGTGGGTCCCACCTCTAACTCCCTTTGGGAGAAAATAACAAACAAGTTAAAAATAAAAAGTGTTTCCACATTTTTATTTGACTTCTTTTAATTCTTCCCAAAACTAACTTTAATTCCGCATAAAACGCAACCTTGGAAAAGGTCTCCTTAAACGAATATCGGTGTTGCGAGATCATCGGTGCCCTCAGAATTTGATTCCGGGCACCAGTTCAAAAGTTAGAAATTCCCGCTCGTTCGTTCACTGAACGTACCCGAGCCAAACTTCAGAAATTGATTCCGGGCACTCTGGGCCTCGGAATCAGGTGCCGTCAGAAACCTCGATCTTGTAAAATTCCAAAGAAAATTAAGAAAAAATTTCCCTTGAATTTTGCGGGTCTTTACACGTTTACTGGGCTACTGTCATGCTGCCCTGCCGCAGCTATAGTAGCTCTGGAATGCGCACTGCTCATAGGGTGGATGGGACGAAATCTGAACGAAAAAGGCTCTCAAAGTCCGTCTAAAGGAGTGATGCCTCGTCGTACACCTGGAGCATCAAGCTCCACAATCTACCTGCTGCCACATGTAGGAGGCTTGCTGCAAGGACCACTATAAGGTCCGCTGGGGTCCTCACTAATCCGAAAACCAGTACAACTGCCTCCAGCCAGTCCTCCGCTGCCTGGGGGTTCGTCTCCCCGCGGAACCTAGGCGGTCGCTAACGCTGAAACTCATACAGCGTGCTAAGGCGACGTGCATCGTCAGCGGCTGGGGATGGTAGAATCGGTGGCTCGGCCGGTAAAGTTACGACCGGTGCCTCTACTGACAAGGAGCCCTGCACCGAGGCCTCGTCGCTCGGTGGGCTGTCATCACGCTCCACTCTCGGAACCCTAGCTGGCTGCCATCGTGGGGCCATCCTGAAAAGAAACAGGTGCGCCACGGTCAGAACAGTATACCTAGTGAGCTGACACAAAGTAATCACACAGAAAACTTGAAACACACATGCAATCAATGTTTTCGTGCATTAAGTCAGAAATCAGAAGTTAGGGTCCTGGTGTAAGGATACGTCGGCCGCCGCACCAACACTAGGATACCTGGACTGATAACCACACTCAATACACTTAACACTATTGATTCACATAGAAGAAAGATCAGAGTCTGTGGTAGAACCGAAATCCTCTGATACCAATTTGTCGCAACCTGTCCTCGGGACCTGTGCCGTGACTACCCCAAGCCCGCCTTCCATAGGCCAGGGGCTGGCGACTAGCACCAAGGCGTAAATCTCGGTAAAAAGGGAAGGCATTGCCTTTGAAAAGTAAACAAGCACCACAGAGTAAGCCAGTAGAAGAAGTAAACACTAAGTAAAAGCTGGTACAATAGTATGTGCAGAAAAGTAAAGGGGGGCCGAAAATACAAGCCCAACTGTAAAGTACAACTGAAAGGGGGAAAAAACAGAAACTGAAAGGAAAAGCCGCCGCGTCGAGCCATCCTCTGGAAGTCCCACCGAAAGGGTGAGTACAGATAGCCTCCACAGCTCCTCGGTCCAGCCGTCCGCTCCGAGTACACCCCGCCTAGTGGTCCACCTCCAGGTACTGTCTTGCTCCGCAAGCCTCCACCACGATCAGCGCTGTCCGTCGTCTGCAACCAACACAATGTAGTGTGGGCATAGCCCGTGTAGGGGTGAGTATAAGCTACTCAGTAGGGACCCCGAGACCCCCATAGGTCTCCCAGAATCCACAAAGGATAAACCTCAAAGGAAAGTTACAATCACGAAGTAACATCCGACACTGCTTAGGTATATGCCCATACATATACCTAAGTCATCAATTCCCGTCTGGCTCCAACATCCGAGCCCAAGAACAACCCAGTCCACATAGGAAAGAAAAACGTAAATCCACACAAGATATCACAACACAATCCACAAAGGAAATCAAAACGTAAATCCACACAGGATAGCACAACACAATCCACAAAAGAAAGCAAACAGGATTCAGCTCACACAGGTACCTCTTCGTATGACGTTAGAGATGATCAGATGTAGCCACTGATTCATCTAAGCTATCGGACCCACAAAGGATCTGTAGTTACTAACCCTCGCAATGACCCCCATAGAATCGATCATGAAGTTGAACCCAAAGCTATTGGGAAACTCCTTCTCCACCAAGTACAGTGGTTATGCCGCTACAACCAAGCACTTCCCTCTTACCTTGGACTGCTGTAGTACTCCACCTATCGGGTATTGTGGGCATGCTGCTACAACCAAGCACTCCCCCGTGCCGATACAACCAAGCGCTCCTCCGTCGTGGGTCAGCCACTACAACCATGCGCTCCCCTGTGCCACTACAACCAAGAGCTCCTCCGTCGTGGGTCTGCCGCTACAACCAATCGCTCCCCTGTGCCGCTACAACCAAGCGCACCTCTGTCGTGGGTTTGCCACTACAACCAAGCGCTCCCCTGTGCCGCTACAACCAAAAGCACCTCGATTGTGGGTCTTCCGCTACAACCAAGCGCTCCCCTGTGCCGCTACAACCAAGGGAACCTCTGTCGTGGGTCTGCCGCAACAACCAAGCACTCCCCTGTGCCGCTACAACCAAGCACACATCTGTCGTGGGTTTGCTACTACAACCAAGCGCTCCCCCTTATAGCCTCCAGAGGTACTCCATCTATTGAGTACCGCAGGTCTGCTGCTACAACCAAGCGCTCCTCCGCTGTGGGTCTGCCGCTACAACCAAGCGATCCCCACTGAGCTATCCGTAACACACCGAGTCGTTCGATCAGTAGTCGTCAAGTCTCAACTGGATCTATGGTTTCCGCACACAGCATGCTCGTTCCAGGAGGGTCCACTCCACGAGCTAAGAGGTGGATGCATCAACTGACATGTAGTACGGAGTTGATGTATCCCAAGATGTACCATAGTGGTCACTGCCAAAAACACGGAGTATTCCCCTACTGTTTTCATCATCGTCGCAGTCGAATCCACTGAGGATCTCTGTACAGTCGTCGTCGTCACAGCAGTAGTTGCAGCCAGCTCTAGGGTTCCCGCACATAGCAAGCTTATTCGGGAGGGTCCGATCCATGAGCCAAGAGGCTGATACATCAACTGACACATAGTCCAGAGTTGATGTATCCAAAAGTTCTGTATCGCCAACAGGAAATCAACATTGCAGACGGCGCGTCAATCGGACGCCCGGTCTGAGAGTTATTGGAATTTTTGTCCGAGGGGCCCGGTTGGTTTCTAAGGGAAAACCAACCCGACTGTACTCCACCTACGTCCAATCCTCGGGCGGAGTAAGCCAAATGATCCGTCTCACTTATAGGAATCCACCAAAGTCGACGACACGTCAATCAGACGCCCGGAGCTCAAGATATGAGCGTTTCTGCTCTGAGGGTCCGGTTGGTTCTGTGGATGAACCAACCCGGCCGAACCCAAAGTATTCTGAAACCTTGAGTGCAATATACCAAAACGACCATCTCGATCCAAGGATCGCGTTTCCGCTGACGGCGAGTCGTTTGGAGGCCCGTATCTCAAGTTACGGGCAATAGACCGAAAAGGTCCGAAGACGGGGGGTCTGGGCCCGGACCGACCCGGTTTGGCGCGACCCGGCCCGGCGGGTCGGCCCGGATCGGCTCAGCCGAGCGGCCGAGTGGAGGAACCGCGGGGCGCGCCACCCCTGCGGGATGAAAATGCCGCGACCCCACGTGGGGCCTCCCCGAATCACTCGGACGCGGCCGGGCCGCCGTGTCCCTGAACTGCGGTTCTGCGCAGCTGCGGAACCGCCTTGCCGCGGCAGCGAGGTTTTCCCGGCGGCGCGCTGGGCGGTGCTGCAGCCTGGCGGCCAGCCGCTGCCGGCTGCCGCCTCCGGCCGCTGGCGCCACCGTTCCGGCGTGGCGCGCCAGCGGAAGCTTCCGCGGTCCACCGGAGTTGCTCCGGTGGTCCGTTTTCATTTCTTTCTGCGCCGAGGTTCATCCAGGGTCCCGACCTTCACTACAAGGCCCTCAAATCGCCCTCGCGGCCCCGTTTGTCATTGATCTTCAATACACACGTCAAAAACGAACGTGCCGTCTTTGTGGTTTTTCCGGTGTGGCGCGACGGCGCCGCGCTCTTTCGCCGTGATATTCCAAACTCCCGCGCGGTCTTGCTTGGTCGACGTTCGCCGTTTCTCACACCAAGGATGAAAGGGGCGGTGGGTTTGGACTTGTTCGTTGGTCCACACCCACCGCGTTAGCGGTTTGAAACAAAACCATAATTTCCAGCAATTGATAAACCCTAACCCGCAAAAAAAAATCTGTGGACCAACTTGTTAATTTTGTTGGTCCGTGTTCATGCCTTGGAGGAAAACAACATGGAGTATTAACATTTCAAAACAACCCCTACCTCGTCAAGTTGTCGTACGCGCATTCTTTGCGGAATTGGTCGTCGCAGAAAGAGAGGGCCGTCATGTCGCGGAAGGGCATCGTGTTGTCGCGGTACTCGGCGTCGCGTCGACGAGCTCCGAGGATCAAAACAAACAGATTTAATTATATCGATTAAATCCATGTTTTGTTAAAATCCACAAAGAAGATTAAAAAGAAACCCAAAATCTTCGACCTCAAGCAGTTGATGATCGGAGATTTGTTGCGGGGAAGAACGTCTCGGAAGAAGCATCATCAATATCCGAGGGTGTAGGCGTTCTTCGCGTTCTTCGCGTTTTTCGCGTTCTTCGTGGAGGGAAAAGAAGGCTTAGAATTCTGTCAAAACGTCTCAACGAACAATCTCAACAATCCATGCGTTGGTATTATTTTATTATTACACCAATAGTTTGTTAACAGGTTAAGAAACGATTAGATTAATTCATAGAATTAATTTTAACAAAGTTAACCGCCCAATTAAATGGTGCGTTAAGAATTTAAGGAAACACGTCAGTTGACTTTCATAAAAACGGATTTTTGCGGGTGTGTTACTTAGGGGAAAAGAAACGGTGGGGCTCATGCGGTCCCCACCTCACAAATATCCTACCATGTGGGTAGGATATTTTGGATTTTCACCCTATCCTCTTCAACTGATCTTAAGCAGCTTAAAGTGGACTTTAAGTGGCTTTAAGTGAAATAAAAATAAAATTGTCGTATAACTTTATTTTATTTCATAACTTAAAACCCAAAAATTAAAAACCACAACCGAGCAAATGCAACTCCAGAAGAGGCGTTTATAAGAAAATACTGGCACTGCGATTCAATCAGTGCCCTCATAATTCGATTCTGGGAACCGGTTCAAAAGTTAGAAAAACCCGCTCGTCCATTCACTGAATGTACCCGAGCCAAACTTCGGAAAGTGATTCCGGGCACACCGGGCCTCGGAATCAGGTGTCGTCAGAAGCTCCGTTCTTGTAAAATTACAAAGAAAATTAACAAAAAAATTTCCTTGAAATTTAAGGGTCTTTACAGCCACTGATCGTTCATCAAACAGACGTCAGGTCTGAAAGTTATCGGCTTTTCCATTCCAGGGGCCCGGTTGGATTTCAGGTACAATCCAACCCGTCCCTACACCAACTACATCCAAAACTCAGGTGAAGTATTCCAAAAGAACCGTCTCATCAAGAGGAATCCAACAAAGTCGACGGAATGTCAATCAGACGTCCAATCCTTAAGTTATAAGCGTTTCCACTCTGAGGGCCCGATTGGTTTCGGGTTCGAACCATCCCGACCATACTTCAAATGACACTGGTTAACCAAACCGATCACACCATTATGATCCATATGGAAAAAACATGAGATGGACTACCCATTGGTCCAAAACGGATAGTCGGTGAAAAAGTTACATTTCACCGCAACACGCGCGAACCGGGCCTCGTGGGGCCCACGCCTCAACCTCAACTTAAATATCCAAAATTGGTCTTGAAACATCTATCTTAATTCCAGGGTCGAAACCTCGTAGACGGTTCGACATTCCGACACCGTATGAGAGAGATATGTCTGATACAAAATCCCGTAATAATAATAATAATAATATTATTCGGGGTTTCGTGGGCCCAAGCCACGGACCAGAATTTAGTATTCAAAATTAGACTTGAATTGACCGTATTGATGTCAGGATTACATTGCCACTGACGGCAAGCCAATCGGACGTCGCACGCATGAGTTATGGTGGGTCAAAGATTTATTAATAATATTAAATCTATTATTTTCCGAGCGCTTCGGGTACCCGATCCAAAAACCTAAAAAAGACATCCAATATTGGACTCATAAATTCCGCCTCGAAGTTAGATTCACACTTCCATAGACGGTTTATGAAACCGAGGACGCAGGAAGAAGATATAGTCAAAACAGTGTTTTATCAATAAAATTAATAATAACAATATTTTATTATTATTATTAATTATTTACTTATTTATCTTTCTAACTCCAAAATCAATTATGATTTTGGACTCCTTGCGAGCTGGAATTCATCCCCAAAACCCCCATTTATCATTTATTTCTCTTTTGATTTTATCCCCACTATTATCTTATAAATCATCTCTCTCTCCAATCTCATTTACCCTTCCACGATTATGTTCTCCCAATTAGCGCCCCAATCACCCGACCTCCTTCCACACGGACAGAACCGCCACCACCTTCGCCTTCCCATTGCGCCGCCGCACCGCCCTCGGCTACCCACGCTGGCGGGCCTCAGACCAGCTGCATCGCCTGGCCCCCCGTTCGCTCGCCTTAACACCTCCCGTTACCATGCACCCGACCCCATACCGCCACACATCAAGAACTTGTTGGCGGTTGGTCCGGACTTGTTCGTAGTCCGTACCCACTGCATTAGTAGTTCGAATAAACACCCAACAGAATATTCTTCCATGCTCGAGAGAAAGAATCACATAAACGTAAATAAACAAAAACCCCCTACCTCTAAATTGACGTCGCACGTCGTCGAGTCGTGGAAGACAGACGTCATGGTAGTCCGGCATTGCGGAAGAACGGTGTCATCCCGTCAACATTAGAGGAAGAGTTGTTGACATAACAGACGCTTTCCCGCAGTGGTGTCCCCTCTCTTAATGTGGAGAAAGAAGAAGGTTGGAGAAAGAAATGCTTCCGGTTCTTCGAGTCATGGAGTGGTCTTCGCGTTCTTCGTGGAAGAACTCTCCCTTTCAATATCTCTAACGTGCTCCCAACACCGCAAGTGCCAAAACAAAATAATGGCCTAAGCTATTATTTTATTCTCCCATGATATAACATTGCTATCAAATTCAAATTAATTCAAAAATACTATTGAATTAATTATGGCATTTGAGTTGGCAACTTTAATGGAAGGGAGATGGAAAGGCTCCACATAATTAATGGGAGGTGTTGTCAAAATAAATAAAGGGAGTGTTAAAGGGGGGTTTAAGGGAGGTGAATGGTTAGGCCTCATGTAGGTCCCACCTCACAAATATCCTCCCATTGGAGGTTATGTGGGGTTTGTGCCCCACCCCAAACTTTCTCTTAGAGGATATAACCACCCAAATAAATAAAATTGTGCACAACCATTTTTTTACAAATCCCCAAAAATTAACATTCAACCCGCATAAAAGGCAACTGCGGTAAAGGTCCCCTTAAGTGAACAATGGTGCTGCGAGTTCATCGGTGTCCTCAGATTTTAATTCCGAGTACCAGTTCAAAAGTTATAAAATTCCGAACGTACGTTTACTGAACGTACCCGAAAAAAAGTTTGGAAAATTAATATCAGTCACCCTTGACCCACTACGGTCATGGTTAGGCTCTGCCTAGGTGAAACACGCACCAATAAACCCAACGGTACTCTTGGATTTTCAATCCGAGTTACCTTTTAGATGTTATGAATTTTACAATAAAATAATTTTCATTTAATTATTTTATTTTCGGCCAAAAACTAACTTTTTCTGGTGGCTCACGCCTACCAAAGTTAGTATCTACTTAAATAAAGCATGCCCTAACGAGTTCAGCGGTGGTATCGTATTTTTAATCTAATATACCTTTTGTGAGTTATAAGCATTTGAAAAATAAAATAATTTATTTAATTATTTTATTTACGGTTAAGCCATTTTTGGGATTTCTCATAGGAGGCCCGTGCCAACTAAACTTAAGTCGTTCCTAGGGTAATCCCGCCATCCTGAGAGCAACGATGCCCTTAGATTTCTGATCTGAGAAACCGTTCAAGAGTTATTCCACTTTTTCAGGAAAACTGCTTACACGCGTTAATTTAATCTTAACAAAAATTCGACAAATCATTTCGGGCACTCCGGGCCTTCGAATCAGGCGCCATCAGAAACCATAGACTCATAAAATTCCAAAGTATTTAAGAAAAAAAATCCTTGAAATTTCCAGGCTTTTACATTACTCCCACCTCAGGGATTTACGTCCCCGTAAAGCTTCAACACACACTAGGGGAAACAAAAGTGGTACTGAGCACGCATCTGAGCCTTCCGCTCCCATGTGCTCTCCTGGAGGTTCCTGTGCTACCTGGGGTTTTCTTTTCGCCGACCAAGGAAAACCCATCCCATCGTTGTAAGTAAACCACAACCTTTTTTCCTAATACCATCAATCCGTGTATGAACTGTGGTTGCCCAGTCCATACCCAAACTAACATTGTAAGGCCTCGACGCTGCAACCAAGAGGTTCCAACCGAAACTCTCGCCTCAAGGGTTAGATCACACCTATCGGTGTAAGTGTATTTATTGAGTCTCCTCTCAAAGGTATCTCCAGATGTGATGGTCAAGTCAACAGTTTTAACCAGAAACTCTAGGTCTGGGACAAGATTCATTGAAGGAAGGAATGATTGGTACCTATGTCTGTTGATATGGAAACTCATAGTGGACACAAACCATACCTAAAATCATTCTTAGAGCCCTTGGTTCACACTTCGTGATTGCATGCAGCTATTCTCTTCCCCTGCCCTTCAGTTCCCTAATCCTGGAAGAGACTATAAAGGCGGGTGGTTGTAACATGTCGAAATGTACACCACCTCATGCTGCTCTCCAAGATCTGCTTCCACGTCTACTGCTGTGCAGATTCATCTGTCCTTAACACTTACTCTTCTTGAAACATTTTACATGCCAAAGTCTCTGAGATTGGAACCATGTTATATCCTCCCACTACTAACATTCACTGGCTAAAACTGATCATCCAAAGAACATTCAACCAAAAAGTTTCTCTCTAGCACCCTAACATAAGTAGGAATGCATAGAGAAAAGTGTGCTTACTCGGATATCCTTAAACACACCTCACTCAGAGGTCCGAGCTCTAAAGCACTAATCGTATCATAGTCATCAAGTACCAAGAATGATTAGTACACCTCGATGAATACTCAACTACTAACATGTCGTTCTTCCGAAGCTTTATAAGCTCTATAAAACTCTCAGCCACCTCCTCAAGACAGTCCTCAACCGCCTATGATTCGGTCTCACCTTGGAACCTGAGGGGAATCTAATTCTGAAACATGTGTAGGGCACTAAGCCTACATGCGTTCTCTACCGGTACTGCTAGTTGAAACTGATGACCAACAGGTAGTGATATAGTTGGCACACTACCCAAAGGTACTATCTCAGGAATCAGTTCATGTACAGAAGCCTCGTCACTATGTGGACCAACCTCATGGTCACTCACTGGGAAACACTAGTAGTTAAGATCACCATCTTCTCTACGAGCTCTAAACTAGGTGTAGAACTCTAGAAATCGTCTCCATCCAGTCCACTACTACCTGAAAAGCTTTCTTGCCTTGTAACCTTGGAGGCCTCTGCTGCTGGAACTCGTGAAATGCGCTCTGCCAGCGTGCATCGTCCACAAGTACAACTGGTGGAATCTGCTGCGTAATGGGTGGTGGTGATGCTGGTACACTAACTGAAGGAGCAAACATAGAAAGATGGCCCTACACCAGAGCCTCATCGCTCGGTGAGCCGTCATCAAGTACTCTCTCGGAAACTCCAACTGACTGTCTGTGTGGAGACATCCTGAACAGATGCGACACAGTCATACGATTTAAACCTGGTGAGCTGAACTGGTTTTAGCTGACTTAAAGAAACCTTTTGAAACAAACACGCAATCAGTGTTTTTGTGCACTATGTCGGAAATCAGTAGTCAGGGTCCTGGTGTACGAATCAGTCGGCCACCGCACCAACATTGGATGCCCTGACCTGAAAACCACACTTAGTACCCTTAACATTATTGCTTCATAGAAATAAAATATCAGATTCCTAAGTTCTACGGTAGAACCGACTCCTCTGATACCAATTTGTCACGACTCGTCCTCGAGGCCCGTGCCGTGACTACCCCAAGCCCTCCTTCCATAGGCCAGGGGCTGGCGACTAGCATCAAAGGCATAAATCCCAATAAAAAGGGAATACATTGCCTTTATAAAAGTAAAAAACACACACTAGTGCAGAAAACGTTTTTTACGTCACCATTTTTTACGTCGGTTATATAAAACCGACGTCATAATATGTAAAACGAGGTTTTTATGCCGGTTATTTAATAACCGACGTAAAAACCTGTGTTTAGTACACCTGTAACGTCGGTTATTTTTATAACCGACGTTATTAATCGCGCGGCTTCGTTTTTTACGTCGGTTATACATTAACCGCCGTAAAAAACAGAAGCGGGGGGCGTTTGTTACGTCGGTTATTCAATAACCGACGTGAAAAACGCGTTTTTTGAAGGCCTTTTTACGTCGGTTATAAAATAACGGACGTAAAAAAAGAATCCGCAGATGTTTTTGACGTCGGTTTTGGAATAACCGATGTAATAAAACGCGGATTTTGAGCCCTTTATAACGTCGGCTATAAAATAACCGACGTAAAAAAAGAATCGGAGGAAGGTTTTTACGTCAGTTATTGAATAACCGACGTTATAAATGTTTTTAAAAAACTTATAACGTCGGTTATTGAATAACCGACGTGATAACTCATTTAAAAATTTACCCAGACCCGTGGATTTTCATTCGCGAGTTTACCTTCGACAGTCGCGACTCGTCTCTCTCGCGCGTAAACCCGAATTGGCTCGTCCATTTCGTGGGTTTAGATTCGTTTTTCGATCATCGTTTCTCATATTTAATCTCCTCGGATCAATCATCTAAACTCGCAGCACTCAGGTAATCCTCCCACTCGTTCGTTTTTTTTTCGCGGATAGTATATATATATGTGTTGTGATTTTTTTTGTTGAAACTAGCTAAGATTCTTCGATTGAGACCCCTTTTAACTCGTTTTGGCACCATAATCTTATTTATCATCCCTATATCTATTAGTTCGACTTGCAATATTGACTAATTTTATGATTTCACTAATTTTTCATCGTTTTCTATAAATCCCCGAGAGGGTTGGGGCGTGTCCATTTGGATGGGTTGCCCTTTTACAGTTGTTACTACTTTATTCACACACAACCATGGCATAGGTGCATGGATTTGGGATCACATCACCATTTTCACCCCCTGCAAACAAAGTTTCACGAGGAGGACTCGCCAGATTTCCCCTCGGCATGTTAAAAATTTTAGATACCCTCTTTTCAGCAAGTAAAAAATTAACTAGTTTTTTCTTCACTACTTATCCTAAACAAATAAAACCACCATTCTTTCTAGAACCTCTACTAGTCCATTGCAACCATAAACATACATATTTGGATCTGAAATCATCCCTTAAGCCTTATGTTCGATGCTAACATCCTTTACTGATCTATAGAAAATATGATGGTCTGCTAAGCTCTCCATTTAAAAGTCAAACCCCACCAATTATTCATCCTCATCATGAGAAAATGGCACAACATCTGAATTTCTGATTCAATATCTTGGGTCACTGAACAAACATTAACTCCTTCAAATCCACACCTGGAATAGACAACCTAATGTCGAGTTCCTTCTCTATCTATTGAAACTCAGTTCTTCCTCCACACCTAAAAACATTCTTTGAATGGCCCAACATCTTGTTATGGTAAATTTTCAGTGATTCCAGGGGGGTGGGAGGGCTATCAAGAGGGTTGGGGGGTGTCCAGGGGGGTGTCCAAGGGGGGTAGGGTGTGGGGGGTGGTGTGCAGGAGGGGTGGGGGGCTGTCCAGAGGGGTCGGGGGGTGTCCAGGGGGGTTTACAAGGGGGTGGGTGGGTGTGGGGGGCTGTCCAAGGGTGTGGGTGGGTGTTGGGGGGTGTCCAGGGGGGTGTCCAAGGGGGGTAGGGGGTGGGGGTGGTGTTTAGGAGGGGTGGGGGGCTGTCCAGAGGGTTGGGGGGGTGTCCAGGGGGGTGTCCAAGCAGGTCGGGGGTGGGGGGTTGTGTCCAGGAGGGGTGGGGGTGCTTTCTAGAGGGGTCGGGGGCTGTCCAGAGGGGTCGGGGGGTGTCCAGGGTGGTGTCCAAGGGGATGGGTGGGTGTGGGGGGCTGTCCAAGGGGGTGGCAGCCTGTCCATAGGGGTCGGTGGGGTGTCCAGGGGGGTGTCCAAGGGGTTGGATGGGTGTGGGGGGTTGTCCAAGTGGGTGGCGGCCTCTCCAGAGGGTATTTGGGGTTGTTCGGGTGGGTGGGGGGCTGTCCAGAGGGTTGGGGGATGTCCAGGGGGGTGTCCAAGGGGGTAGGGGGTGGGGGGTGGTGTCCAGGAGGGGCGGGGGGCTGTCCAGAGGGGTCGGGGGTGTCCAGGGGGGTTTACAAGGGGGTGGGTGGGTGTGGGGGGCTGTCCAAGGGTGTGGGTGGGTGTTGGGGGGTGTCCAGGGGGGTGTCCAAGGGGGGTAGGGGGTGGGGGTGGTGTTTAGGAGTGGTGGGGGGGCTTTCCAGAGGGTTGGGGGGTGTCCAGGGGGGTGTCCAAGCAGGTCGGGGGTGGGGGGTTGTGTCCAGGAGGGGTGGGGGTGCTTTCTAGAGGGGTCGGGGGCTGTCCAGAGGGGTCGGGGGGTGTCCAGGGTGGTGTCCAAGGGGATGGGTGGGTGTGGGGGGCTGTCCAAGGGGGTGGCGGCCTGTCCAGAGGGGTCGGTGGGGTGTCCAGGGGGGGTGTCCAAGGGGTTGGATGGGTGTGGGGGGCTGTCCAAGTGGGTGGCGGCCTCTCGAGAGGGTATTTGGGGTTGTCCGGGTGGGTGGGGGGGCTGTCCAGAGGGTTGGGGGATGTCCAGGGGGGTGTCCAAGGGGGTAGGGGGTGGGGGGTGGTGTCCAGGAGGGGCGGGGGGCTGTCCAGAGGGGTCGGGGGGTGTCCAGGGGGGTTTACAAGGGGGTGGGTGGTGTGGGGGGCTGTCCAAGGGTGTGGGTGGGTGTTGGGGGGTGTCCAGGGGGGGTGTCCTAGGGGGTAGGGGGTGGGGGTGGTGTCCAGAGGGGGTGTTATATCTTACTATATTTTGTTTAAAAAATAATATTCAAGCATATTTTTTTAAATACACATCGATTTGTTTTATATTTCAAAATTGTTTACATTCAAATTATGATTTTTTTCATATAAAAATATATTTGTCTTATCTAAAAATATATATATATTTTTGCTATTTGTTATAGGTAAAAATGAGTCGAAGTTGGATTACGGCACATCGAATGAGAAATGAATATGAGGAAGGTGTTGATGCCTTTTTGGAATTTGCTAAACGAAATGTTCCAAGTAGTGACATTTTTTTCTGTCCATGCCGGAAATGTCTGAAAATGAAGAAGTTGAAAAGTAGAGAGATAAAAGATCATCTGATTTGTAATGGTTTCAATCCGAGTTACAACCCTTGGATTTGGCATGGCGAAACTGGACAGAATGTCACTGATGATAATGAATCGCAAGATGGTAACTCCGATGGAATTGAAGAAATGATTCGCAATATTGTAGTAGAACAAATTGAGATAGAACCGACAGTTGCACGTCTATATGGTGATGCCGAAAAACCATTATATCCTGGTTGTACAGATTTTACGGTTTTGTCGGCGGTGTTAAGATTGATTAACCTGAAGGCGAAACATGGATGGAGTGACAGAAGTTTTACAGAGCTGCTACAATTGATGAAAGACATTCTTCCAAAAGATAACGATCTTCCAGATTCACATTATAAGGCCAAAAAAATATAATGCCCGATGGGATTGGGATACAGGAAAATACATGCCTGTCCGAATGACTGCATTATATATAGGAAGGAATATGAATTTCTGAAAGAGTGTCCTAAATGTGGGACATCACGGTATAAGGTGAAATAAAAATCACAAGCCGATGTAGAGATTACAAAGCTCCCTTCAAAGGTATTTTTGTATCTTTCTATAATTCCTCGTTTCAAACGTTTATTTGCTAATTCACATGATGCAAAAAGGTTAAGATGGCATGCTGATGAGCGGGTATGTGATGGAAAAATACGTCATCCAGCTGATTGTCCACAATGGAAGAAAATTGATGCCCAGTACCCTACATTTGGAAATGAAATTAGAAATCTGAGACTAGGCTTGTGCACAGATGGAATGAATCCATACCGAACCCTCAGTAGCACACATAGTTCATGGCCTGTTTTATTGGTAATTTACAACCTCTCTCCTGAAGTTTGTATGAAGCGCAAATATGTCATGT
This sequence comes from Viscum album, assembly GCA_963277665.1. Classification (NCBI taxonomy): domain Eukaryota; kingdom Viridiplantae; phylum Streptophyta; class Magnoliopsida; order Santalales; family Viscaceae; genus Viscum; species Viscum album. Next base: position 1,573,294,834 of record OY728148.1, on the reverse strand, counting down.
TGAGTATCATGATCTCTAGTCCAAAGCAACCCGGCAATGATATTGATGTATACTTGTCACCGCTGATTGATGATTTGAAACTGTTATGGGCTGATGGTATTAGGGTGTATGATTCTTATAAAATGGAATATTTTCAACTGCATGCAGTGCTTCTATTCACTATAAATGACTTCCCAGCATATGGAAATTTGTCTGGATACAGTGTTAAAGGGAATAAAGCATGTCCAATTTGCGAACAACAGACGTCATATTGTCAATTGCATCATGGGAGGAAAACAATGTACATGGGTCATCGAAAGTTTTTGCCTATGGATCACCCTTATAGAAGACTAAAAAAGGCATTCAATGGCTCACAAGAATTTGATACTGCTCCAAAACCTTTATCCCCAGATTTGTATTTTGAGAGGGTGAAAAACCTTGATGGGACATTGGGAAAGACACAGAAATCTGGTAATGATAGACATATTTGGAAGAAAAAGTCAATATTTTTTGAGCTACCATATTGGAGGTATCATGAAGTCAAACATAATATTGATGTCATGCACGTGGAGAAGAATATCTGTGATTCTTTGATCGGAACATTGCTAGATATTAAAGGAAAGACAAAAGATGGATTGAATGCAAGGTTAGACCTACTATCAATGGGAATACGTTTGGAGTTAGCTCCCACTCCTAAAGGAAGACGAACATTTCTTCCCGGCTTGTCATACATTATCGAAGAGGGAGAAAAGTAGCTTCTGTCAGTGTCTTCATGATATCAAAGTGCCTCAAGGTTATTCTTCAAATGTAAAAAATTTTGTCTCATTGAAAGACTTGAAGTTGATAGGTATGAAATCACATGATTGTCACGTCATGATGCAACAAATTATACTAGTTGCACTGCGTGGAATATTGCCCATCCGTGTCAGAAAGACTATAATGAGGTTGTGTTATTTTTTCAATTCAATTTGTAACAAGGCGATTGATGTGAATGCTTTGAACATTTTGGAAAAGGATGCAATTTTTATACTTTGTCATTTGGAAATGTATTTTCCTCCAACTTTTTTTGATATGATGGTGCATTTAATGATTCATCTGGTTCGAGAAATAAAGCTTTGTGGACCTGTATATCTTCGTTGGATGTATCCTTTTGAAAGGTATATGAAAATATTAAAGGGATATGTTAAAAATCCATATCGACCTGAAGCCTCCGTTATTGAAAAGTATATTTCTGAGGAGGTAGCAGAGTTTTGTACGAGCTACTTGGCTACGGCGCAACACATAGGTTTTCCTCCATCTCGCATGAACGGGTTAATAATGAGGGAAAGGGGATTCGTGGCTTGAAAGTCAAATCACTGTTAGCTGAACATATGAAGAAGTTAGAATCATACATCTTGAATAACATAGCTGATGTTCAAACGTATATCACATTGCATATTAATGAGTTGAAACAATGTCATCCAAAGAAGAAAGAAATGTGGATTTTGAATGAGCACAACAAAACTTTTTTTCCATGGTTTAAAAAGACCTTTCTTGGTAGATCAGATGTATCAGAGACATTAAAATGGATAGTGGGTGGTCCATCTTTAAATGTGATAACATGGCCCACTTATGACATTAATGGCTATACATTTCATACGAAAGCTCAGGACAATAGAAGTGCAGTTAAGAATAGTGGTGTATTGGTGTTTGCAGAAGCAATGCATTTTTCGAGTGCTAAGGACAGAAACCCAATTTCGGCATCAAGTGCATATTATGGAGTGATTGAAGACATATGGGAGGCTGATTACATTAAAATTAAAGTTCCTGTTTTTAACTGTAAATGGTTTATCGGTAACAACAGTGTCAGACACGATGAATTTGGAATGACACTTGTTAATCTGAATAGATTGGAAGACACACCTGATTCTTTTATAATGGCAACACATGCCAAACAAATTTTCTATGTAGTAGATCAATCAGATTATGCAGTGGGATGTTGTTTTACAAGGGAAAAAACAATATGTTGGTGAGGATGAATTTGATGAAGATGCTGATTTATGTGAGATCCCTACTTCCATGGAAAGATTAACAGAACATAATGATGAGTATGTTGAAGACATGGTTTGTTCCATAAGGAACGATCACGACGAAGGAATTTGGGAAAACAATCCAACTGTACATTCCTAAAATTACAGGTAACACATGTTTATTTCTTGTTTACATTTAGTTTTTTCATATAATGTTAGATATTGTAAATTTTTTACTTATTAAAACATGTATCAAACCAAAACGATAAAACAATAAAAACCGTAAAGAGGAGAAGTCCTGGGCGCACCGGCTGGCCGGTGGTGGATCACCGGTTGGCCGGTGGTCCAGAGAAAAGCTCCGTCTGGTCCACCGGCTGGCCGGGTGACGAGCCAGCGGCTGGCCGGTGGTGATCCAGCGGCCGGCCGGTGGTGAGCCAGCAGCCGGCCGGTGGCACCAGGCAGTGGGCAAGTCTACTGCCTGGGTCCTCCGGCTGGCCGATGAGCTCACACCGGCTGACCGGTGGACTCAGTGAGTCCACTTTTCAGCTTTCTTGGGCCAACTCCTTGGCAACCTTTTGCCTGTGTTTACCATGTTTATCATTGTTTAACATGCTTACCATATTACCAATGTTTACTATTATGTAATTTAGTACACTTTTCTATTTTCTGATTAAGTAGTATTACAATATTTGAATTTTTATATTTGTGAACTAATGTTTGTTTTTTTGATTTGATGGAAAATGACAGATCAATCAGTTGATCAGACACATGATTCTGGAGATGAGAATATTGGTCATACATCTGGGGAGGAACATTCACATGCTCCTATTACGAAAAAGAGTTCAAAGGTTGGTAAGCGTGGGTGCACACGTTTACCAAATTATCACTTGCCCGTACGAAGGAGGAGAGGATAGTCGTGGAGTTTGATGATGATGATCTTCCTAGAGGTCCAAATGCTAAAGATTTTAAGGGTTTTTTAGCAACTCAGGCTAAGAGCAAAGTAAGAATTCTCTATGATGATTGGAGAAGTGTGGATAAGGCGATAATTTCTCAGCTGTGGGAGACCATTTTGGTAAGATCTTTTGCTATTGTTTGACTGTTCTTTAAATCTTTCTAGTATATATAATATTTTTAACCTCTTTTTTATCAGATGACATTTGATATTCCTGACACTGGAGGAGTCAGGAAGAAATGCTTATCGTTGGCTGCTAGGAGATGGAGGGATTTCAAATCAACCCTCTCATATGATTTCATTTATGGTCATAGGAGTCGTGAGAATACATGTCATATATATCCTTTTATAGATGAAGACACATGGAGACAATTTTTGAAAGTAGAAGAAAAGAATCATTTTTGGTAAGGGCAATGTAAACTTTTATAAGCTTTCTTATATAAATGATCTTATTATTGTTTTGTTAATGATTACTTATTCTTAATTTACAGAAAACAAGGAAATCTCATCAAGAGATCCAATCTAAAAATGTATACCCTCATAGTTTATCTCGGGGAGGGTATGCATTATTGGAAGAACAAATGATGGAAGAAAAATTTCAACAACTAAGAGCTGAGTCTTCAAGCTCTGGAGAGGTGGCCCCTCCATCCCCTCCATCTAGACATGAGAAATGGAAGAGAGCTCGGAAGGGCAAAAAAGGACAATATATTTCGGAAGAATCGAGACTCGTAGTTGAGAGGATTGTAAGATATCTATTTTATTTATTTAAGTTTACTATTTTCGTCATATATTTCCAATCATTATAGAAATGTTCAATTAATTATTACAGGACTCTCTTGAGGAGCAGAGTTTACAGGGGACATTTACACCATCTGGGAGGGAAGATATTTTATCTGTGGCATTGGGAAAGCCCGAACATCCTGGCCGTGTAAGAGGATATCCGGCAGGTGTATCGGTAAGAAAAGTGTTGCCACGTTCCTCAACTTCTAACGTTGAGGGAGTTTATAAAAAAAAATAGAATCCTTGGAGGCTGAAGTCCATAATATTAATGCGACAATGGAGGACAAGATTAGAGAATCGGTGCAGTTTATGTTTGCAGACTTGCAAAGACAATTTCAGGGTGCAGCTCCCACTCCACCTCTCCCAGTAGCTCCCACTCCCCCACCTCAGCATGCGGACCCCATTTTTGATCCTCCTCCTCTGCCGTAGCTACCTACTTATTGTGAGTTGTATGTTGATGATCCTCAACATCATATAGTTGCATATGGGATGGTATATTGTATAGGAGATACAATTCATCATCAACAGTTAGAGGTAGAGAATCAGAGGGTCACTGTACAGGATATTATAGATAGATCAGCTCGGATACCATTACCTACAGATGAGGTGATGACAGTTGGACATAGTATCAGCCATTTTTTACTTTGGCCATCCAGACTTCTTCGACTCATTACCATAGAGGTATGGATGTTATATCTTTTATTTTATATTTTTATTAATGTTTTATCATTTGAAAACTAATATATTTTTCAATTTATTTTTACAGGAATACTTCAAAGGTAAAGAAATACTGTATAGACAACAACAAAGACAGATAGCTATGACATCAGATGCAGATACTAGCAGTCTTGACAAATTGTCAAGATATTAAAATTTGTTGGCGGATCATTATGACTTTACAATGGAAGCTCATGTCTGTGGACGTGAACTATGTGTGGGGATTATGAAAACTGATATCATGGAGTTTGTCACTGGAGATAAGTTGGGCATCAACGTGGTGCAAATTTTTATCATGTAAGTCTTAACACCTTTTCCTTGCGTTATATTTATTAAAAATGTATACTTATGTCTGCTTTGTATTAGGTATCTGTATAAAATTTGTGAGAGGAATGAGCGGACAGATGTATATGGATTCGTGGAACCACAATTGATTTCCCCTGAAGCATGTGCATTAGATGAGGAACAAAGAATGCTTTATATTGCTGATAGATTTGAAAATAATGCAATCACATAGTGTTGGATGATGCCTTTTTGTGAGAGGTATGAAACACATCCCTCTCAAAGAGTTAATTATCTTTTAACATAAAAAACCACTAACGTTAAATTTCCTTTTATCAGGGATCATTGGATGTTTGGGGTTTTTTTTCCCTAGGGAGAAAACACTTTATTGGATATGCTCTCTACATGATGATGTGCGAGAAAGTTTTAAGAATATATTGGAAACGTAAGTTTCAATTTCACAATAGTTTTATATATTATAATGAATTTTAAATTTACCCCATTCGTATTATTTTCTAACAGGGCATGGGTCCACTTTCGAAAAAGTGCAAAGAAAAGGAATTTCAAGATCAAATATGTACATGCGAAGGTAAATATCCATTTATAATTTGTACATTTTGATTTATTACATAAAAATAATATATTGAATTTACACTCATTCAAACAGAAATGTCATGAGCAACAAGGCATCATCGAATGCGGATATTACATGTTAAGATTTATGTATGAAATAATAACAACTGGGACAGTTCTGAGTTTTGACCTGGTAAGATTTCCTCTTTCTCATAATATTTCAATTTGATTTATTCATTATACATGTTGACTACTATCCTTTTCCTTTGTAGCTTTTTGATGACCCTCAACCCTTTACTGCTGAAGATATCAAACACTTACAAGTGGAGTGGACAAATTATTTTACAGGTTTGATTGACTTTTAGTTGTTTGTAATGTAAAATGTAATTTTGAATATTGTCAATGTAATTGTGTATTTCGCAGTCATTATGTTGGATTAGTTTTTTTTGAAGTTGACAGTGTAAGTTTTGAATGTTATATAAGTGAATGTTTAATTTTTCTCTACTTCTTGTTTTGGTCTACTGTTGATGGTTTTTCTGGTCTGGATTTTGGTATGGGGGGAGAGGTTCCAAGGGGGTGGGTGGGTGTTTGGGGGGTGTCCAAGGGATATGGGAGGGGTGTCCAAGGTGTGTTTGGGGCTGTCCTAGGGGTCGGGGGGGTGTAAATGAGGGTGGGGGGTGTCCAAGGGGTGGGGGGTGTCCAAGGGATATGGGAGGGGTGTCCAAGGTGTGTTTGGGGCTGTCCAAGGAGTCGGTTGGGTGTAAATGAGGGTGGGGGGGGCTGTCCAAGGGGTGGGGGGTGTCCAAGTGGTGGGGGGGGGGTGTCCAAGGGATATAGGAGGGGTGTCCAAGGGGTGTTTGGGGCTGTCCAAGGGGATGGGGGGGTTTCCAAGGGGTAGGGGGGTTTCCAAGGGGTCGGGGGGGTGTCCAAGGGGTGGGGGGCTGTCCAAGGGGTGGGGGGGGGGGTGTCCAAGGGGTGGGGGTGTCCAAGGGATATGGGAGGGGTGTCCAAGGGGTTGTTTGGGGCTGTCCTAGTGTTCGGGGGGGGTGTAAATGAGGGTGGGGGGGGGGGGCTGTCGAAGGGGTGGGGGTGTCCAAGGGGTGGGGGGGTGTCCAAGGGATATGGGAGTGGTGTCCAAGGTGTCTGGGAGTTCTGTCCAAGGGGCCGGTTGGGTGTAAATGAGGGTGGGGGGGGGGGGGGGGGGCTGTCCAAGGGGTGGGGGGTGTCCAAGGGGTGGGGGGTGTCCAAGGGATATGGGAGGGGTGTCCAAGGTGTGTTTGGGGCTGTCCTAGGGGTCGGGGGGGGGGGGGTAAATGAGGGTGGGGTGTCCAAGGGGTGGGGGGTGTCCAAGGGATATGGGAGGGGTGTCCAAGGTGTGTATGGGGCTGTCCAAGGAGTCGGTTGGGTGTAAATGAGGGTGGTGGGGGGGGGGGCTGTCCAAGGGGTGGGGGGGTGTCCAAGTGGTGGGGGGGGGGGTGTCCAAGGGATATAGGAGGGGTGTCCAAGGGGTGTTTGGGGCTGTCCAAGGGATGGGGGGGGGGTTTCCAAGGGGTAGGGGGGTTTCCAAGGGGTCGGGGGGGTGTCCAGGGGGTGGGGGGGGGGCTGTCCAAGGGGTGGGGGTGTCCAAGGGGTGGGGGGGTGTCCAAGGGATATGGGAGGGGTGTCCAAGGGGTGTTTGGGGCTGTCCTAGTGTTCGGGGGGTGTAAATGAGGGTGGGGGGGCTGTCGAAGGGGTGAGGGGGTGTCCAAGGGGTGGGGGGGGGTGTCCAAGGATATGGGAGTGGTGTCCAAGGTGTCTGGGAGTTCTGTCCAAGGGGCCGGTTGGGTGTAAATGAGGGTGGGGGCTGTCCAAGGGGTGGGGGGGTGTCCAAGGGGGGGGGGGGTGTCCAAGGGATATGGGAGGGGTGTCCAAGGGGTGTTTGGGGCTGTCCAAGGGCTCGGGGGGGGGGGGGGTGTCCAGGGGTCGGGGGGGTGTCCAAGGGGTCTGGGAGGGCTGTCAAGGTGTGGGGGTGTCCAATGGGTGTTTGAGGCTATACTAGGGGTCTTGGGGTGTAAATGAGGGTGGGGGGCTGTCCAAGGGGTGGGGGAGTGTCCAAGGGGTGGGGGTGTCCAAGGGATATGGGAGGGGTGTCCAATGGGTGTTTGAGGCTGTACTAGGGGTCGTGGGGGTGTAAATGAGGGTGGGGGGGATGTCCAAGGGGTGGGGGGTGTCCAAGGGTTGTGGTGGGGCTGCAATGTGGTGGGGGAGGGCTGGCCAGGTTTTTAGGTGGGTATAGATGAGGGTGGGGTTTAGATGGGGTTTGGGGGAGGGCTGGCATGGTTATTTTTGTTGTTTGGTTTCTGGTTTCTTTTTGGTGAGAGCAGTGCAATTATTTTAAATATATATATATATCGCTTTCACGTCAGTTATTTTATAACTGACGTGGTAAATAAATCGGTAGGGGTTTATCACGTCGGTTTTTTCGAGAACCGACGTGATAAACTGTTCCCGGGCCTTTTATCACGTCGGTTCTTAATATAACCGACGTGCTAAAAGGCCTGGGAATCGATTTACCACATCGGTTATTGGATAACCGACGTGCTAAAACATTTCCCAGGCCTTTTTATCACGTCGGTTATTTAAGAAACCGACGTGATAATAGGCCCGGGGAAGGGTTAATCACGTCGGTTATGTCATAACCGACGTGATAAACGATATCCCAGGCGTTTTATCACGTCGGTTTAGAAAATAACCGACGTGATAAACCCCCCCCCCCCCCGCACATATTTATCACGTCGGTTATTATATGAACCGACGTGATAAACACTGTGATGTTAGGGATGTTACGTCGTGTTTTAAATAACCGACGTAAAAAACGTTATTTATAACGTCGTCTGTATTAACGTCGCCTAAAAACCGACGTAAATAATGAAAAATAACCGACGTAAAAAATGTTTTCTGCACTAGTGACAATAGAGTACAAGCGTAAGCTAACACTAAGTAAAGCAGTAAACAAGTGTGCTGGAAATACAAAGGGGCCGGAAATACAAGCCCAACAGAAAGGTACAGCTACAACTGAAAGTAAAGTACAATTCAAAGGAAAAAAGCTGAAAGGTGACAAGAAGCTCTTGGATCGTCCACCACAGATCCTACCAGAAGGGTATGTACATATGTCTTGCACAGCACTCCGCGTTCGACCGTTCGTCCGTCCGTCTCCTCCGGGTACCGACTCATCGTGAGATCCACCTTCGGGTACCGTCTAGCTCAACAAGCCTCAACTACGATTCGTGATGTCCATCGTCTTCAACCAACACAACGAGGTGCGGGCGTAGCCCGTGCAGGGGTGATTATAACGATACTCAGTAGGGACCCCGAGACCCTCATGGTCTCACCAAAATCCAACAAGGATAAACCACAAATAAAGATATCAACGGATAACCTTTACTTAGTTTTATGCCTTACACACACCTAAGTTATCCAGTAACCCATCTCAATCATGAGGTAAACACAAAAGTCATTGACTTAGCTCAAATGAGTATTTAAAAATGATGTCGAAACCACAACTTCTGGAGAACTCCTCCTCTGTTGAGCACAATAGTCCTGTCATGACTCTAAGGTGCTACTCACTAACCTTAGACTTCTGAAGTACTCCACCTATCGAGTACTGTGGGCCTACTACTATAACCAAGCGCTTCCCACCATGGGTATGCCACTACAACCAAGCACACCCCCTCATAGCCTACAGAGGTACTCTTTCTGTCGAGTACTGCGAGTCTGCCGCTACAACAAGCACCCCTCCACCGTGGGTCTACTGCTACAACCAAGAACACCCCACTGGGCTATCCGAATCACTCTGAGATGATCGATCAGTAGTCGTCAAGTCTTAGCCAACTACTAGGTCTCTGCACTCTACTTGCTCATCACCGGGAGGGTCTGCTCCATGGGCTACTGGTCAATACTCCAATTATCACAAGGTTCCACGAAGAAGTATCCCAAAGGTTTACCATGTCTTAGGAAACTCAACACAGCAGACGACACGTCAATCGGACGTCCGGTCTGTGTGTTATTAGCCTTTTCGTCCCAAGGGCCCGGTTGGTTTCATGTACGAACCAACCCGACCGTATCTCAAATGTACCCCGAACTCTCATAGGGTACACTCAAAGGGAACATTTCTCTACGTGATCAACAACGCCACTGACGGTTCATCAAACGGACGTCCGGTCTGATTGTTATCAGCTTTTCCGTTCCAGGGGCCTAGTTGAATTTCAGGTACAATCCAACCCGGCCCTACTCCAACTGAATCCAAAACTCAGGTGAAGTATGCCAAAAGAACCTTCTCATCAAAAGGAATCCAACAAAGTTGACGACAT